>JAANYP010006673.1:0-27576 GCA_020465985.1 Centrapalus pauciflorus
TCCCCCCCCCCCCCCCTCTACAGCTTATAACTATATACTTTGGGAACCTCTCGGGACCTACACTCGTATACCAGCATCGTGGACTTGTTCTCAAAGTTATTGTGATCAACAAAGGTATGCATGGAAGCATGTTAATTTCGTTGTGTACAAGTTTTGGTTTTAAAGTGAAAGAAGTAATTTGTGATTTATGTTGATGCAACGTACCAAGGGAGGGCAAGAAGCATCCACGTCATCGACCTGGATGCATTTGTAGTATATGCACTCAACCTCCAAGTAGATCAAAGTAGAAATTAATCACTGCAACCTGCCATTAAAGGGTAAAATTTAGCTCTCCATAGTCACTTTTTCCAACACGCAATACATTCCAAAGCCCGCTGATCAAACTGTAAAGTCTAACTGAATCCACTAAATGGTTGTCTTTAAAACCAAATTTAAGAATTTTGCATACTTTTTTAATATGCATATCCACATTTATAGAAAGTTTGTGGTGAGGATCGAATAGAGATAATGAGTTAGAGACGAAGGAGAAAGTGTGTGGTTAGTTAGATCGATCGATAACTTGTCATATCTAACTTGTTTATTATTTAAATACCTTAAGGTTTCATAGTAGTCATCGCATTTTGATTGCAGCCTCTAAATTGAACAAAAGATTATATTTCAAGGTATTTTCTTTTGTAATAGATAGAGGTTATCTACAAAAAGGAAAAAAAAAACTATTTATATGGTGTACTCCTAGCATGCAGATTTATTTTGATCGTCATAACTAGTTGTTCGAGTTAGAATATTGTCTAGATCGAGGGATAAAATCTTGACAAATTAGAAAGAGAATATATAAAAATGGAAAATATTAGTATTATCGTTGCAAATATTTCTATGTTAGTAGTAACATGGAAAAATTCTTCATTTTGAGATCAATTCACATTTACACAATCACTTCGAAATCTTCATCTTTTTTCTTTAACATAAATAGTTTTTAAGTACACATGTTATATATATTGTATGTATTACTTCTAAATCATGTTTATAGAATCCATTTATCTATCAAATAGATTTTGATTTAAATTTAACCTATGGAAGTTTGAGAATTTTATGGCAACGATGGTGATAAACATAAACATTGATGATGTGATTTTAATACTTATGTCCAATAGTAATGGATACCATTTGTAGTTATATTCTAAAAGACTGTGCTTGTAATTATAGAGAACTTTAAAATTGTTGTTTTTTTCTACGGAGATTTAACGATGCTTTGGACTTGTTATGACAGGAGATTATGTATTGATTGTCCCCAACATTGATTATCCCCAAAATTATGGTGGGGAGCTTGAGGGTGATCATGGGAACAATATCAAAGCGGTATTACAACCTTGAAGAGACAAATTGAGATGTCGCAATATTATGATTTTAAAGAGTTGTTTTTGTCTCATCATTATGATATGTTGAATTCACCTACAAACGAAGGGAAATGTATTATTCCACCTTTTAATATATTAAGATGCCGGAGATTCATCCCAAATTGAGTTGCTTTAGAAATTATTAAGGGAAGAAAAAAATGGAAGTTCATGATGGTCTTGCATAAGAAAAAAATTGAATAGCATGTTAGTTCATCGCTATACAAAGCTTGACAACATTGGGTTCGAGGAGTTATATTGTCATTATGGTTGCTGCTTGCTGCTTCTGGCGGTTTCATCTGTAATCCTTAATCGTGTAAATGGATTTGGGGAAGAAAAAGATGAAAAGTTTTGATGGTCAAATAATATTTAAATGCATATAACTTCCTTCATCTTTGTAGAATTTTGAATATCGAGTTTTTAAACTATATTTTAACATCATTAAATGTTGTATGATTATACAATTATTGTTACTTGTTAGCATTTTGTTTTACTATGAATGATTTATGCAATTTTCAATTTCTTTATTTGTTGTTATAGATCCAATTGAGGTATTTCATGGTATCCTGAGCATTGTATGACAAGCCTTCAATTCAATTGTTGTGTATTGGATAATAAGACTGCTATTTGATTCAATCTTAATTGATCTGTACTTTGGTTCTCTCATTTTATAAAATAACAAATGAGATATAATACTTCATAAGCAGTTTTCGGCCACGAGGTAGATCATGCCATATGCCTTTCTTTGGATATTGTATGACACATTATTGTATCATACTTCTCTTCTAAGCTTTATGGATCACTCACTTTAAATGTTGGCATAAAACATTTAACCTCTATGATAACCTTAGAAGTATGAGCCATGAAAACTCTAGTCACTCTACCTTATAAAGTCATAAATCACTAAGCCTTTACGAACCAACACACACTTTGTAGAGCCATCAGTTATGGAGAATCTACTTAGAGCATGTAGAGTTAATTAAGAAGGAGGAACTGTCTGTTTACTTCTCAATGGAACAACTAAGAGGCACATTCAATGGTTAAATGACATGTTATTGGTTCAATTAAGAGATAAGCAAAACACCACCTTAGCCTCTATGAATAGGATTCATGTAGAGCTATGAGTTAGACATACTATTGTAACACCCTTTGCAAGTCATAAACCAGTAACCACTAAACCTTCATACACCCTGTATAGATATGAATTATGAATGGCAACACCTTGTAGACCGAGTCATAAATATTGAGCCTTGTCTCTTAATGAACAATACATTTTGTGCACTTATGAGTTGTGGTGAGCTATTCTAACTACCTTTAGTCTATGTTTTACTATTTTCTAATTCATTGTTTTTTCTAATTTAACTACTACTTACTTCATATAGAAGAGCTCTTAATCAAAAGCATGCCTGTAAAAAATTTATATGTCCAAGCAGGGGGCGGATCCATCACTATGGGGTAGGGGTCAAACGACCCCGATAAATTTTTTATTTTACGAAAAATGTATATAATTGAAAATTTTTCAACCCCTAAGATTCTTGAAGTTCGACCCCATCATCCTTGTTAGTTTTTATAAAATTTTTTCACAAATCTAAAAAATATACCCAAACCTAATAGTTAAAACATAATTTCTATAATTTTTTTTAAATTCGACATCGATATCCTTGTTAGTTTTTAATTGATTATATAATTTATCTTTTTTAGTTTTCGTCCCTTTGTTATTTTTTCCATAAAAATCCTCAAGTTATTTTTTTTCGTTTTGTTTTAGTGAAATTTTGACATTTGAACCCGATTATAGTTAGTAAACCGGGTTTTTAAAAACTGAAAAACGAGTTTTAATGTCCAAATTTCACTAAACCAAAAAGAAAAAATTACTTTTATGGAAAAAAAATAACATGGAGGGGCGAAAACGCAAAAAAAAAGTGAAAACATGTTATTTTCTTTACAATAAACCCTTAACATTAAGTTACATTTGTTAAATTTATTATTTTAATAGACAATATGGATTGATTTTTAAAAAAGAAAATTACTAAGATCTGAATTTCTATTATGTGGAAGAGCTTCTAATACTTCTTCATAAACTTCACAAGTATTTGTGCAATTCAATTGATGATGAATGATTCAATGACTGTTACATTTGCACCATAGATAGAGCATTATTTGCTAATGTTTCGGATGATGATATGATAATTAATAACTTGTTTTCAAAAGATGAAAACTCGTAGGAATCAACTTTAGAATCTAATTTCTTTTAGTACGTAATTAATGACACTGTAACATTTACGTATTTCTTTTATTATATCAATCAAGATGAACCGACCCGAACTTTTGAAGTGTGAAAATTTTATACAACCACAAACACTCGAACTGTCGTAGCGTGATAAATTTCAACCCCTATAAAAAAATTTCCTGGATCCGCCACTGTGTCGTCCTTTACTTTGTCCCTCAACATCCTAGACTTGATTTTGTTATCGGTATAATCTAAGTTCCATATTCTTGAATCCATACTTCCATCATCATAACTTTCTCAAATAAACCTTGATAAACATCAATAATCTGAACTTCAAGTTCGAGGAAACTTCTATAAACACTTTATGAATATCTTCAATCTTCAAACAAATTCTTTCCTTTCTACACTTTAGCAACCTGACTTCCCTTTCTATCTCTCTCCCTACCACTTAATTAAAGACCAACATACACATTGCACATATTCATCGATCCCCTCTAAGTTTTTCTCATTTTTCTTTTCATGTTTCCATAGAACTTTACATACTTCTAGGTCATAGCTAGCACGTTTCAACTACAAACAACTAGTCTATAAAAGATTACTATCTTGCATTTTAAACAACATAAACCAAAATTTTGAAACATAATACTGTAATTAATAGTCTGTTATAGTTCTAGTAAGGAACTACCTATGCGACAAAGTGTAGGTCCCGAGAGGTTCCCAAAGTATATAGTTATAAGCTGTAGAGGGGGGGTGAATACAGCAATTTAAAAACTACACACTCTTTTCTCAATGTTTGTATGTATTATCAACAATTTGTTAATTACAAACAAGCTTGAATGCGGAATAGTTCAAGCTGAGATGACAGATACAACAGTATGTTCACTAGTCTAAGACAAACTCAAACTAGAATACAATGAATACACTCACTAAGAAGCACTCACTGTGTTTACAAGACTTAAGGGAACAGCTTATGTAAAACAGCTTAGACACACAGATGCTGGTTTACACAGAAGGTTTGCATGCATGACAATCACACTTGCACGTTCACTCTTGGTTTCAACACTTAGCTTTCTTCGCACTTCTTTCTGACCTTAGAAGCTTCCTTTTATACTCACTTAGAGGATCTAAGAGAAACATCTTCATTGGACGGAATGAAAAAGGAGAAGTCTTGTTGAAAAGACAACATAACCTTTTCTGCACTTTTCTGAAAAGCAGACTTGTCTTCATATGCAGAACTTTTGTCTTTTTACTTTGTCTACTGTTGCATTGCCTTTAACTAATTTAGGAATGTCAACTTTGCGTCTTTCTTCCTTGATAAGGCCTATTTTGATATAAGAAAAAGGTCTGTCACCCTTTTTCAAATAACCTTTTGTCTTCATGTTACAGAACAGCTTGGGCAGGCTGAGCAGTTCTGTTTTCCACTTTGTCTTCGACTTTGTAAACTGATCTTGTAGAAAAAACAATACATGATGACTTGGAAACATATTCCATAAAGTGTTTAGCCTGTTCACAAAGAACAGGTTCTGTTCACAAAGAACAGAACACTTTAAAAATGCCCAAGCTGCTCAACAGTGTAGAGCAGCGTAGACAGTTTATGTCGAGCCTGTTCAGCAGACAGAGCAGCTTGGACAAACTGTCTTAGTTGCAACACATGCAACATATAGAACAGCTTTAGACTGATATTGCAAATCATTTTCAGGTTTCAATAAGGCATATAACAGGCCTTAAATTCAACCTTCAAATGCATCAACAGGTTTGATTATAAATCTCCCCCTCAGATGTAGAACAGGTTTGACTGAGGCCTTTTTGTGCCTAACACAAAGTACTAATAATGTTAGCAATAACTAGAGTCGCATATCTTACTCCTTGCACTTTTATTATTTGCAAGAAACTATAGTTATTCTATAATTGTTTTAATTGCTAATTTCATATTTTTACTCAAATGAAGAGACTAATATTTTATCATATTGTATTTATATTTTATGAATTTGTACATTTGCTTAGGCCCTGACCCTCACAAAAATAAAACCATCGGGGCATCAGTCATCATAGTCATAATAAAAGAACCTAAAAAAAGCCAGTGGCCATCACTCAATTTTTCTTCTTGGACCACCTTTCTGCCTCCTCAGAATCTCTGATCAAACAAACTGTCCGACATCTTTTATTCTAATTCTAAAATCCCTAAGTTTCTGTCTGATATCGCCATCCTTACTCCCTAAATTTGCTTTTAATTGTTTAAATCATTTCAATTATAGTTGTTTGTTTCCATTAAAGACATAATGCTATGAATTTCTTGTGATCGAGTTTCTCATTGTGGATATATTGGTCATTTTGGTCAGATTTAGAAGTTTAGCTTCATCGATCTTTACAAAGTTATATTCAACTACGTTTTGCCTCATCAAAACAATGTCCGATGTTTATGTCATATGTGTTTGATTATGTTTTGGATGCACTTAAATTACTTTATTTTTCATTTATGTTGCGATCTTATATATATAGATGGGGGTTCAATGGAGAACATCCATGCATCAAAGAACATCGAAGAACCTCCATGCACCACCATAAGTGCATCACAATTCTCGCGTGATGCATCATTATTTCCACGTGATGCATCAAATTTACGCGTGATGCATCGACTTCTTGCGTGATGCATTAAGATTTTTGCATCATGCATCACCTGATCTAATGTCTATAAAGTGGTTCCCCGGTTTTCTGATGCATATATGTTCTCCATTGAATCCACCCCTATATATATATATATATATATATATATATATATATATATATATATATATATATATATATATGTGTGTGTGTGTGTGTGTGTGTGTGTGTGTATGTATGTATGCATATATGTATATATATCTGTATGGGTTAATTGTGCAAAAAAACCACTAACTTGTCAGGTTTTTGTGATTAAAACCCCAGACCATTTTTCGTTGCATAGAAAACCACGAACTAACAAAAAATCAGTAAATTAAGGTTTTATCAATGGATAATCGGCTGAAACTGTTTATTAATCCTACGTGGACCGGTAAATAATCTACATGGAATAAATTTAATTGTTGAAGTCAGTTGTCAAGTATTACACATCATTTAAACCCCCGTTGACAATTTTTAATCGTAATTTTTAAACGGGATTACATCATCAACGGGGGTTTAAATGATGTCTAATACTTGGCAACCAGTTTCAACAACTAAAATTTGTTCCACGTAGGTTATTTACCGGTCCACGTAGGATTAATAACTACTTTCAACCGATTACCCATTGATAAAACCTTGATTTACTGATTTTTAATTATTTCGAGGTTTTTTATGCAACGAAAGATGGTTTGGGGTTTTAATAACAAAAAATTGATAAGTTGGAAGTTTTTTTGCGCAATTATCCCTATATGTATATATATGTGTGTGTGTGTGTGTGTGTGTGTATGTATATATGTAAGTATGTATGTATGCATGCATGCATGCATGCATGTATTGATGTTTTTACTATATATATTAGTATCTCTATCACTAATTATTATAAATCACTAATGACTATATTTGGAGAATGCTTGAATATGAGATGTAATTTACATCGCAACAATACAATCACTTTTTGTTTTACTTAATTATGAAGGCAAACTAAGGGTCATAAGTTTCAGCTTTCAGATAATTCAATCTTTCTTCTTTAAAGTAATATATGTTTATTGTATATTTGTAATGTATATGTATTGTTTTACAACATACCCTAAATTGGGAATCAAAAGATGGATGGAAGCTTAAAAGCAAAATGTTTTCAATTAATATCATAATATATAGAGATACTTTCTGTACATAAACTGGACCATATATCAAGTTCTTGATGTATTTAATCTGTAATAGATTTTAGTTTTGTGTGTGTCCTAGAAACAATATTTTCAAACCAAAAGCTTAGAAGCATAAAGTTTAAATTACATCAAATTATTTGGAGATAATTATGTACATCAACTGGATCTTATATCATGTTCCTGATATTATATATATATATATATATATATATATATATATATATATATATATATATATATATATATATATATATATATATCTGTGTGTGTGTGTGTGTGTGTATACATACTCTTTTAGTTTGTAATAGATTTGAGTTGGTGCGTGTTCTAGAAACAATAGTTTCTAACTAACGGTTAAAAGAGGTTTCGTAGGTGATATGACTTCCTAGCAATAAACCCCATTCGGATATTGTATGTTTGCACAAGTAGTTGGAATGGAAACTCTCTGTGCTTCCTCGAATTCATAATGATGATGGATGATATCTACCATGGCACGTGTATTTACCCCACGCATGCATGATGAAACTCTTTCATATGACCACCACTTATTTTTGTCTTGTTTGTTTTGACACTCACTTATGGTACCTTTGGTTGGAGCTAGTGTTACCGCATGCCGAGTTTATGAAAACACATCAAAGGCCACACAAAGAAGCCATCCACCATGAAAACAAACGGTTACTTTTACTTTTGTGTGTGTGTGTGTGTGTGTTTATCACAATCTTGTTGTGATACCCGTGGACATGTTCTCAAAGTTACTGGGATCAACATAGGTATGAATGGATCAACATAGGTATGAATGGAAGCAGAGTAATTTCATTATGTACAAATTTTGGTTTTTATAGCAAAAGAAGTATTTTCTGATTTGTGTTACAGACCGTGCTATTCTCTGAAGGAAGAGGTAAGTCTTGACAATATTAATACACATATCTTAAGTAATGACAATCAGGGTACACATGATGTTGTTTCAGTTAGTACTTTGATTATGCATTTTCAAAACAAATAATCTCAGTCTTCATGTTTTAACACCAACAAAAAGACTAGTCATTTGGAACCCAAACCACTCGAAAAAGTGGTGGAACATGATGTGCCTCACTGTCATACCTATTGAAAACAAATTGACTTTATTATCAAGGTAGGCCATGAGGCATATCCACGTCATCAACCTGGATGCATTTGCATTATCTTCACTCAGCCTCCAAGTAGATCCAAGAAAAAATTAATCATTGCAAGCCGTCGTCTAAGGGTGAAACTCATGTCTCCACAGTCGCTTCGCAACGTGCAATTCATTTCAAAGAGTATTGATCACTGTAAGTTATAATTCAATCCACTAAATGATTGCCTTTAAAAGCTTTAATAATTTTTGCGTTCTTTTTTTATATGCATATCCACATTTAAAGTATGTGGGAAGGAAGAGAGTGGGTTAAAAGAAAAAAAAAGTGTGTTCTTAGTTGGATTCATCGATATTACATGGTGTGATAACAAATTTTCCATATCTAATTTGTTTATTATTTATACATTAAGGTTTCATAGATGTCATCTCATTTTGGTTGCGGCCTTTAAATGGAACAAAAATTATATTTCATGGTATTTTCTTTGATAATAGAAGAAGGTTAATTACAAAACGGAAAAATAATTATTTACATGGTGTACTCCTAGCATGTGGACATATTTTGATCGTCATAACTAGTTGTGCTGGAGTTTGAATCTTGTCTAGAGGGATAAAATCTTGAAAACTTAGAAAGAGAATACTTAAAATGGCAAAGATTAGTATTGTCGTTATAGATCATTTCACATTTATATAGTCACTTTGGGATTTGATGATAACCAAGTATAAAGGCAAAACCTAAATCTGATTTTGAATGATTTCTTCTTTCTACTTGAACTTAAATAACTTTTGTGTACACATGTATTGTATGTAGTATTTTTAAATTTTGTTATATGAAACCATATACACATCAATTTAGTTATTGTCAAAATTAACCTATGGAAGTTTTTGAGAATTTTATGACATACATTGCTAGGTATAGTGATATACACAACCATTAATTGTTGTGTATTGGATAAATAAAAATTCAAAACCTTTTTTTATTGTTATTTGATTCAATCTTAGTAGATCAGTACTTTTGTTCACCCATTTTTAAATAGCAAATTAGATACAACACTTCAAATAAGCAGCTTTTGGCCGCGTGTGAGATCATGCCATCTGTCTTACTTTGCATTTATGACAAACTGTTGTATCATACTTCTCTTCTTAGATTTTTGGATCACTCACTTTAAATTTTGGCATATTTAAATCATGTTGATGTAATAAAGCATTTAACCACTATGAAAACCTTAGAATTACGAACCATGCTAACTCTAGTCACTCTACTAGCACCCTTTAAAGTCCTAAATCACAAATCATTTATGAACATCCGTTGAGCTATGTGTTACGAAAACCAGCTAACACTTTGTAGAGCCACGAGTTATGGAGAATCCATTTAGAGCATGTAGAGTCATAATCACTAAGGAATTGTTTGTTTTACTTCTTAAAGGAAGAACTAAGAGGAGCATTCAAAGGTTAAATGACATTTTAATGATTCAATTAAGAGATAAACAGACACCACATTAGCTTCTAGGTGTAGTATGTAGAACTATGAGTTATGCATACAATACCAACACCCTTTGTAAGTCATAAACAACTATAGCTTCATACACCCTGTATAGATATGAATTATATTTTAAGGTTTGGGATTTTGATTTTGAATGAAACTCAGCGTGTATTTGGGCCCACTTACTAGGTAGTTATTGTTGGAAACCAAATACTCAAAGCAAACACTCTAATATGAAAACAAATGGACGTACATTTTATGGAAGTAAAATAATGGCTATATAACCTATCTTCACTCAGCCTCCAAGTAGATCCAAGCAGAAATTAATCATTGCAAGCTGTCGGCTAAGGGTGAAACACGTCTCTCAACAGTCGCTTCGCAACGTGCAATACATTTCAAAGACTGCTGATCACTCTAAGTTATAATTCAATCCACTAAATGATTGCCTTTAAAACCTTAATTCTGCATTCTTTTTTCATATGCATATTGTAACATACCGAATTCATCGAGAGCAAATATCAGGTAATTATAAAAATGTATCGGATTATATATAATGATAATAATTATAATCATCATAAAAAGGGGCTAAATACATATTTATGATACATAAGGGGAATTATATGTAAATATATGATAGATTAAGGGTAAAAAAATGAAAATGTGCATTTAATGCACATGCAAAAGGAATTCACAATTGGAGTGTCGATAGAAAATAAACTGACAGAGAAACATCGATAAGTGTCGATATGTGCGTGAATTGTGTTGACTGTCGTAAATTTTGAGTCTATAAATAGACGCACCTCAAATGAATGAAAGTCGTACCAATACTCATAAATATCACTATTTAACAAAGAGTCATATTTTGAGTAATTCTCTACTTTTTTCTTACGAAATTCTTATAACCGTTTCAGGACTACGGTAAGTTTCTAATCACTTCCACTTTGCGCCTATTATTCTATTCATGATGATGCATCATTATAATTGACTCTGTGATGTTTATATGATATATGCTATGATGCAGTAATTCTTATGATATTGGAACTGTGACGTTATTTATAAATAATTTAATGTTACATATTTTTAAATATGCATAAAAGTTGTTGGTATGACTTTGTGAATATCAACGTAATGATACTAGTATTATTATAAAAATGATATAGCCTTTTGAGACGGCAACATAATAACGCTAAAATGGCAAAGCCTTTTGAGATGGCACCAAGGATACTTCTTTGTGATTTATCCGGGTAATAATATACTAGTAAATTTTATAACGAAAAAGATTAAAAGCTTTTATAAAAATAACAGTATTTAATTTTGTTCACAACCATACTCATTTAAATCGAGTATGAAATGAAGAAATCAATATCCATTGTATCATGACTTCTTCACAACCTTCAGTTGCAAGCCGCTGTATTATTGTTATGGAAAAATATATTGTTTTTTACAAAATGTTATTTTAACAAATTTTCTTACCCATTATAAAGTATTTTTGAAACATATCACTCCATCCCAACTGTTAGTACTTGCTAGGCGTTGTTGCTCACTCTTATGTATTGGCGTTGTTATGGCAAGAGATTATGTATTGATTGATCCCCATAATCTCTTATCGTGGGAATGTGTGAGGGTGATCATGGGATCAATGAGGAAAGTGACAATGTTATGCTTTTAATGAGTTATTTTCGTCTAATTATTAGGATATGTTGAGTTCGTATACAATCAAAGGGATATGTATGGTTCCATCATTTAATAAATTAAGATGTTGAAGTTTCATCCCAAATTGAGTTTCTTTAGAATTTATTAAGGGAAGAAAAAAATGAAAGTTAGTAATGGTCTCGCATAAGAAAAAATGAATCGCATGTTATTCATCTCTACACAAAGCTTGACAACATTAGCATTGAAAAGTTTGTTTTCATTGTTAGTTTGTTTTCATTGTTACTGCTTCTGGGAGTTTTATCTGGAATCCAAATATTTGGGAAAGACAAAGCTGAAAAGTTCAATGGTCAAGTCATGTTGAAATCCATGTCACTTTATCTTTGTAGAATTTTGGATATTGAGTTTTTAAACTATATTTTAACATCATTAAACGTGGTATGATCATACAATTATTCTTAGCATTTAGTTTTACTGTTGGTGATTTGTACAATTTGCAATTCTTTTTTTTTTTTTTTTTTGTTATTAGAGATCCAATTCAGGTTATTAATGGTATCTTGAGTACTACATGATAAACATTCAATTCAATTGTTCTGTATTGGATAATAAAAATTCAAAACCTTTATTTATTGTTATTTGATTCAATCTTCTGTACACCCATTTTTAAATAGCAAATGAGATACAACACTTCAAATAAGCAGCTTTTGGCCGCGTGTGAGATCATGCCATCTGTCTTATTTTGCATATATGACAAACTATTGTATCATACTTCTCTTCTTAGATTTTTGGATCACTCACTTCAAATTTTGGCATATTTAAATCATGTTGATGTAATAAAGCATTTAACCTCTATGAAAACCTTAGAATTACGAACCATGCTAACTCTAGTCACTCTACTAGCACCCTTTAAAGTCCTAAATCGCAAATCCTTTATGAACATCCGTTGAGCTATGTGTTACGAAAACCAACTAACACTTTGTAGAGCCACGAGTTATGGAGAAGCTATTTAGAGCATGTACAATCATAATCACTAAGGAATTGTTTGTTTTACTTCTCAATGGAAGAATTAAGAGGGGCATTCAAAGGTTAAATGACATTTTAATGATTCAATTAAGAGATAAACAGACACCACTTTAGCGTCTAGGTTTAGTATGTAGAACTATGAGTTATGCATACTATACCAACACCCTTTGTAAGTCATAAACCACTATAGCTTCATACACCCTGTATAGATATGAATTATATTTTAAGGTTTGGGATTTTGATTTTGAATGAAACTCAGCGTGTATTTGGGCCCAATTACTAGGTAGTTATTGTTGGAAACCAAATACTCAAAGAAAACACTCTAATACGAAAACAAATGGACGTACATTTTATGGAAGTAAAATAATGGCTATATAGCCTATCTTCACTCAGCCTCCAAGTAGATCCAAGAAGAAACTAATCATTGCAAGCTGTCGGCTAAGGGTGAAACACATCTCTCAACAGTCGCTTCGCAACGTGCAATACATTTCAAAGACTGCTGATTAGTCTAAGTTATAATTCAATCCACTAAATGATTGCCTTAAAAAACTTAATTATGCATTCTTTTTTTATATCCATATTGTAACATACCGAATTCATCGAGCAAATAACAGGTAATTATAAAAATGTATCGGATTATATATAATGATAATAATTATAATCATTATAAAAAGGGGCTAAATACATATTTATGATACATAAGGGGAGTTATATGTAAATATATGATAGATTAAGGGTAAAAAAAATGAAAATGTGCATTTAATGCACATGCAAAAGGAATTCACAATTGGAGTGTCGGTAGAAAATAAACTGACAGAGAAACATCGGTAAGTGTCGATATGTGCGTGAATTGCGTTGACTGTCGTATATTTTGAGTCTATAAATAGACGCACCTCAAATGAATGAAAGTCGTACCAATACTCATAAATATCACTATTTAACAAAGAGTCGTATTTTAAGTAATTCTCTACTTTTTTCTTACGAAATTCTTATAACCGTTTCAGGACTACGGTAAGTTTCTAATCACTTCCACTTTGCGCCTATTATTCTATTCATGATGATGCATCATTATAATTGACTCTGTGACGTTATTTATAAATAATTCAATGTTACATATTTTTAGAATATGCATAAAAGTTGTTGGTATGACTTTGTGAATATCAACATAATGATACTGGTATTATTATAAAAATGATATAGTCTTTTGAGACGGCAACATAATAACGCTAAAATGGCAAAGCCTTTTGAGATGACACAAAGAATAGTTCTTTGTGATTTATCCGGGTAATAATATACCAGTAAATTTTATAACGAAAAAGATTAAAAGCTTTTATAAAAATAACAGTATTTAATTTTGTTCACATACATACTCATTTAACTCGAGTATGAAATGAAGAAATCAATATCCATTGTGTTAGACATTTTTTTTCGATCATAGGGAGTTGTTTTGTAATAATTATTATCTTAGTACTTAGTGTTGTATTTATTTCCTTTGTAATTTATGTTTATGTAATAGTCAAGGGACCAAAAGTGACATTATGTAATACTTAAGTAAAGTAGCCTAGAAATAGGCTCCTAGGGTTTCTTTATGAGATACGGTTGACAATAGAGAGAAAACATCAGCCGCCACTTTGCATTATTCTCCCAACATTCTCTTTGTCTTCTTCATCATTACACAATTATTGAGCATTGATTCTTCTTGTGTTTGATAGAAAACATTAAAGGTGCTGAAATATATACGGGATTACATATTACAATTGGTATCAGAGCTCAAAAAGGTGGATTTCAACTGTGATTTACGGATTCTGCTGGGTTTCTTCAAGTGTTCTTCGTGTTCTTCATCTCCATTCGGTTAGATCTTCATTCACCTCTGTTTTTCTGTGTTTCTTGTGTTATAATAGTCATATAATCACCACATTATCATCCTCTACTGATTTTAAGCTCATTCAGTTCCATATTTCTTTTAAAATCATCAAGAATCGGGTATTTCTTCAAGTTTAAAAATATGGGTTTTTAGTGGGTTTTAAGCTTGTTCTATGCTGTTTTTAAGTGTTTTTAGGTTATTTTAAATCACCAAAAGTGTTTAAAATAGTTTATAAATTATTTAGAACTGTTTTTAGGCTTTAAAACTGAAAAAAAAAATCGAATTCTGCTCAGTTCTGCCTTAGAAAACTGAGAAAACCTGCTGTATTTCGGATCCCTTACTGTAGCAATTCGGACCACTTAGGCACCAAATTCGGACCACATATCATCCTAATTCGGACCTCACTTCGGACCAATTCGGACCTTACTTAGGTGCATTTCGGACCCCCCCATCTGCCTATTTCGGACCCCACTTAGGTCCCATCCGAACCTGGGACCATCCGAAGTTTAGATTAGGCTTTCCATTTTTCCATTTTGGTCTTGTCTTTAAATTTTTCACATTTCGGACCATATCAATTTCGGACTATCCGAATTCGATCCCCACCTGGACATTCCCTACGCCCTGTCCACTGTTCATCCGAATTCGGTCCATCTGAATTCGGTCCCTTAGTTCCATCCGAATCCGTTTTCCATCCGAAACCAAGACCATCTGAATTAGGTCCCCACACGAAGTACTGTTCATCCGAAATTGCAGTTCATCCGACTTAGGCCCCCATCCGAATTAGTACTTCATCCGAACCATACACCAAATACTGTTCACCCGAATTAGGCTCTCATCTGAAGTATTTCTTCCATCCGAATTAGGCTTCACCATCCGAAACCCAATTTCATCCGAATTCGCTTCTTAGCATCCGAAACACTGTTCATCCGAACCCATTCCATCCGAATTTCACTTCCATCCGATATCAGTACTATTCATCCTAAGTCCAGCCCATCCGTGTCCAGTTTCCACCTTTAAGATCTTCATTTTTACTCAGCACCCATCATAATGTCTCGTGAAGCTCTCGTACTCGGATCTAAGAACAGACCACCAGTTCTCTATCCAGATGAGTATGAACAATGGAAATCCCAGTTCCTTAAGTTCGTTGGAATGCAACCGCTCGGGAATTTGATGCTTCAGTCCATATCCGAAGGACCCGTAATCTATTATCAGGAGATAGCAGCCCGACCTGAGGCTGACCCCCCTATCCAAGCCTCTAAAGTTGAAAGAGAACCGGCAAATGACGCCGAGAGAGACCGACAGCATGCTGATAAGAGGGCAGAATATCTGATATATCAAGCCCTCCCCACTAATATTCTGGTTGGGGTAGACAGCAAAATGTCTGCCAAAGAAATGTGGGACGAGTTGGAAGTTCAGATGCTGGGGGCAGATCTTGATGATCGTGCCAAGATCGAGGAGGCAAAGGCTAAGTTTACGGAATTCCACGCAAAAGACGGGGAATCTCTGCAAGCCACTTTTACCAGGTTCTGTGCGATCCTAAATGAGTTGAACAAACTGCACATCAAGAAGGATAGGGATGATATCAACATCCAGTTCTTTGCTGCCTTAGCCCCCCGAGTGGCAGCTTGCATGTCGGGCCACGAAACGAGTCCTGAACATTCCTGAGGTATCAATCAATGTCGTCTTTAAGGAGCTCAAGAAGTATCAAGGGGATGTGGATCAACAAAAGCTGATGGCAAATCAATTGGCCTCTCTTCTGCTGTCAGCCAACACCGGGTTGAAACCAAATGATTCACTCGCCTTGATCACCAACACGCAGATTTCGACACCATCCTTTGCTCCAGGTTCTTCGTCGTCACAGTACAGGTATGCTTCTCCTCCGCGTGAGGTCTATGATGAGGAAGAAGCTTCTACTCAGGAACAGATAGCCTTGTGGACCAACCGTCTCCAACAGCGACGGTTCTCCAACAAGACTAACAATCAACTCCGTTATGACACCGGTCCACGGAGATACTCAGATGACAGAAGGGATGAACGACGCGATGACTATCGAAGGGATGAATACCGTAGGGATGATCGGGATGATCGCAGGTATGACGATAGACGCGACTATCGAGATAATCGCCGTTATGAAAGGCGAGATGATAGGCGTGATGATCGCAGGGACGACAGGCGGGACGATCGAAGGGATGATCGTAGGGATGACCGCCGGGATGAGAGGAGAGAGCCCGAACGAAGGGACAGGAGGCGTGATGACAGCCGAGAGCATCGTCGGGCCGATAAGAGGCCGGCAGAAAGAAGAGAGGAACGGCCGAGAGCAGATGAGCCGAAGGCCGCGGATGAACGTCTCTGTTACAAGTGTGGCAAACCGGGCCACTTTGCTAGGGAGTGTAAAAACAATTTCGACAGAGACGTCGCATACTACGAGAGAAAGCTTGAGGCCGCCAAGAAAAGAACGGATGCGTTAGCCCTCGTCGCCCAGGAAGACTACTGGGATGCTGAAGATTCTGAAGACGAGGATGACAAGGGCAAGAATTGTTACATGGTTGATCGTGTTGGGTTGGAGAACTGTGCTGTTTCCACTGCTGAAGATTCAGATCATGCTGCTGAGGGGGAGACATTGAAGAATCCACCAGCATGTCTGATGACTACAACCAACGATCCCGAATGCTCCACATCCGGTTCTGAGTCAAATGAGGTATATTCCTGTTACATTCCTGCACATGTAAATAAATTATTTGTAGATAATGAATGTACACTGCACACACATATTCTTGATCAACAAGCTAGATTAAATGCTGAAACTGCTAGGTGTGTACAGGCTGAACATCAAGCTCAAACTCTGAAAGAATCATCTGAATTATATCATTCAAAGTGGTTAACTAATCATAATGTTATAAAAAAGATGTTAATAGAAAAAGTAGATGTTCAGGATAGGAATATATATCTTGAATCTTGCATGGACACGCTTTCAAAAGAAAAACTCTCATTAAAAGAAGAAATTTTTGTTCTTACAAAACAATTAGATGTGGTAAATATGGAAAATATAGACAGTTTAGAAAAATACAAAATGATTGAAGAAGAAAGGATAAGTTTGTACTCAAGAATAAAGACCCTTGACGATACATTTTTAAAAAGGGGTCAAACAGAACAAACTATCCATTTAAATCAGCCCAAAGAAACTAGGTTTTACCATTCTAAACAAGGAATTGGTTTTAAAAATCCTAAATATTTGGAAAAAGCACAAAATATTTTACCTGTATTTTACGACATGAATTATATGGGAGCCGGTTTTAAATCAAGAAAATGAGAAACGTGTCGCTCGTAAAGATAAAGAAATTTCTTTTCAATATGAAGAACTTAGCGAGAGTTATTCCTCTAGAGTACCCACTTTAGAGGAACACCTTTTGTCAACTTATTCAGAAGCTGAATTGAAAACAGAAACCGTAAAATCAACTCCTCAACTTTATATTCCTGCAAAAGTTCTTCAACAACAAATCACTGTTTTAGAAAAGGAATTGAAGTCGTCTTTAGAGAAAGCACTTGATCTTCAAGATGCTCTTCTTAAGAGCGAAGAAGAATTGGTAAATCAATCTTTTCAACAATCTGTGGAAGTTACTGTCTACAGAGAAAATTTTGAAATGGTTTCACAAAAGTTGAAAGATCTTTCAAAAGAACAAACACTTTCTCATCCCATAAAAATTTCATGTGTGTCATCAAATAAAGGTAAGGCTAAAGCTGAAACTTCTTCTATCATTTACAAAGGTGAGTGTTCAAAAGCTTTCAAAAATGAGGTTCCTAAAAAGACTCAGATCAAATCCAAGTCTTTTAAGAAACCCACTCACCACCAAAAAGAAAAGTCTGTCAAGTCTAAATCTTCCATGCTTACTGACTCTAATCGTTTTGTTCCTACAGATCATATAAGGAGAGTCCCAAAAACCACCATGCTGGATTTTACAAGTTTTTTTTGAAGAAGGCTTTAATGCCAAATGAATTTGTTACTAGAGATAGGATGTCTGTAATCTCTAAAGACAATTTATGTAACAATGTGTGTGACAATGCTTGTAATGTTGTACCGAATTCTGTTGTTCCTATAAAGTACTCTTTCAGTGATTTATTTAATCTGTGTCCAACTCGATATAGACGACAGGTTCCTGAAATGAATGCTTTCGTGCCATATCCTGTTAAACGTATTCGGAAAAAGAAAACAAAAAATAGTGCATCATCGGCCACAAACAAAATTGAGATTTGTCCGTTGCCAAGGCCCAAAACCAAAGCAACGGGCAAAAAGGTCTCAAAAAGACAAAAACCAAAGGCAATTTCAGCGCCTAAGGTTCCCAAACCCAATAAATCCAATCTTCAATGGATTCCAAAGGGTTGTGCATCCGGACCACACACAAATGCTAATTGGGATTCTAAAACTGTAAACGTGCCATATAAATCTGGATATCCTAACAAAAAGGGACCCATATTGAGGTGGGTACCCAAGGTTGTGTGATCTTAATGCAGATGGTTCTTGGTTACTTCTGATCAAGACCCGTGCTTCAAAGAAATGGCTTCTAGTTACCTTAGACTAGGACTCGTTCTTTTGCTTGTCGGTTGTGCTTAAACCGACACGTTTGGCTTCTGTGCACACAGCCCAGGACCCGGTCTTAACTCATCATGTTTTCTGAACATCTCGGTTCAGAACACGGTTTGATTGTGAATTAAAAATGGATGTGTTTGAATGCATATAGTTTTTCATTATATGAATTTATGTGTTTTTCAGGCTAAGTCCATTTGGTATATGGATTCGGGTTGCTCTAAGCACATGACTGGAAGAAGAGAATTGCTGTCCAACGTCGTTGAACAGTATTGCGGAACTGTAAAATTTGGGAACAACCATCAGGCTCAAATCAAAGGATACGGGGACTTAGTTCTAAATAATCTGGTCATCAAGGACGTTGACTATGTTGAGGGGTTATCACATAATCTTTTTAGCATAGGACAGCTCTGCGACAAAGGACTAGAGGTAACGTTTAGGGCTAAGAACTGCAGTGTTAAGAGTATGGATGGAAAAGAAATCCTAACAGGTTCCCGAAACTCTAACCTCTAAATCATAGACGTAGCTAAGCTAATAGTGAAGGATAACATTTGCCTACTATCAAAAGCCTCTTCAAAAGACTCTTGGTTGTGGCATCGAAGATTATCCCATTTGAATTTTGATAATATCAACAAGCTGGCTGCGAAACAATTGGTCAAAGGTCTTCCTGAATTGCGCTACGAAAAGGACCATCTGTGTGGAGCTTGTGAGAAAGGAAAAATGAAACAATCATGTCACAAACCAAAGCCCGAACCATCAACAAAAAGAGTATTGGAGTTACTTCACATGGATTTGTGCGGACCGATGAGGACTCAAAGCATAAATAGAAAACGATATGTGTTGGTTATTGTTGACGACTATTCACGATATACCTGGGTCAGGTTCTTGCGTTCCAAGGACGAGACAGCTCAAGAAATCATAGATTTTATCAAGAGTGTCGAGACCCAACAGCAGCTGTCAGTGCAATCAATCAGATCAGATAACGGCACAGAGTTCAAGAACTCGGTAGTTGAGGGCTTCCTTCGATCCAAAGGTATTCAGCATCAATACTCTGCTGCTCGAACACCTCAACAAAATGGGGTCGTGGAAAGGCGTAACCGTACGCTTGTGGAAGCTGCTCGTACAATGCTCACATACTCGAAGCTACCTCCGTTCTTGTGGGCCGAAGCCGTATCAACAGCATGCTACACACAAAATCGCTCCATCATCCATAAGCGCTTTAACAAAACTCCTTACCAACTCTTTTTGAATAAAGTACCATTTATCAAGTACTTACGTGTATTTGGTTGCAGGTGCTATGTGCTGAACGATAAAGACAACCTCGGGAAATTTAACGAAAAGGCGGATGAAGCGATCTTCATTGGATACTCATCCAACTCGAAGGCGTATCGCGCATTCAATACCCGAACCAGAACAGTCAATGAAAATGTGCACGTCACATTTGATGAGTTGGCTGAACTGGCACCCAAAGTTGATCAATCAGGACCACGCACTACTCAAATTCCTGGAGACACTTCCAATAACCCCATTTCTTTTTCTTCTTCTGATTTGGTTAATTTGTTTGATCCTTTTTATGTTGAAATTTTTGGTCCTAACGCTAGTGTTTCTAATGTTGTCAATAATGTAGGTGATCCTTCCAGTTCAACTGCGCCACAAAGTTTCTCCGCTCCATCTTCTTCAACGTACCCTCATCCATCTACATCATCCACCGACACATCCGCAGTTGAATCTACTCCTATAATACCCTCACATATAATACCTATAATTCTTCCTTCACCTGAACACTCGGGAATCGAACCGGAACCAGTGGTACCATCATTTGAAACCATTGACCATGAATTCTCATCCATCCCCACATTAACCACAGAGGTTCCATCCCGAGCACCCCTTCCACACGAGATTAAATGGACCCGAAGTCACCCAACAGATCAAATCATTGGTGATGTATCAACAAGAGTCCAAACTCGTAGGGCATCTGCAAATGAATGCCTCTTCGCATCATTCCTGAGTATGATAGAGCCCGCTCGTGTGGATGAAGCCCTGACAGATCCAGATTGGATAGTTTCAATGCAAGAGGAACTCAACCAGTTTGAACAGCTAAGAGTATGGCGGTTAGTTCCCAAACCAAAAGACCGTACAGTCATCGGAACAAAGTGGATCTTTAAAACAAACGAGATGAGAACGACATTGTGATAAGGAATAAAGCAAGACTTGTTGCCAAAGGCTACCGACAACAAGAAGGGATAGATTATGACGAGACCTTCGCTCTAGTTGCACGGATTGAAGCAATCAGAATCTTCTTGGCGTACGCGGCACACAAAGATTTCAAAGTGTACCAAATGGACGTCAAGACTGCCTTTCTAAACGGTGAACTTAACGAGGAGGTGTATGTTGAACAACCACACGGCTTTGTTGATGCACATAAACTTGACCATGTTTATGTGCTAGATAAAGCTCTCTATGGTTTAAAACAAGCACCTCGAGCATGGTATGATAGTCTTTCAAATTTCCTTATTTCTGCCGGTTTCTATAAAGGTGTGGTGGACACAACTCTGTTCACAAAAAGGGAAGGCCCACATATAATGCTAGTACAAATGTATGTCGACGATATTATATTTGGATCTACTGACAGTAATTTTTGTAAGGATTTTTCAGCCCTAATGGAGTCCAGGTTCGAGAAGAGTATGATGGGGGAAATGAACTTTTTCCTCGGATTACAAGTCAAACAACTTGAGGATGGGATTTTTGTGAACCAGTCGAAATATACTCTTGACATTCTCAAGAAGTATAAGTTAGACTCTTGCACGAGTATCACAACTCCCATGGCCTCCAACTGTAAGTTAGACACCGATCTTTCTGGGAAAAGTGTCGATAACACGACTTACAGAGGGATCATAGGATCCTTACTATACTTGACTGCCAGTAGGCCGGATATAATGTTTTCAACATGTCTTTGTGCTAGATTTCAGGCCGACCCAAAAGAATCACACCTAACTGCGGTAAAATGCATTTTTCGTTATCTTAAGGGTACACCCGAACTTGGTCTATGGTATCCAAAGGGAACCGATTTCGACCTTACCGCGTTTTCAGATGCTGATTTTGCAGGTTGCAGAGTTGACAGAAAAAGCACGTCGGGAGGAATACAGTTTTTAGGAGATAGACCGGTGAGTTGGTCTTCCAAAAAGCAGAATTGTGTTTCCACATCTACAGCTGAGGCTGAGTATGTAGCAGCTGCAAGCTGTAACTCTCAAGTGCTGTGGATGAGAACACAATTACGCGATTATGGATTCTCACTTACCAATATCCCAATTTACTGTGATTCTCGAAGTGCAATTGCCATCTCTTGCAATCCCGTGCAGCACTCTCGAACAAAACACATAGATATCAGGTATCATTTTATTAAAGATCACGTAGAAAAGGGAACCATTGAGTTGTATTTTGTCGGCACGGAATATCAACTTGCGGATATATTTACTAAAGCCTTAGACGAACCTCGTTTTCAGTTTTTAGTATCCCATATCGGCATGTTGAATCCGCCTTCCAATTAAATATCAGATATTGTCTTAAATAACTCTATTTCCATCTATCATGATTGAAATTCCTTTATTTTAGAAAATATCTGCTATTTAAATTTAAGGATTGTGTCACAAAATTTAAACTCAATATTTCCTTATCTGTGTATATTTTTAATAATTAATGATCCTGACAAATTGCTGTGTGAATTGTTCATCACGGAGTGGGATGCGAACAATATCCAGGTTTGTCTGTGTTTGTAAGGCTAAAAAGGGTTGTCGAGTTTAAATCTGAAAAAGAAAAGGCAAAGAACCGGTATTTATTTGAGGGGGAGTATAGTTAGGATTTTATTTTTTATAACTCTGTGTTTCTTTTTAATTTTTTTTGTAGTTTAATATTAAATTTTAGGTTGGTCATATTTTTATTTAATTTTTAGAGTAATTTAATAGGTCAGAAAATCCCAAAAAGATTTTAACTTTCAAATTTATCAAAAAGCCAAAAATATTTTAGTTTACTTTATTTTATTTTATTTTATTTCAATTTATTTTTTTTACTAAAAGAAAAATATCAAAAATATTCTACCTTGTTTTTGTTCTTTTATTTGTTTCAAAGAAAATCACAAAAAGATTTAAGAAAATTGGGTCAAATTTATTTTAAAGATCTTGCTTCAATCCTTTTTATAAAAAGCCCAAAAGAATTAGTTGTGTGGGTGTGTGATGTTGCAATTCCGGCGGCCCACTTTCTGTTTTGGGCGCGGATTCTATGACCCGGATCCGACCCGGCTGCCTTTAAAAGGGTTGGTCAACCGGTCAATGACTTCATCACCAAGATATTTCATCTTCTCCTTTCTTTCTTCCTTCCCGTCGACAGCCACCGCCCAAACCACCATTTCTACCGATTCAAGCTTTTGGACCACCTTTTTCTTAAGTTTTTCTTGCGTTTTTCATCTACGGCACTACCAGGTAACCTTTTTCCATCTTTATTTCAGTGATTAATATCCTATATTGTGAGTTTGAATTTCAACTTTTAGTTAGTTTTTCAATTCGGTTTTTCTTACTTTTAGGTACTTTAATGTGTGTTTTTCACTTAGTAACAGTTAGATAAAATGTTCCTTAGGTTGTTTTAGCTTAGGATCTGTAATTTCATGCATTTTTGTCAAAATCACCACTGTTCACGTTGCATGTTGCATGAACTTCATTTAATGAACTGTTGCATTTCGGACCATCCGAATTCGGACCAAGCACCGAATTCGGATGAGTCCCTTAGAAAGCTTTTGTTGGGAAATAGTTTAAGTATACTCAAGCTGTTAGTTTAGACTTCTCAGACTGTTAGTAGATTCTTCATGTAAATACAAAGTTCATGCTGCTAGTTGAAGAAACTCGAGCTGCCAGTGTAAAAGTTCAAGCTGCCAGAGCAAAATAACTCAAGCTGCTCAGTTCATGCTGTCAAGTCATTCAAGCTGCTCAACAGTTTCATAAACAGAATGTGCTGATTTTCAGGGAAGATATCTACAAGAAGATTCCAGCATATCTACTATCAGAGAAGTCATAGTCCTTCAAGGAAACACGTCCATAAAGCAATATAAATACATAGAATAGGTCTTTCTATTGTATAAGAGTTTCTGCATATTTTGAGTCTGTAATTGCTTTATTGATAGAGTTTTCATAAGCCTCTAAGGTTGTAAAACCCTAAGAACAGTTTGTGTTCTTCGTCTAATCAAAACAGATTAGAGGTGATTGTAATCATTGAATTCAGCAATACAAACAGTCTTTGATTACTTCTTATGTTTTATGCTATTATTGATTCTGAAAGTTTTTGTTAAAATAATTAAGTGTTATTCCGCAAACTTCTTAATTAAACTTTGATTCAAAGCAAGATTATTGATTTATACTCTGATAAATTCAAATCAGTTAATCTTGGTTATTCATATTTTTCATAAGTTTCAGATCCTGACAAGTGGTATCAGAGCCAGGTTGGATTCTTTTTCAGGTGGTGATGGCAATTCTGCTGAAACTCATTATGAAGCTTTTGTTGCCAATGATGGATTATTTGCTCTAAATGTTGAAGACTTGGAACAAATCCATCCTGATGATCTTGAAGAGATGGATTTAAAGTGGCAACATGCAATGCTGACCATGAGAGCCAAAAGATTCCTGAAAAGAACTGGAAGGACCAACTTTCAAGCCAAAACAGAAGGCAAACCATCTTTTGATAAATCAAAAGTGGAATGCTATAAATGCCATAAGCTTGGTCACTTTGCCAGAGAATGTAGATCTCAAGGTCAACAGCCATCAAGGACTTCACAGCCCATCCAAGCTTCCTCATCAACAGCACTTGTTTCTCAAGAAGACAATGTGTTTGACTGGAGTGATCAGACAGAGGAAGAATTCCAAAATCAAGCACTTATGGCAGAAACCTCAAATGTCTCCTCAACTGAACTACCATCTGAGGTAAACTCTAAACTCTGCTCTCAATCATGCAAAAATATGGTTAAAAAGTACAGAGATCATAATGAGAGCATGTGCAAAACTCTAGCTAAGATGGAAGAAAGGAGATATGAATATATGCAAGCCATAGAAGATCTGGAAAAACAGATCAATGACTATAAGGATAATGAGCTCCAAATGGGGTATGATAGAAACTATCATGAATGGGAGAAAAAGGAACTCAATAAGAAAATAGAATCTTTGAATAAAAAGGTAGAAGAAACTGAACAGAAGGTGTTAGAGGCTAATGAGAAACTGAAATCTGTTAACATAGATTTAGGTAACTTCAAGTTAGCAAATCAAAAGCTAGAACGCCTAATGGAAGTTCAATTCAAAGATAGAGTCAAATCTCAGGTCAATCCCAAAGAAGGAATAGGATACAGAGCTACTCCACCTCCATATAATAACAAGTACATTCATCCAATGAGTGAAGTTGCTGATAGACTTGTTAATGAACCATTAGATGAGTCTATGACTATTGTAGATCCTATTCTTGACAGCAGTCCTGAACCAAAGGAAGATAAGAGTCAAAATAGAGACTGTGACACAAAGAGTGCACCCATAGAAGTCCAAGTTCCCAGTAAGAAAGGAAAAGAGAAGATGAGTGTATGCAATGCTACTCCAAAAGTTTCTGTACATTCTAACTGTAACACTGCATCTTCATCAAAAGGAACTAAAAGAGATAAAACTGTTTCTATCTGCACATGCCAAAAGCATGGTGTTCAAAAGTTTCCTAAACAACAGCAGGTAAGAGGAAACCAGAGAAACAAGAACCAGAAATTGACAGAAAAGTCTGGTGTTCCAATTCAAACTGACAAAAGATGCTTTCACTGTGGAAGGAAGAATCACTTAGCTAAGGATTGTTTTTACAAACCAGCTGTTGCAAAACAGACTGTGCATCACACAAAATCAAATCCTAAACAGGCAAAGCACTCAAAAGTGAAAACTTCCACAGCAGCTCCAAAGAGAACAGTTGATCACAGATTCTCAAAAGTTAATAAAAAACAGTCCACACATCAAAAACAAGTTTTGGCAAAGCCTAAATCAAGTTTTAAACAAATATGGTGTGTCAAGGACAAATCTGTTGCTCAAACTGCAAATGCAAAAGATCAGACTGCTAAGTCAAAATCTGATGCTGTTAGTGCAAAAACTGAAACTGTTAGCACTACAAACACAGCTCAAGCTGCTGGGCATCCAACTGGAGCTGCTAGTGAATCATCTGAGACTGTCAGAAGAAAAGATGATCAAAATAATTGGATACCTCATATTATCACTAAATACTCTCCAAAGACTCCATCAGTAGATCTCACCAAATACAAGAAGTCAAAAACAGTTTTTAGTTATGTCAATGTACAAGGCCAACCCAAAACCAATTTGGTTTGGGTTTACTCCAATACTAACTAAGCTGTTATTTGTGCAGGGCAACCACAGGTCTCCTCATAGGACAAGATGGCATCTGGACAGTGGATGCTCTAGGCACATGACAGGCAATTCTGAATGCTTGTCGAATTTCAAAGGATTTGATGGAGGTTTTGTTGCGTTTGGAGGCAACTCAAAAGGAGGTAAGGTTACAGGTAAAGGTACTGTAAATGCAGGCAACATGACATTCCATGATGTTTTGTATGTTGAACAGCTTAAGTAAAATTTATTGAGTGTCTCTCAAATCTGTGACAAACAAAACATTGTTCTGTTCACAGATTCTGAGTGCATTGTTCTTTCAAAGGATTTCAAAATTCCTGAAAATCTTGTTTTACTTAGAACACCAAGAAAGGACAATGTTTACTGCCTAGACACAGATCTTTTGACTAAATCAAATACTTTAAGCTGTTTAATATCTAAAGCATCATCAAATGAGTCTGCTCTTTGGCATAGAAGGATGTGTCACATGAACTTCAAGTCCATGAATGATTTAGTTAAAAAGAATCTGGTAAGAGGATTACCACAAAAGGAGTTCATTTGTGATGATCATTGTGTCGCATGTCTTAAAGGTAAGCAACACAAAACTTCTCATAAGGCCAAAGAAGTAAATTCAATCTCATCTGTTCTTCAGCTGTTACATATGGATCTATTTGGTCCAACATCTGTTTTGAGTTTGAATAAAAGGGCATACTGTTTAGTCATTGTTGATGATTTCACCAGATTTACTTGGATTTACTTTCTTAGGTCCAAAGATGAAACTGCTGAGCTTGTTAAGTCTTTTATCCTTAAGATAGAAAACCAATCCAATTCCAAAGTCAAGGTGATAAGATCAGACAATGGAACTGAATTTAAAAATCAAATTCTAAAAAGTTTCTGTGAGTCCAAAGGTATTGCTAGACAATATAGTGCACCAAGAACACCACAGCAAAATGGTGTAGCTGAAAGGAAAAATAGAACATTAATTGAGGCTGCTAGAACAATGTTAGCTGATTCCAATCTGCCTATGACTTTCTGGGCAGAA
>JAANYP010006675.1:0-24461 GCA_020465985.1 Centrapalus pauciflorus
AAATTGAACTGTTGGCCAGTAGAAAAGCACACTAAGGCAGTGGCAATATTTGAAGAAAATTCGGACCAACCAGTTCTTTTGGGGCTTAAACATTGCTGAATAATATGCACAAGGTATTTCCATTTAGGAGAAAAGTGTGCTTTCAAGAAAGTAAAAGAATCAGCAGGGCCCCTATATCCGATATTTTGAAGACCAAAGTGTAAAGCAGTAAGAGATAGGTCTTTTATACCTGTGGCATCTTGAAGATGCAAATGATGTCTGATGGACTCCTCGGTGATATTGATGGTAGTACCATCGATTTTGGAAGTCAGGGTAGGCACTCCATTGATGGTTTGAACATAGGCATGATTCCAGAATTGCTCAATATGAGATATGTATATAGTGGGGTTGATATTGAGGGCACAGTGGATATGGGAGTGCCTGAGGAAGTCCATCATCTCATGGAACGGTTCAAGGTCAGTGTGTTTCAGGGTGTATGGGAGGCAGTTGTGTTCTTTTACAAACTCCATTGATCAAGAAACGACGGTTTACGATTTAGGGTTTGAAGAGAATGTGTGTATCGTTCAGAGAGAAAGCAGAAGGCCGTGGAAGAAGAATATGTAACTGGTAGTTACAACTGAACGAAACTGGGACCTTTAAAGGTTTCGAAAAAGGTTAGGTCCCGCGCACACATTTGGAAAATTACCTAAATACCCTGCACACTTTGACAGATCAAGTGAAAATAACTAGCAGTCCGAGAAAATGAACTAGCAGCATGAGAAAAGACTCATGCTGTTAGTGTGAATTTGTGCAAATTTTCAATGGAACAGTGTCTCCCCCTTAAATTAGCATATTGAGTTGATAATAATAAAAATCAATTAATCCATGTTTACCATACCAATGTTTGATATTAGGAAAGTGAACCTTCCTACATCAAAAGGTTTTGTAAATAGATCAGCTCGCTGATCATCAGTATGTATTTTGGTAACTTGGATTAACTTCTTTTCATTACAATCTCTGATGAAGTGAAATCTGATTTCTATATGCTTGGTTTTTGGGAATTTCACTGGGTTTTGCACAATGCTAATGGAACTTGAATTGTCAATATAAATAGGAGTGGATAAGAAATTCATACCATAGTCTCTTAGCTGATTTTGAATCCACATTACCTGGGAGAAGCAGCTTGCAGCTGCTACGTATTCTGCTTCAGTGGATGATGTGGAGACAGTTGTTTGTTTCTTGCATTGCCAAGAGACTAGTCTTGCTCCTAAGTATTGACATCCACCAGTTGTGGATTTTCTGTCAATGTTGCAACCACCATAGTCACTGTCAGAATATGCAGTTAGTTCAAAAGGAGAGTCTTTGGGATACCAGAGGCCTAAATGAGGTTGGCCTTTAAGGTATCTGAAAATTCTCTTAACAGCAACCAAGTGAGAATCCTTTGGTGAACATTGAAACCTGGCACACACACAAACAGCAAACATTATATCAGGTCTAGAAGATGTTAGATACATGAGAGATCCTATAAGGGATCTGTATAGATGAATGTCCACATCTATGCCATCTTTGTCTGTATGGAGCTGTTTATGAGGATCCATTGGAGTGCTTGCAACCTTTGTGTCTTGATAGCCAAACTTTTCCAGTATGTCTTTGACATACTTTGATTGACTTATGAATAGACCAATAGGCTTCTGTTTGACCTGCAGCCCTAGAAAGAATGTGAGTTCCCCCATTGAACTCATTTGAAACTTTTTGTGCATTAGGGCCTCAAAATCTTTGCACAACCTATCATTAGTTGAGCCAAAGATGATGTCATCAACATAGATTTGGACAAGAAGAATCTCAGCTTTGATGGATTTAGTGAAAAGTGTTTTTTCCAGAGTGCCTCTCTTGAATCCATTCTGTAGAAGATATGATGACAGTGTGTCATACCATGCTCTGGGGGCTTGGTGAAGACCATAGAGAGCTTTGTCTAGCTTGTACACCCTGTCTGGATACTTGTAGTCTTCAAAACCAGGAGGTTTACACACATACACTTCCTCTTCAATTGTCCCATACAAGAAAGCAGACTTAACATCCATTTGATACACTTTAAAGCCTTTGAAACTTGCATATGCTAGAAATAGTCTGATGGCTTCAATTCTTGCTACTGGAGCAAAAACATCATCATAATCTATTCCCTCTTCTTGAGTGTACCCTTGTGCTACTAGTCTTGCTTTGTTCTTGATGACTATCCCTCTCTCATCCTTCTTGTTTCTGAACACCCATCTTGTACCTATTGCTCTCTTACCTTTAGGAAGATCCACCAGAGTCCATACATTATGAATTTTGAACTGTAAAAGCTCTTCTTGCATAGCTTCAATCCAGGATGAATCTTTTAGTGCTTCTGATGCCTTTTTAGGTTCTAGTTGAGACATGAAGCAGGCATGTTCAAAAGCAGCTAGGCTGAATTCTGGAACTGCTTGTTCAGCAGCAGCAGTCTCATTGTGGACCATCTTCCTTGTTTGAACAGGAGTACTTGGATCACCCAGTATTTGATTGAGAGGGTGATACTTATGAACTCTTAGTGTGGGCTCTCTCTCTGTTTGGAAGGACGTTCCAAGGTTTGTGTCATCTCCATCAGAACCAGTGAATGGTTCATTTTCTGGAACAGCATGAGTTTCTAGGCTAACAGCTTGAGAAGCTGTTGGGACTGCTAGCCTAGAAACTGGAGCTGTTTCCTTTTGTGTTTGAGCTGTGCTGTCAGGACTTGGGAATGGCACTTCAGTGTCTGGATTTGCATCATGTTGAGTGCTCAGGACCCCTGGAGGATCACATGACAGAAGTGGTAGAGTGGTAAAGTCATCCCAACTTGTTGAATCTGCAGCAGTCTGAAACTTTGTGCCAACAGTATGAGAAATTGTATTGGCAGCATGAGAATTTGTGTTAGCAGCTTCAACCCTGTATGCATCAGCTTCTGCAGTAAACTCAGCAAAGCTCACAGAATTTGTTAGTGAATCTAAATCAAATAACCAATCAGGACCAGTGCCTTTGATGTTAGCAGTATTTTCATTAAATTCAACATTGGCACTTTCTTCAATTGATTTAGACACTCTGTTGTATACTCTATAGGCTTTGCTTTGAATTGAGTATCCTACAAAAAATCCTTCTTCAGCCTTACTCTCAAACTTCCCTAAGTGAGTCTTCGTGTGAAGAATAGTACATGGGCATCCAAAAGGCTTGAAAAAAGCTATTAGGGGACTTCTGTTGTGAAATAGCTCATAGGGAGTTTTCCCTTGTGATTGAACTACTTGAACCCTATTTAAAACATAACAGGCTGTATTAACAGCTTCTGCCCAGAAAGTCATAGGCAGATTGGAATCAGCTAACATTGTTCTAGCAGCCTCAATTAATGTTCTATTCTTTCTTTCAGCTACACCATTTTGCTGTGATGTTCTTGGTGCACTATATTGTCTAGCAATACCTTTGGACTCACAGAAACTGTTTAGAATTTGATTTTTAAATTCAGTTCCATTGTCTGATCTTATCACCTTAACTTTGGAATTGGATTGGTTTTCTATCTTAAGGATAAAAGAATTAACAAGCTCAGCAGTTTCATCTTTGGACCTAAGAAAGTAAACCCAAGTAAATCTGGTGAAATCATCAACAATGACTAAACAGTATGCCCTTTTATTCAAACTCAAAACAGATGTTGGACCAAATAGATCCATATGTAACAGCTGAAGAACAGATGAGATTGAATTTACTTCTTTGGCTTTATGAGAAGTTTTGTGTTGCTTACCTTTAAGACATGCTACACAATGATCATCACAGATGAACTCCTTTTGTGGTAAACCTCTTACCAGATTCTTTTTAACTAACTCATTCATGGACCTGAAGTTCATGTGACACATCCTTCTATGCCAAAGAGCAGACTCATTTGATGATGCTTTGGATATTAAACAGCTTAAAGTATTTGATTTAGTCAAAAGAGTTGTGTCTAGGCAGTAAACATTGTCCTTTCTTGGTGTTCTAAGTAAAACAAGATTTTCAGGAATTTTGAAATCCTTTGAAAGAACAATGCACTCAGAATCTGTGAACAGAACAATGTTTTGTTTGTCACAGATTTGAGAGACACTCAATAAATTGTACTTAAGCTGTTCAACATACAAAACATCATGGAATGTCATGTTGCCTGCATTTACAGTACCTTTACCTGTAACCTTACCTCCTTTTGAGTTGCCTCCAAACGCAACAAAACCTCCATCAAATCCTTTGAAATTCGACAAGCATTCAGAATTGCCTGTCATGTGCCTAGAGCATCCACTGTCCAGATGCCATCTTGTCCTATGAGGAGACCTGTGGTTGCCCTGCACAAATAACAGCTTAGTTAGTAGTGGAGTAAACCCAAACCAAATTGGTTTTGGGTTGGCCTTGTACATTGACATAACTAAAAACTGTTTTTGACTTCTTGTATTTGGTGAGATCTACTGATGGAGTCTTTGGAGAGTATTTAGTGATGATATGAGGTATCCAATTATTTTGATCATCTTTTCTTCTGACAGTCTCAGATGATTCACTAGCAGCTCCAGTTTGATGCTCAGCAGCTTGAGCTGTGTTTGTAGTGCTAACAGTTTCAGTTTTTGCACTAACAGCATCAGATTTTGACTTAGCAGTCTGATCTTTTGCATTAGCAGTTTGAGCAACAGATTTGTCCTTGACACACCATATTTGTTTAAAACTTGATTTAGGCTTTGCCAAAACTTGTTTTTGATGTGTGGACTGTTTTTTATTAACTTTTGAGAATCTGTGATCAACTGTTTTCTTTGGAGCTGCTGTGGAAGGTTTCACTTTTGAGTGCTTTGCCTGTTTAGGATTTGATTTTGTGTGATGCACAGTCTGTTTTGCAACAGCTGGTTTGTAAAAACAATCCTTGGCTAAGTGATTCTTCCTTCCACAGTGAAAGCATCTTTTGACAGTTTGAATTGGAACACCAGACTTTTCTGTCAATTTCTGGTTCTTGTTTCTCTGGTTTCCTCTTACCTGGTGTTGTTTAGGAAACTTTTGAACACCATGCTTTTGGCATGTGCAGATAGAAACAGTTTTATCTCTTTTAGTTCCTTTTGATGAAGATGCAGTGTTACAGTTAGAATGTACAGAAATTTGTGGAGTAGCAATGCATACACTCATCTTCTCTTTTCCTTTCTTACTGGGAACTTGGACTTCTATGGGTGCACTCTTTGTGTCACAGTCTCTATTTTGACTGTTATCTTCCTTTGGTTCAGGACTGCTATCAAGGATAGGATCTACAATAGTCATAGACTCATCTAGTGGTTCATTGACAAGTCTATCAGCAACTTCACTCATTGGATGAATGTACTTGTTATTATATGGAGGTGGAGTAGCTCTGTATCCTATTCCTTCTTTGGGATTGACCTGAGATTTGACTCTAACTTTGAATTGAACTTCCATTAGGTGTTCTAGCTTCTGATTTGCTAACTTGAAGTTACCTAAATCTATGTTAACAGATTCCAGTTTCTCATTAGCCTCTAACACCTTCTGTTCAGATTCTTCTACCTTTTTATTCAAAGATTCTATTTTCTTATCGAGTTCCTTTTTCTCCCATTCATGATAATTTCTATCATACCCCATTTGAAGCTCATTATCCTTATAGTCATTGATCTGTTTTTCCAGATCTTCTATGGCTTGCATATATTCATATCTCCTTTCTTCCATCTTAGCTAGAGTTTTGCACATGCTCTCATTATGATCTCTGAACTTTTTAACCATATTTTTGCATGATTGAGAGCAGAGTTTAGAGTTTACCTCAGATGGTAGTTCAGTTGAGGAGACATTTGAGGTTTCTGCCATAAGTGCTTGATTTTGGAATTCTTCCTCTGTCTGATCACTCCAGTCAAACACGTTGTCTTCTTGAGAGACAAGTGTTGTTGATGAGGAAGCTTGGATGGGCTGTGAAGTCCTTTATGGCTGTTGACCTTGAGATCTACATTCTCTGGCAAAGTGACCAAGCTTATGGCATTTATAGCATTCCACTTTTGATTTATCAAAAGATGGTTTGCCTTCTGTTTTGGCTTGAAAGTTGGTCCTTCTAGTTCTTTTCAGGAATCTTTTGGCTCTCATGGTCAGCATTGCATGTTGCCACTTTAAATCCATCTCTTCCAGATCATCAGGATGGATTTGTTCCAAGTCTTCAACATTTAGAGCAAATAATCCATCATTGGCAACAAAAGCTTCATAATGAGTTTCAGCAGAATTGCCATCACCACTTGAAAAAGAATCACAGTTATTAGATTTTTCAGAGGACAAAAGAGCAGTGTTGTGATTATAAGAAAAGGATTTCTTTTTAGCATCAATTTCAGTCTCAAACACTCTTAGACTGTTGTATAGATCATCCAATTCTATCTCATCAAGTGTGTCTTTTGTTCTCCACTGTGCAGCATAGACTGTCCATTCTTCTCCAAGAGATCTGAGAAACTTTCTGTTGACCTCATCTTGATCCAGATTGACCCTTGCACTTTCCAGTTCACTTATCAGTTTGTTGAACCTGTCAAAGATTTGAGTGAGGTTTTCATTCTTGCCACCAGAAAAGTTTTCATACTGCTGTTTCAAGAGGTCCTTTTGATTTCTCTTGGTACTTGCATTACCAGCAAACCTCTTCTCTAAGGCTTTCCAAAGAGAGTGAGCAGTATAAAACTTTTTAAACTGATGTTGATAAGCATTAGGAATGGCTATTTGTAATAATGTGAGTGCTTTCACTTCATTCATTCTAGCCTTCCTTTCAAGTTCAGTTTTTGGAGGAGTTTTGACTGGTTTTCCCTCAGCATCAAGTTCTGGATCAACTGCAGGAGGGAATTCAACAGCTTCCCATATGGCATAATCAATGAATTGAATATGCTGTTGAATCCTGAGTTTCCACATCTCAAATTCAGTGGGCTTGAGCATAGGCACTTTGAGTCCTTGCCCAGATCCACTGCTGCTATTTTCAAATTCCATTAAAAAAGATTAAAAATTTGAAAGAAAGTTTTTGACTTTGAAAAACAAAGAATAACCTGGCTCTGATACCACTTGTCAGGATCTGAAACTTATGAAAATTATGAATAACCAAGATTAACTGATTTGAATTTATCAGAGTATAAATCAATAATCTTGCTTTGAATCAAAGTTTAATTAAGAAGTTTGCGGAATAACACTTAATTATTTTAACAAAAACTTTCAGAATCAATAATAGCATAAAACATAAGAAGTAATCAAGACTGTTTGTATTGCTGAATTCAATGATTACAATCACCTCTAATCTGTTTTGATTAGACGAAGAACACAAACTGTTCTTAGGGTTTTACAACCTTAGAGGCTTATGAAAACTCTATCAATAAAGCAATTACAGACTCAAAATATGCAGAAAACTCTTATACAATAGAAAGACCTATTCTATGTATTTATATTGCTTTATGGACGTGTTTCCTTGAAGGACTATGACTTCTCTGATAGTAGATATGCTGGAATCTTCTTGTAGATATCTTCCCTGAAAATCAGCACATTCTGTTTATGAAACTGTTGAGCAGCTTGAATGACTTGGCAGCATGAACTGAGCAGCTTGATTTGTTTTGTTCTGGCAGCTTGAACTTTTACACTGGCAGCTCGAGTTTCTTCAACTAGCTGCATGAACTTTGTATTTACACAGAAAATCTACTAACAGTCTGAGAAGTCTAAACTAACAGTTTGAGTATACTTAAACTATTTCCCAACAATCAGGGAAGCTATATTTCAAATTTCAGCTTCTAATTCCGTCTATAAGTATGAATTTGAGGATTTAGTGTGTGTTAGTGTGTGTGTGCGCCGATGGTCACAAAAATGGACAAACAATGTTCAATTTGGTACATAAATGTGTTAATATTAGTGTTAAAATGGTTAAAAATATGTGTTTTTAAGTTGGCCTAAATTATTTCGAACACTAAATAAGTACAAAAATGATGGAAATTAAATTTGGAAAATGACAAAACTGCACAAGTTCGAAATTCGGATCCGAGATGAACTCGGGTCTTGTCCGAATTCGGATGGGTTCGAACTTATAATGTGGTCCGGACTCTAGAATATTAAAATAGCAAAATAATTTCTAAGTGTTGAATTCGGTCGAGGTCCGAATTCGGTTGGGAACCGAATTCGGACTAGGTCTGAACTTACATGAGGTCCGAACTTGACATGGGGTCCGAACTGATAAATGTGGTCCGAACTTGACATGGATTCGAAATTCGGGTGGGGTCCGAATTCGGACATGGATCCGAAATTCGGGTCAAATATTGCGAAACTTATAAAAAAATAATTAAGTTTTATGAAATTAAATAAGTTATTGACACAATGTTTTGATACAAATGACTTAATAGGTCCCTTGTGGTGTTGTTTAACCTACAGTGGGGTACTTTGTGGATCCTGTTGAAAGCCCGAAGAAAAATAATATTTATTAAAGTTCAATAGCGCACCCACTGTGAGTACATATGATTTCGTATGTTTATATCTGCTTTATGTTAGCTATTGCCTGCTGAGACATGTTGCTTCATTATCGTTTGGAATTCTACTAACTTGCGTAGATTTAGATGCACATTGATCTTGTTGCATGTCCGTTCTTTTGTTATGCATCTATCGATGGACCGGCGAGTCGCATCTGTTATTCTGATGTTACTGCGCTATATGACCCGGAGCTGATCCCTCCGAGGTTCTGGTAGGCAGTAAGTCATCCCCGATGTTATGTTTGTCTCAGATGGTTGGTTTATATGCCGAGCTTTGGGCTCGAAGGAGCTGCGGCTCTTGCTCCGTACTTGGTGTACGAAGAGAGTATACGACGTTCGTCGTCGGTGTTACTCTTGGGGCTTCATAAAGATTTGTTAAATGCGTAAATCTGTGTATTCACTAAGCATTCACTTACCCCTCGGTTGTTAAATTTTTACAGGAAAAGGAAAATCTGCTGCCGGACCTTCTAGTTAGGTCGTTTGTGAAGTCTTGGAAGATATCTACTACTCAATCAGTAAATGTACTATGGGACCAATGTTGTAATATATTCCGGATGTTGTAATAATGAATTGAGTGTGTAGACTTAGTATTGGAACCTTGTAGCACCGTAGGGTGTTTCACAAAGTTGTATTATTTTATTTATGTACTTTTTTGCTTCGGCACTGTATATTAAGTAAGCAGATCATTATGTAATTTATGTTTGGTGTTTAATACTGGGTGTTATGTAATCGTGGTGAAATGTGGCAAGGGTGTCACAGTATCAGAGAGATAAGGGTGTTCATCGTGTTCTTCAAGTTCATAAATAACATTCTTGGTTTCTTGGCGTTTTTGGACGGAAAAATCGCATTTTTAATCAGTTTTTCAAGTATTACAAGCAAGGTAATGGAGAAAGTTCACATTGGTTCACTTTTTCGGTCGAAATCAATATTTTTAGTCTTAAAAATATTGGTTTAATCTGAAAACTTAAAAAAATCAAACTTTTGGCTGTTTCTCGAACTTGCGGCGCTCGAACATAGGGTGCATTAGGGTTTATTCGAATTTGTCAGAAAATTCGAACTTGTCAGAAAATACGCTCCTCACGAACTTGATTTAGGGTTTCATTCGAATTTGGCTGAAATTCGAACTTGCTAGCATTCGAATTTGTCAGACTTCGAACTTGTCAGAAACCTCGAACTTGTGATACCTTCGAATTTATTGATTTCGAATTTACTCAATTTCGAATTTAATTTCAAACGAATTTATTTTTAAACTAATTCGAACTTACCTAAGTTCGAAAGGGTTTATTTTAAATTAATTTTAAATTAAATTACCTAAGTTCGAATACAAAAAGTTTAGGAAGGATGACCAGTTTGAAAAAGTTTATCGAAATGGATCACGAGGTTGGCAAGGCAAATTCTCTGCCAAAACTGATGAGGTTGGAAGACTACTACTGGTGGAAGGATAGGTTTGTTGACTTTGCGCGTTTCAACGACATGCGAATGGTGGATCTGTACTGATGATTAGGTCATTTTGCACGAGAATGTCAACGACCCAAAGTTGAAAACTATCAGAATCAATCTCAGAGAAGATATCAGTTTGGTAGTTCGGGTAATCAAGCGTACATCGTTGGTCTGTTAACAAACGTATCATCGGACAGACAACTTGATGGGACATACGATTGGAGTTCTCATCCTAAGTCGAACGCTAGAGCCTTCATGGCTGAAGTGACAGAGACTGGGGATGACGGAGCAGAGGAAGTAACAGAGGACACTGAGCAGAATGATACAAGTCCTGTGTTGGTGGAGAAGTCAGAAAATCAAACCTAACTAGAGTTTGCGTCACAAATGGCTAACGTGGAATTGGATCACAAAAAGGTAATTCTGAACTTTTCTACATTCCGTGATTTATGTGTTTTATGTGCTACTTCCAATGATAGATTGAATTTAGTTCTAGAATCACATAACAATCTAACTGCTCAGATAGAATCCTTAAAATCAGATAATGCTAGTCTCCAAGATATTAAAGAAGATCTTAGGAATAAGCTAAAAGCAGATGCTCAAGATGTTATAGTTCTAAAAGACAAATTAAGTGAACAATGTGTCAGGATAGAACTTATGTATGAGCATGTTGAGGCTTTAACCAAGGAACTTACGATTAAGGAGGTAGAGCTAGCTGAATCAAGAGTTAAAGTTGCAGGGATAAATACTAGGTTAGAAAAGTTTAGGAACTCTTCACTAAATCTAGGGAAAATCTTAGACGCTCAGCGTCAGTCTAAGAAACCAGTAGATTTACGTTATAGAGAGAGTCCTCCACCTTTCAACGAAAATTATGTGCCTCAACCTCAGGATAAAACTGATAAACCAGTCGAGTTAGAGGTAGCAGCTGAAACTGTATCTCAATCTGATACGGACAAATCAACTAAAGTGTCTAATAATAACTCTACGATTAAGAAAGTCAAGTTTGTGCAGTCTTCTAGTGACAAAATTCTAGGAGAAGCTAAACCTGAAGTTAATAATCAGAAAGAGGAAATAGTCATGGTAGTTGAGAAGAAAGAAACTGACACTAGTGAGACACCAAAGTCAAAGGGCACTCATAGGAAGTCGATTGATAAGATGTCTTGTTTTAGATGTCATGAAAGGGGACATGTTGCGTCTAGCTGTCCATATAAGAAGGTAGAGTCTACACCTATTGTTGGAAAGCCTGAACAACATAAACCCTCACCAAGTGTAGCAAGAACAAGTGGTTCTCAAAACACTAAGAAAATTGTGAATGCCACACCAAAGACTGCTGTTAGGCAAGTACCTGTATCGGTTTGACCAAATGAAGTGGTTAGGACTAATTCATCGAATAGAGTCCGTAATCAGTCTAGGTCAGGACCTCAACAAGCTTATAGTAGTACAACACCTAGAAGGACTTACTCTCTAGTTAGGTCTCACACTCCTCAAAGACATCAGACACCAGGTAGAGCCCAGTAATATCAAACTGAAATGCCATATAATAGAAACTATTCAAGGGCTCAACAGCAAATGCCTACACAAAGGCCAAGAGTGAATTTAAATCACTCTGCACCACAACAGGTTCACAATCAAACACCAAAGTCACATAAAAGGAGAGATGGGTATTTGAAGGAGTTCATGCATGTGGATGAGAATGGTATTACCAAGTCAGTCATGGCTTGGGTTCCCCGTGATAACTAACTTCTTTTCTTTCATGTGCAGGAGATAACTACAGGTCAAAACAACAGTGGTTGCTCTAGGCACATGACAGTGGAAAGGAGTCTGCTCACAGACTTCAAGGGAGGGAACACGGGATTCGTATCATTCGCTGGAAACAAAGGAGGACACATCACTGGTACTGGAGTGGTCACTAATGGGACTATCAAACTTGATAAAGTTTACCATGTTGTTAAACTTGATCACAATCTCATTAGTGTATCTCATATTTGTGATAAGAAGAACTCAGTGATTTTCACTGATACAGAGGCGTTAGTGCTAAAACCGGGATTTAAAGTACCTGAATAGTGGATATTGATGAGAGCCCCAAGGAAGAATGATTTGTACATGCTGGACATGAAGAAATCGGATTCATCGATGGGACCAATATGCCTTCTATCCAAAGCTTTAGAAACAGAATCCATTTTATGGCATAGACGCATGGCACACATGCACCTAAGGAAAATGAACTACATCACTAAACATGGTCTGGTGCAAGGTGTCCTAATGAAGAGTTTTCAGTTCGATGACAAGTGTGTACCGTGCAAGAAAGGCAAACAACACAAGAAGTCACACAAGTCAAGGACTCAGAACTCGATAGCTTCCACTTTCGATTTGTTGCATATGAATCTTTTCGGACCTATCAACAAAAGGAGTATAGGTGGTAGTTGGTACCGTTTAGTTATCACTGATAATTACTCACGTTTTTCATGGGTTTTCTTTTTAGGTACGAAGGACGAAACAACTGGAAAGTTGATTGGGTTCTTAGACCAAGTCAAAAACTCCTATGGGTCGAGGGTAAAACGTATCAGGTTTGATAATGGAACAGAGTTTAAAAACACAGTAATTGGTGTATATTGTCTATCCAAAGGCATAGTGCATCAATTTAGTGCACCATATGAGCCACAACAAAATGGGGTGGCAGAACGCAAAACAGGACTTTGATTGAGGCAGCAAGAACCATGCTCTCAGATTCAAAGCTTCCTACCATGTTTTGGGGGGAGGCTGTGAATACCGCATGTCACGTTATAAACCGGGTCCTTACTGTCAAATCACAGAACAAAACCTGTTATGAAGTTCTGAATAAAAGACCACCAAATTAACAGGCTTTGAACCGTTTGGGGTACCGTGTACTTTACTGAAAACAAAACACCAACCTAAGTTTGGTGAAAAGGCCGATGAAGGATATTTCCTAGGTTATTTGCCTAATTCACCAAAAAAAGGGCTTTTAACAAAACAAACTGTACGGTAGAAATTGTGTTTAACATTGATGTTACAAGTTATTCACATGAACCCCAAACAGGTCCTGAGTGGTTATTAGATTATGACTTATTGTTTGAATCATTTAACATACCAGTTAGTGGAATGCAGGTACATTGGAGGATGAATTCTCGTCATTAAACTTGAATGACGAAAATCAAGGTTTTCCAAAGAGAAGCATTCAATCAACTTCTGAGCCTACAACAACAGAAGATGGATCACCATCACAGACTGAACTTGTGTTACCTACAAACGAGAATCAGGCTAGTACTTCTAATTCCGAAGACAGTGATCATGAGGAAGAAAATGTACAGTCTGAGGTCGTTCCACCGTTAGGTGAAATAGGATCAAACTTAGTAGATAATCTTAGGGTCGATGAGATTGAGACATCGAGGATAAACAAGGATCATCCGATTGAGAGCATCATAGGAAATCCGCATACTGGTGTGAAAAATAGGAGTAGTGTGAGTAATAACACGGTATCGTTATCGATGATCAACGACTCCGAGGCCTTTCACACTTGTCTTTATTCATGTTTCATCTGACAAGTAGAGCCGAAAAATGTGAAAATGGCACTAAAAGATAACTCTTGGGTTGAAGCTATGCATGAAGAACTATCACAATTCAGAAAGCTTGAAGTGTGGGAGTTAGTGCCGCTACCTCGAGGAGAAGTTGCAATAGGAACCAAATGGGTTTTTAAGTGCAACAGAGATGATCGGGGTATTGTTACTCGCAACAAGGCAAGACTCGTAGTAAAGGGATTCAACCAAGAATAGGGAATTGATTACAACAAGGTGTTTGCACCAGTGGCAAGGCTCGAGGTAATTCGCTTGTTTCTGGCCTTTGCATCCTTCAAAGGGTTTAAAGTCTATCAGCTGGATGTAAAGAGTGCATTCCTGTACGGCAAGGTGAAGAACTGGTTTATGTCGAACAACCGCCCGGGTTTAGAGATCCTAAATATCCAGACAGAGTGCATCGTCTCGATAAGGCTCTGTATGGATTGCATCGGGCACCAAGGGCATGGTATGAGACGCTATCAACTCATCTTTTGGACAACGGGTTTGAAAGAGGGAGAATTGATAGTACATTGTCCGTAAAGAGAAAGGGAGAAGACTTTATCTTGGTACAAGTGTACATTGATGACATCATTTTCGGGTCATCAAACGAACATATGTGCAAAGATTTTGAGAAGGGTATGAAGTCAACGTTTGAGATGAGTGTTATGGGACAGCTAAACTTCTTTCTGGGTCTGCAAGTTGAACAGAGGAAGGAGGGCATGTTTATCCATCAGACGAAGTATATCTACGATATTCTGGAGCGTTTCGTAAAGGAAGGAACAAAGCTGACTGCTCACTTTATTACTCCGATTCAAGTGAATCACAATCTCGGACCGAGTACAGAAAGTGATACTGATGTGGATCCGACCCTATATCGGGCCATGATCGGGTCACTCATGTATTTAACTGCTTCTAGACCTAATATTATGTTTGCTATGTGTATATGTGCTAGGTTTCAAGCTAATCCAAAGGAGATGATATGAAAGCCGTGAATCGAATTCTGGGATATCTATAGTCGAAACCGCAGCTGGGACTTTGGTATCATGCTGATGGAGATCTGGAATTGGAGGCATACATGGACTCTAACTATGGTGGATGTAGCTTGAACCGGAAGTCAACAACTGGAGGTTGTCAGTTCCTTGGAGGGAGGCTCGTATCCTGGCAATGCAAGAAACAGACTTCGGTAGTAGTGTCAACGTGCGAGGCCGAATATGTAGCTGCTGGTAGTTGGTGTTCACAGGTTTTGTGGATACAACAACAATTGTGGGATTACGGTTTGACTTACACTCATACTTCCATTAGGATAGATAATCAATCTACAATTGCTATAACTAATAATCCAGTTAAACACAGTAAAACAAAGCACATAGACATAAGACATCATTTCATACGTGATTGTGCTGAAAAGAACTTAATTAAACTATTAAAGGTGGCAACGGAAGATAATGATGCAGATTTATTCACTAAAGCTTTTGATAAGTCACGCTTTGAGTTGTTAGTTCAAGTAAATGGTATGCATAATCCAGAGTAACTTGACCTTAGTATATTTTTCTTTCTTTTTATAGTAAGTTAGTGTTTAAGTATAAGTTATTTCCTTTTATAGTAAGTTAGTAGGTTAGTTTATTAGCTTATCTTAAAAATGAAAAACAAAAGAAAAAAGAGAGAAAACCATACAAAAAAATTAAAATATTAGAAAAATGAGTTAAGTCTTAGACTCATAGGTACAAAGTGACGAAATATTAGCACAGTCGAAACAATCTCTATGTGTTAAGCTTTCACACATAATGCACCTTAAATTCTAAGTGATATACACTTTCCTGATTGATATGTTGGTAGGCATAATACACAAAAGAAATCTCAAAAGCTAATAAAATATTCAAGAAAAGTCATATGTGTAACTAACTTAGATGTATGACCAAATGGTCTTAATTTCTATGTTAGAGACATACAGACAAAGATTCTAAATAAGGTATGCAAACTTTCTGAGGGATGTATAGTAACATCAAATACATCTTAAAGAAAAGAAAATAAATATTTTTTTGATAAAGTGAGGGAGTAAAAATAAATCGCTCTGTTGTACGTAAGTACAGACCTGTCACATCTGTTTTGACTCAAGTTAGCAAGATAAGTCGCTTTGTTGTATGTAAGTACAGACCTGTCACCGCTGTCTTGTTAACTTGAAAGGAACTCTAAGACAAACTAAGACACTCACTGTGTCCGATGTTTGCCTTTTAAATAAAATTTGCAATACCGAAAAGTTATAATCATTGTGTGTCTGCCTTGATCATAGAAGTATATCTAAGTGACGGGACACGTAAGGTAATTTCTTGATATATAAAAAGGCCAAGTGATATTCCAAAGTGTAAAATGTTTAAAGGAAAATCATACCGACAATCAACTTGGAATGTATATCACAACAAACAATCAAAGGAATAAAAAATTCCTAAGTGTGAAAGTGTAATACTGAAAGTGCGTTTGACGTCGCTATCTGATTAAACCTTCTTTGACTTTCTCGTAAAAATATTCTGTTACTTTAGGTCGTAAATTTTTAAAAGGTATTTTAGAGTAGTTTAAGTTTGAGTTTGATTCAAATTTCGTTTTATTTTTATTTCATTTTATTTTATTTCATATTATTTTATTCTAAGTAGGAAAAATGTCAAAGTTACTAGGATGCATTTTTGGTTGAATAAACAAATATTGCGTGAAAATCTGTTGCTTAGTGTGAATGATTTTGCAAGGTTTGTAAAATTCCGTTACACAAAAAAGTTGAATTCTATTCAAGGATTTTCAAAATTTTCACTTAAGTTCGAAAATCAGACAAATTCGAACTTAGCTTCGAATTTGTCAGGAAGTTCGAACTTATGCTAAGTTCGAAGGTAGTTGGTATAAATAGGTCAACAGTATTTTATTAAAGGCACCTACTCTCGAATTTCATTTCTCGAACTTGTGCTCCGGCGATCTCGAACTTGTGTTCGAACTTACCGAATCTCGAATTTCACACTAGTCTTCGAAGTTTTGCTTTCATTTCTCGAACATACTCATATACTTAGGTATAGTAACCATTATTATACAAAGTATTTGTAATTTAGGACATTATTATGACAAAAATTGAGTTTATTTGAGTTGAAACTTTGTGGTTTGAAATCAAGAGTTTTGACGGATAAAAGGTCAAATAAATTACAAATAACTTCGATTAGAACCCAATAGGACTAGATTATACTATTGATTAAGTCAAATGGGGTTAAAATCTTGGATTTTAGTTTGAAAGTGACCGACTTCGAACATGTTCTTCAGGTTCGAACTTCTCAGAAAGTTCGAACTTGTTGAAATATCTCTAAGTTCGAAGTCAGTCATGTTCGAACATATTCCTCGGATTTCTTTAATTCGAATGTTTTTTTAAAATAAATTCGAACTTGTATAAGTTCGAATGTGTTGGATTTCGAAATTATGTAAGTTCGAAGTTATGCAAATTCGAAATAAACAAGTTTCATTTTATTTTAATTACTAATGTTGCTTGTTGATTCTGTGTGCAGATATGGGTGATTGGGCATTTTTTAATAACCATAACATGGTTATGGTCGTGGATCGTGAATTGCCTGAAGCACAGCCGTATCGTCAGATGATAGAGTTTCTGACATAGTCCCGAGTCTCCTACGCTCTCACTCACAATCTTCAAATAACATTGACCTATGTGCGACAGTTCTGGGAGCATCTACAAGAGGATTGCTCGGTTACACCAACTGTTCTAAGAACAAGACTGGGTGGACAGCCAATCGTCTTTTCGGCTGATATGTTGAGGCAGATCCTACAGCTGGGATCTGAAGACCAAGAAGCAGGGCCGATAGATTTTCCACTACCTATCAGGCAAGCTGCATTTTTTAGAATGGGATATGCCCAAGACATATCGAAGGCTTCGTATGTGAAGAGTGGGCTGATTGGACAATGGAGGTATCTTGTCCATGTCATTATGGTATGTTTTGCGCCAAAGAAGGGGAGATTTGACACGATGGTGTCTAAACTGCAATCGGCGTTAATTGCCTTGGTGTACAATAAGCGATTCAGTTTCTCTGAAATGTTTTTTTGGGAGTTTCTGCACCAGATCACAGCTCCAGTGTGGGAAAGATTTTTGATGTACCCTCGTTTTGCTGTGATGACCATTCCCCATTTTTTGCCGAATTTGCCACCACTTCTAGATCTAAGTGGCGTGGCCTTAATCGATAAGAGGATTTGCTGACTGCCAGACCCACAATGCGAGAAGGGCTGAGCAGGTCAGGCACCAAGTGGCCCCATTGTTCCGGGCGGTTATAGATCCGGATTTTGTTGCCCAAGAGGGTGATAATTGGACCAGTGAAGCTCAACAACAGCAGCAGCCACCGCAGCAGCAACAACAACAGCAGCCACCGCAGCAGCAACAACAACAGCGCAGAGCACCGGCAAGCAGACCTCCGGTCGCAAGACCCTCCACTCGCCAACAAACAGATTCTACAGCAGCTAGTCCATCAACGGAAGCTGCCGGCCCATCGAGTTCGGCCCCCCAATATGATCAGAGGGCGCAAACTCTGGAAGAGATATGGGCGCAGGGGATAGCCGCGGAGCAAAATATCGTTGAACAACTGGTTCAGGATGTTTTAAAGCCTCCAGCTGATTTCCAAGATATTTTTAGACAAATGGATGAATACCAGCCATCTGATGCTGAGTTAATGGACACTGAGGTCCAGGAAGAAGAAGCAGGTGAAGCTGAAAGGGAACAGACTCCAGCTGAAGGTCACATTGATACAGCCTCTGAGTCTAGTTCTGAAGCTGAGGATCCAGAGGTAAAAATTGAAAGATATGGATCGCGGTTAGTTGTCAATAGAAGGAGATCGACAAGACCGGCTCTAATTGATGAAGAGACCGAAGTATCCGAATACGAAGAGGAAGAAGAAGTTCCACTCGTTCCTAGGCATAGAGCGAGGATGCATAGATTTATGCAGGGAGCTTCATCCACTTCAGCTCCTCAACCTGTGTTACCGGCTTCTCCATCAACTTCAACCACTGCTTCATCAACATCCGCCTCCATTCCATCAACATCGACTACGTTCACAGATAATCAGCGGTTCAAAGAGTTAAAACCAAAAGTGGCCTTCCAAACAGTCCAGATTTATCAACTTTCAACAGCTGTGAAAGCGCTACAGCAGCGTAATGCTAGACTTGATCAAGAAAATGCCGAATTATGGACAACTGTGGCTGATCAACAGTCTGAGTTGAGTACAATAAAGACCCTCCTTGAGCAATTAATGAAAGATCTGCGAGCTAAGGAGGGAGAGTAGCTGCAAAGAAGACGAGTTGAGAATAAGGAGAGATGATGACGAAGGCAATGATCCAGATGCCCAAAGAGAAGGTGAGCTAGCAGATCCTTCTCAAAAGACTGCTCAGCAAGCACTCATTCAGTGGGAGCCTAGTCAGACAAGTATGGGAGAAGGAGGTGAAGGTGAGGCTTCAAAGAGTGTTGAACAAGAAATGATTGAAGCCTTGATGAATCTTGATGATGAAGATGATTTTAGTTTTGATCAAGAAGACTTAGAAGAAGGAGAATTTATTCCAGAAGACGTGGTGGATTGGAAGTCAGATGATGAGGTTGTGGAAGATGAGGATGACGATGTAGATGAAGTAGTTATCCAAAAGTAGCCTATCACCGAATAGTATATACATAATGATCATAATGTGATAGATCTGGATGAGCTTAACTTAGCATATATGGATGAATCAGAATCTGAAATAGCTTAAAAGGGACAAACAAGAGATAAAATGATAAAGCTATGGTTCAGGAAGGAGGAGAAGAAGACAGACCTGGCAGTAAAGAAAAGAATGAGACTGCCAAGTCCAGGAAATCCCTCAGGAGGAATTCTAAGCTGGTTCTTTGATAGGGAACTGCAGCTATTCTTGCTTAAAAGAAGAGACGGGCTTCAGTATTTAAGGAGAACCTTGAAGGTTTTTTATACACTGCCCAAATGCGAAGTAAAGGAACAGGCCTGGAAAGAGCTTATCAACTTGGGAGACGACCCCTACACTGAAGTTATAGCTAAAATCATTAGAAAGGTGGGGAGGTCTGGAAAGTTTGAAAGGATAAGTCGAGGTCAGGCAAAAGAATTGACGATGAGTCGAGAATAGATCCCCACACTGGCAAGCATTGGGTTAGAATGGTCTACAAGCCAGTCCGATGTTTGAAGAAAGTGCCGATGAGGTTAATTCCACATGATGTTCTTAGCAACATGAAATGGTGGTATGTGGACAATGAGACGGCTGAAGCAGTGATGGAGCATCTGGATGAAAAAACTATTTTGAAAGTATATGATCCACTACATCTGATCAACTTATCCAAGGACAATCTGAGAAAGCTTCATGATCAGTCGATTTTCTTTCACGAAGGCTGGAGATCAGAAGACAGAAAGTTCCAGAAGGTGGTAAGGGTTTGCATAGAGCAGGAAGTATATGATGGTAGTAGTTTGTATAGGTCTAGTACTCAGACAAAATATATATAGTTAGAAGCTATCGTCATGGGGGAGTCTGTTAGTGCATCCTGTGTGACGATAGCAGTCTAAGTATAGATGATATTTTGTAATAGTCAATTTGTTCGTAATTGCATATTAATACATGCTTGTTATATGTTTGTTATATGTTTGATATATGTTTGATATTGATTGTATATATGTTTGAACTTGGTTGTAAATGATGTTTTACAATAAGTTCAAACATAAGTTCAAAGATAAGTTCAAAGATAAGTTCAAAGGTAAGTTCTAGAACAAGTTCAAAGACAAGTTCTAGAATAAGTTCAATGGCCTGATTCGAACTTATGGTGGAGAAGTTTGTGGGCTTGGGCCTTCTCGATCTTGTCCAGAGCAAGTACGAATCTAAGCCTTATAATTAAGGGTTAATCAGTTTTGATTAACAACTTTTGCAGACTAGGCTAACGGCGATTACGAACTGGTAGAGGTGTTTTTGTTTGTTCTTGAAGAGAATCACGTGTCGGGGCGTTCTAGTTTGCGTCTATCATCTTGTGTTTTTCCGTGTTTCGTGTGCTCGATCATTCCGTCAAACCGCTAACGAGGATTCTGCACTCGTTGGACGGCGTCGCGTCAAGATAAGATCCGTAGGTAGGTGACCTTACATTGTTATTTTAAGAAATTAAGAAATTTTAGAATTTCAATTTATTAAGTGAGAATAATAAATTATAATTGCTAGTGATGATAAAAATTAAGATGGAAATCAGTACTAAATGAACTCAAATAAGTTGAGCGGCTAAATGTGAAATTAGCCGAAAGTGAAGAGATAAAAGACATGGAGTCTTTCATTTCTTCATTTCAAAGCACAATTGCTCTTTCTCTCTCTCTCCAATCTCTGCTGGAATTCGAATTTGGGAAAGAAAATTCATGGATTTAACTGATAATTAACAAGAATAAAGTGGATTAAAGGTAAGAAAGTTATTCCTAAAGCCTTGAGTTTTATTTTTGAAGAATAAAGATGCAAAATTCGGATTTTTAATCTGAATAAATGTTGTTGCATGTATGTTTAATCAGTTGGAAATCATTATTTGAATATCACTGAAGCCTCAGAAACAAGAATCAACTGTTGAATCGTCCTAAATGGTAAGAAATCTGAGTTTTTGTAAAGTTTTGTGTTATTGAATAAATATCCATATTTTGGATAAATCTGGACTAATTAGTGTGTTTTAGATGGGGAAAATGATGTAGAAACACCCCAATAATGTTTATAAAACATTGGAATTAATTGCATGTTACTATAAATTGATTTTGGAAATTTATAGTGAAAATCCGTAAGTTTCAAAGGCACATTTGCATGTCAACTCGGCGAGTCACAGGGGGCGACTCGGTGAGTCGCCAAAAACACATGAACAATCTTTTAAAAATTCATAAGTGTTGGATCCGAATTCGGGCCAACCAAATTCGGATGGGAACCGAATTCGGATGGGACCCGAACTCGGATGAGACCCGAAATTCGAATGGGTCAAATCTCGGTATGGGTCAAATCTCGGTTCAAAGTTATTGGGTTACATCTGGGATTCATGCGAAATCCGGCAGAGATCTGAAATTCTGACGTCGACTCGGCGAGTCGCCTGGACCGACTCAGCGAGTCGTTCACAGTTCATGTGAATTTCGGATGAGTTTTAAGGAACCCGAATTTGTGGTTAATTAATCACACTTTTGGGATATTTTTGGTATTATATTAAGGCATATAATGAAGGATTATTTGAGAATAATAGCACATTAAATGATTGTTTTAAATATGAGTTTCGGATGTCGGTTCCGAATATTGTAACACTTTAATTGTAAAGATTTGATGCAAATTGCCAACGAACATATGTTGATGATATGTTTACCCTATGAAATGTAACAGGTCCCTTGTGGTGTTGTTTAACCCACAGCGGGGTACTTTTTGAATCCGGTTGAAAGCCCGAGGTGAAATAAAATAAATTGAAGTTAATTTACGCACCCACTGTAAGTACCTATGATTTCACATGTCTACATTAGTTTTATGTTTGATGTTGCCTGCTGAGGCACGTTGTTTCACTTCGTTTGGCACTCTACTAACTTGCGTATATGTTGATGCACATTCTTATTTGTTGCATGTCCGTTTCTTCATTGTGCATCTTATTGATGGACCTACGGGTTGCATCTGTATTCCGATGTTACTGCGCTATATGACCTAGAGCTGATCCCTCTGAGGTTCTGGTAGGCAGTAAGTCTTCCCCGATGTTATGTTCGCCTCAGATGGTTGGTTTTCTTTATGACCGAGCATTGTCTCGAAGGGGCTGCAGCTCGGGTTCCGTACTTTGTGTTTGTAAAGAGTATACGACGTGTGTTGTCGGCGTTACTCTCGGGGGGCATCATAAAGACTTGTAGAATGTGTAAATATCTGTACTCACTAAGCTTTGCTTACCCCTCAGTTGTTCATATTTTGCAGGAACGTGTAAATCCGTTGTCGGACCTTCTAGTTAGGTCACACTTTTGAAGTCCTGGAAGATCCTCTACTACTTTATCGGTAACTGAAAACATGGGATATTTGTTGTAATATTTGGGAGGTTGTAATATTTCATTGACTAAGTAGAATTAGATTGGATCCTTATAGCACCGTAGGGTGTTGAGAAATGTACTTTAACTATGTATTTTAATGCGTCCGCAATCTTATTAAGCATTCAGATCATTATGTATTTATTTGTTTTGTGATTAGTCCTAGGTGTTATCTAATTGTGGTTACTGTGGCAAGAGTGTCACACTTTAAAATTTAGACAAACCTAGATTTATTTAGCGTCCCACTCAAATTTGAACTATTCACGTAGAAACATTGAGGATCATCAACATTAAAGATATTCATAGATAAAGAAATATTGAACTGAATTTTGTGACACAACCTTTAAATTTAAATAACAGATATTTTATAAATAAAGGGATTTCAACCAATGACTTGTTTCAAATAGAATTATTTAGAAAATATATGGAATTTAACTAGATGGTGGATTCAACATGCCGATTTGAGATACTAAGAACTGAAACTCAGGTTCGTCTAAAGCCTTAGTAAAAATATCAGAAAGCAGAAATTTCGTGCCTACAACATATAATTCAATTGTTCCCTTCTCTACATGATCTTTAATGAAATGATACCTGATGTCTAGGTGTTTTGTTCGTGAGTGCTGCACGGGATTGCAAGAGATGGCAATTGCACTTCTGGAATCACAGTAAATTGGGATGGTGGTGAGAGAAAATCCATAATCACGTAACTGTGTTCTCATCCACAACCCTTGCGAGCAACAGCTTGCAGCTGCTACATACTCAGCCTCGGCTTGTGAAGACACAATTCTTCTTTTTGGAAGACCAACTCATCGGTCTGTCACCCAAAAACTATATTCCTCCTGAAGTGTTTTTTTCATCGACTCTGCAACATGCAAAATCAGCATCTGAAAACATGGTAAGATCGAAATTGGTTCCCTTTGGACAACATAGACCAAGATCGGGTGTACCCTTAAGATAACAAAAAATGCATTTACCACAGTTAGGTGTGGTTGTTTTGGGTCGGGCTGAAAACGAGCACAAAGACATGTTGAGAACATTATATCAGGTCTACTGGCCGTAAAATAAAGTAGAGAACCAATCATCCCTCTGTAAGTTGTGTTACAGACATTTTTTCTGGCAGGATCAGTGTCTAATTAACTTATAGTTTGAAACCATGGGAGTTGCGATACTCATGCAAGATTCTAACATATACTGCTTGGGAATGTCAAGAGTATATTTCGACTAGTTCTCAAATATCCCATTTTCAAGTTGTTTGACTTGTAATCCAAGGAAAAAATTCATTTCCCCCATCATACTCATTTCAAACCTGGACTCCATTAGGAATGAAAATTCCTTACAAACATTACGATCAGTGGAGCCAAATATAATATCATCGACATATATTTGGACTAGCATTAGTGTGGGCCTTCCTTTTTTGTGAACAATGTTGTGTCCAACACAGCTTTACTGAAACCAGCAGAGATAAGAAAGTTTGAAAGACTGTCATACCATGCGCGAGGTGCTTGATTCAAACCATAGAGGGATTTATCTAGCACATAAACATGGTCTGGTTTATGTGCATCAATAAATGCTTGTGGTTGTTCAACGTACACCTCTTAATTGAGTTCACCGTTTAGGAAGGATGTCTTGACATTCATTTGGTACACGTTAAAGTCTTTATGTGCCGCATACGGCAAGAAGATTCTGTTACCTTCAATCCGTTGAACTGGAGCGAAGGTCTCGTCATAATCAATGCCTTCCTGCCTTCGGTAGCCTTTGGCGACTAGTATTGCTTTGTTTCTTACCACGATGCCGTTCTCGTCTCGTTTATTCTTAAAGATACATTTTGTCCTGATTATGGCTCGGCCTTTTGGTTTGGGAATTAACTGTCATACTATGAGTTGTTCGAACTAGTTGAGCTC
>JAANYP010006676.1:0-12628 GCA_020465985.1 Centrapalus pauciflorus
AAACTTGACGTTTTAAGCGGGTTTTATTTATAAACTTGTAATGTTGGGTGATTTAAGACATAAAAATCTATAAATATATATATTATCATATATTAGAGATATTAAGTCCCTATTATCATTTAGGGATCGATTAATCTCGCTCGGTGCACCATCCATCAACTTACGAAAAATTACACTTTTCGCTCGTTTTTGCCATCGCAAGCACGGTGAGTCCTCATAGCCCCTATTTTCACAATGTTATGTTTTGGGGTTGAAATACATGCTTCATTTTTATATGGACACGAAAACAACTTCATTTCTATTATGTATTACACATGTGGTTCCATCCGCCCTTATATCATGAACCGTTAATGGCATTTATTTGTAAGCGTGAATATATTGTGGATAGATCTATCGGGAGTCATGTCCCCCATTCGGGTTAGTTCGGGTCGGCTAACAGCGAGTGCATTTATATTTAACACACAGTATTACGTATGGGAATACTGCACAGGGCAAACTCATTTTAATTAAGCTTCGGTTGCATGATGGTTTATATGTAATACATAACATGGAATTTATGATTTTATAAATTCAAACTCTACTGTTGTTGTCCATACAAGTAAGATTTACGTGTAAACCTATGAGCTCACCAACAATTTTTGTTGACGTATTTTAGCGTGTATTTTCAGGAAATTAAGGCAAGTGTGCCTTCCGACGTATTTACTTTCAAGCTTCCGCATCCATGGAGTCCCATGCATATTCAAAACTAACGGAGATTTAGCTGGATTATTTTGGATACTTTAATTATGTAATTAAATCTCTGTATTGTGCGAACTTCTTTTCTTCATATCAGACTATGTAAAACATTGCTAAGTTTTAAAGTTGTAACGATGTATTTTAAAAACGTCCATATAGTGGTCGTTCGTTATGAATATGGTTATGCTTCCGTGAAGTCGCGCTTCGTTGCCAACCGGGGTAACGGGGTGTGACAGCACTTGAAAGACCAAAATTATCAACTTGGATCCCTGTCCTACTGTCTACCCAATTGCACTTGTAACATCCGACACTAAACCAGGTTAGCAACGATGACCTAATCTGTATTTAATAGCCAATTATAATCTAATCAGTGGTCATTAGAAATTAATCAATGTGATTAACAATGTTCATTAGAAAATTCAACTCAATTAGAATCAAATTTATCGGTGCGATGAATCAGGAAATCAATTAATCGGATCGATTTATGATATGAGGGATTAATTCAACAAAGTACATAATTAAATTATGATTGGTGACACTAATCATACACTAATACAATTACTTAACATTAATTATGACTAAAACAATTCATTAAAACAATGCATCCATAAGAATTTATGAAATTACAAGAAAAGGGAAATACAAGAATACATTTTAAATACTTTTCTACACAAAAAAAAAGAAAATACATGTGAAATACATGAGATGGCCGGCCCTATTAGGGTGCCTTTTTAGTGGTTGACTTTAATATTTTATTACAAAAATCATACTCACTTTAAACACCATCATTTTGTTTAAAAGTGCACTCTTCCTTTTCATCCCATGCCTTTCATCATTTGAAAGACCATATTTCTTCTATAAATAGAGAGACATTTAATTCATTTGAATCACACCAAAAACTCCTCTATCTCTCTCTCTAAATCTGGATCACACACACACACACACACACACACACATTACCAACATTTTCATTCAAGTGTTTCTGGTGAAATTCAAGTGTTCTTGGTGCATATCTTGCAAAGATTTCAACTTCTACTCAAAATCATACTCTAAATACTTCAAAGTAAGTAAATACTAACTTATTTCATCATACATTTATGTTTATATAAGATTTGCATAATATATATAATCACCAACAACAACAAGTTTCATAAAAACTCAAGTTTATAAATTTCTAGTTTTTGTTATAAGTTGTTTCTTTAAATGTGTTTATGGATATATAAAAACATCATAAAAGTGTTAATATTATGAAAACAAGTAATATATATGTGTTTTATAACTTGTATACAAGTAGTCTTTGAATAAACAACAATAATCATAAGTTATTTCAAGTTTATAAACTGCGGATTTTCGGCAGAAAATTTATATCGACTTTGAAAAATCATAACTAATTCATAACTTAATGAAATGAGTTGAGTCTTATCCTAAAAGTTATATCTATGTCTTAACTATAGATCTGGAAGTTTTCATAATTTATTTTGCAGTTTAAGACCTCCAGAAATTATTTGAGAAACCGAATGTTTGACAGCTCAAAAATGGCCAACATAGGGTTTTCAACAATCTTTTTCACCAACCTAAACATCTAGAAAAATGGCCGTTCTTGATTCTAAAAATCCTTTGTGTATAGTAGTTTAATGTCCTAGAAAACCAAAGCCTAAAACATTTTGGAGCTTGGTCAAAAACAGCCTCAAAGTAGGCCGAAAACCTCCGAAAAAGCTAGAAAATTATATATATATAAACTTGACGTTTTAAGCGAGTTTTATTTATAAACTTGTAATGTTGGGTGATTTAAGACATAAAAATCTATAAATATATATATTATAATATATTAGAGATATTAAGTCCCTATTATCATTTAGGACTCGATCAAACTCACTCGGTGCATCATCCATCCACTTACGCTAAATAACATTTTACGCTCGTTTTTGTCATCGCAAGCACGGTGAGTCCTCATAGCCCCTATTTTCACAATGTTATGTTTTGGGGTTAAAATACATGCTTCGTTTTTATATGGACACGAAAACAACTTCATTTATATTATGTATTACACATGTGGTTACATCCGCCCTTATATCCTGAACCGTTAATTGCATTTATTTATAAGCATGAATATATTGTGGATAGATATATCGGGAGTCATATCCCCCATTCGGGTTAGTTCGGGTCGGCTAACAGCGAGTGCATATATATTTAACACACGGTATTACATATGGGAATACTGCACAGGAAAAACTCATTTTAATTAAGCTTCGGTTGCATGATGGTTTATATGTAATACATGACATGAAATTTATGATTTTATAAATTCAAACTCTACTGTTGTTGTCCATACAAGTCAGATTTACGTGTAAACCTATGAGCTCACCAATAATTTTTGTTGACGTATTTTAGCGTGTATTTTTAGGAAATTAAGGCAAGTGTGCCTTTCGACGTATTTACTTTCAAGCTTCCGCATCCATGGAGTCGCATGCATATTCAAAACTAACGAAGATTTAGCTGCATTATTTTGGATACTTTAATTATGTAATTAAATCTCTGTATTGTGCGAACTTCTTTTCTTCATATCAGACTATGTAAAACATTGCTAAGTTTTAAAGTTGTAACGATGTATTTTAAAAACGTCCATAAAGTGGTCGTTAGTTATGATTATGGTTATGCTTCCTCGACGTCGCGCTTCGTTGCCAACCGGGGTAACGGGGTGTGACAGATTGGTATCAGAGCCATAGTTATAGTGAACTAGGTTGCATTAGTACCCTAGACTATAACTGCACTTAAGTTTTACTGATTTTGAAAATATTTTGTAGCTAACTAAAAGACTATGCATGGACCTTGATAGCAGAAAACATGTCCCACCAAGAGATAATCATTTTGTCCGACTCAGAAGAGGAATATACCCCCACCAGCCCATACCACCCGGAGGTGTTTTCTGAGGAGGATCCGACTGAGGAGGAAGATCCCTCGGAAGACGAGGATCCAGTGGAAGAGTCGGATGAAGAAGAACCAATGGAAGAGGACAACGCCCGAGTAGATCCACCATCCTCGGTGATCCTCACCTGCACCCCATACCACCCAGCGGTGCCATCGTTAAGCTGTACCGTCCCTACCCTAACGACCCGAAGATGATGTATACACCCTGAAAGAGGGTGATCACACCGAGGCAGGAGTCTATTCCCATCCCGACTCCTCAACCAAATCCCCCATCCCCTGCAGCGACGGGCAAACGCCCGTAGATGGAACTGGATACCTGAGACTCTTCGTGAGTGGAGACAAGAGAAAGGAATCCCTTCCCAGTTCGAGGTCGGAGGACCATCCTCCGCACCGATCTCACCGCTCACCCAGGAGACGGCTGACCAGACCGTACCCCTGCTAGTAGCAAGGTCTTCACGACATGACTTCCAAATCCCGTTACTTAACCAGGATATTGGAGAATTGACTGCCCGTTTGGAGCGGGAGGAGATTCAGAACTCCAATTTGTACTGGGTTAACCAGCACGCCCTCACCATCCAACAGGATGGTCTGGATAAGCTTCGACAGCGACTAGCCGAAAGCGAGGCTCGGAACGAGGAGCTGACTCAGCGCCTTAGCGCGTTGGAGAAGGGAGAGACCCCTGATCACTCCCGCACTTAGTACCCTGTATCTATCTTTGTAATATTAGGAAAAAAATTATGTAATAGTATAGGACAAAAATTTTCGGGTAATATCCCGCCCCATTGTAAGAAAGTTACGAATGATTAATGAATATTGCAAGTTATTTATGAAATTGTGTTTGATGATTATAGTGTTGTGCCTTAAGAAAAATTAAATCTTTAAGATTCAACTTTTTACACTATGCTCTTTGCTTTAAACTTTAAGATAATGCCGCCAAGAAGAGACATGAACGCTGCAGAAATCGAGGAATTAGTCACACAAAGAGTGGCCGCCGCTATAGCCACTTATGAGACCAACCGAAACAGTTCTGCTAATGGAGATGGTGGTGCTAGCCGCACCGCGGGAGGTACTGAAACCCACCCAAAGGGTTGTGGAATTAAGGGGTTTTTAAGTTGCAAACCCCGATACTTTAACGGAACTGAAGGAGCCGTCGGATTGGTATGATGGTTTGAAAAATTGGAGTCTGTCTTCCGTGTTAGCGGATGTATTGAAAGAGACAAGGTGAAATTCACCACCCACACTCTGCAGGATAGCGCCTTGACATGGTGGAACTCGTATACCCAGTCTGTAGGGATCGATGCAGCTTACCAACTCGCCTGGACCAAGTTAAAACAAATGATGATCGACGAGTATTGCCCAAGAAATGAACTACAGAAGATGGAGTCAGAGTTTTGGAATCTGGCTATGAAAGGAACGGATGTAGCTGGGTACACCAACTGATTCCGCGAACTAAGCATTCAGTGCCCACAGATGGTAACCCCTGAATATAAGAAAATTGAGCGTTACATTTGGGGACTCGCTTCTCAAATTCAAGGCAATGTCACTGCCTCCAACCCAACCACCATTCAGGACGCCATCAGAATGGCCAATAACCTTATGGATCAAGTGTCCTGGAGAATCGAAGCCAAGGCCGAGGAAAACAAGAGGAAATGGGAGGACAAGTCTGGAAAGAATACGGGCTCACAATCCAAGAAGCCCGAAACCATCAAGGCTTATGTAGAGGGAGTTGAGACGAGGAAGGGCTACACAGGTACAAAGCCTTTCTGTACCCAATGCACCTATCATCACAACAAGGGTCCCTGCCCAACCCCTTTTGGAAAATGCAAACGTCTTGGTCATTTGGCCAAGGACTGTAAATTTGGTACCCCGGGTAACAATGGCAGCAATCAGAGAGGCTGCTATGAATGTGGAGCTGTCGGGCACTTCAGGATAGGTCCCGAAAGGTTCCCAAAGTATATAGTAATAAACTGTAGAGGGGGGGTGAATACAGTATTTAAAATCTACACACTCTTTTTCTCAATGTTTGTATGTATTATCAACAAATGTTAATTACAAACAAGCTTGACTGCGGAATTGTTCAAGCTGAGATGACAGAATACAACAGTATGGTTTCTAGTCTAAGACACACTCAAACTAGATTACAATGAACACACTCACTAAGATGCACTCACTGTATTTTACAAGACTTTAAGGAACAGCTTTGGTAAACAGCTTAGACACACAGAAGCTTGTTTACAGAAGATTTGCATGCATGAATATCACACTTGCACGTTCACTCTTGGTTTAAGCACTTAGCTTTCTTCAAATTCTTTCTGACCTTAGAAGCTTCCTTTTATACTCACTTAGAGGATCTAAGAGAAACATCTTCATTGGGCAGAATGAAAAAGGAGAAGTCTTGTTTGAAAAGACAATATAACTTTTCTGCACCTTTCTGAAAAGCAGACTTGCCTTCTCTTGTGCAGAACTTTTGTCTTTTTACTTTCTACTGTTGCATTGCCTTTAACCATTTTAGGAATGTCAACTTTGCGTCTTTCTTCCTTGTAAAGGCCTATTTTGATATAAGAAAAAGGTCTGTCACCCTTTTTCAAATATCCGTTTGTCTTCATGTAACAGAACAGCTTGGGCAGGCTGAGCGGTTCTGCTTTCCACTTTGTCTTCAACTGTGTAAACTGATCTGGTAGTTAAAAACAATACATGATGACTTGGAAACAAATTCCATAAAGTGTTTAGCCTGTTCACAAAGAACAGGTTCTGTTCACAAAGAACAGAACACTTTAAAAATGCCCAAGCTGCTCAACAGTGTAGAGCAGCGTAGACAGTTTATGTCCAGCCTGATCAGCAGACTGATCAGCTTGGACAAACTGTCTTGGTTGCAACACATGCAACGTATAGAACAGCTTTAGACTGATATTGCAAATCATTTTCAGGTTTCAATAAGGCATATAACAGGCCTTAAATACAACCTTCAAATGCATCAACAGGTTTGAATATAAAATCTCCCCCTCAGATGTAGAGCAGGTTTGACTGAGGCCTTTTTGTGCCTAACAATCTCCCCCTATTTGCAATAACCAGTCCAAGCTGGTTTTGTCAAAAATCACTATATATTTTTACAGTACATTTGCTGAAATAAAATTACAACATTACAGTAAAGTAAAAGATCAGTTTATATATACACTGATTCTTGACTATATTTGAACAACATATGTTCTTACAAAAGTACAACTAATGTGCTAATGTATTTTACAACTAATGTAAAAAATAAAAAAAATTACAACTAATGTAATTGTGTACAACTAATGTACAGAATGTACAACTTATGTACAAGATTTGGACTGTTTGAGACGGGAGCAGATAATGGCAAGCCTGTCCAACTAATGGACAGCTTCCATTCTTCACCTACCCAGATGGCAGGTGGACTTCATTCGACATGGGGTGGCATCCCTTCTTTGAATCTTTTTAAAAGTTCTTCCCTTGTTTCTTCATGTTCTTCAAGTTCAGCTGTAAGAAACATAAAGTTAGAACTTTGGAGCTCACCTCTGTCATAAAATCCTTTCAGCTCTTCCCAGACAGCTGCTCTCCATTGGCTGGACTGACTGAAGGAGGTGGCAATTCTGAAGGCTGCAAGCTGCTTAAGACCAACTTGGTGTAGGTCAGAAGCTCTTTGAAAACATTTCTTCTGAGATAAGGGATCCACAAAAAATGCCCCTAACTCAGGCTCTTCAATCACTTTGCCATCTTCAAATTCAACTCCTTCAGGCAGGCTGTGGTCAACTCCTTTAATTTCCACAGCATAATCTCCTTGTTCAATCATCATAAGGAGTTCTTCCAGCTCTGAATCTCTCTTTTTCCTTCTGGCCTTGATTTTAGGGGATGTCACAGAGACACCCTCTTTGACTTCTTTAGGGATCAGGCCCAACTCACTCACTCTCTTCATCAGCTTCTTTATGTATGCCCTGATAGTCTTAGCCGTTTCTGACTTAGACTGGCTCAGGGCAACTGCCAGTTCCACCCATTCCCTGTAACCCATTTGAGCCACATCAGCGTGATCATATGATTCCAATTCAGGGCCTGTTGCACCCATCCTTGTGATCTGAAGTTTCCACTGAGTGCCTTTTCTTGATATGGGAACAGCTTTGACAATTCCTTTCTTGGCCAGCCTTCTAGTAGCAACATCATGAAATTTCTTTTTGGCCAAGTTGTCAAAATGGAATTTGGCTCTGGCAGAAGGTACTGTTGATTTGGTCACTGAGACCTGAGTACCTTTTTCCACTTCCTTCCCTTTTTCTCCTGCTGATTGCTTGGCAGCTTCCATTATTTTCTTTTGCACCTCCAAGGTAGACATTTTTATTTTCTTGGCTTCTTGGAGGGCAAGAGACTTAGCAGCTTTGGCAGATTGTTCTTCTTTTCTTAACTCTTCCAGAGCCTTAAGTTGTTCTTCCCTAAACTCAAAGTATTTGTGCATAGGGAGGCCCATCTCTTTGGCTCTGGCTTTGTGAAACTGAGGTTCTGCCTGTTTCTGCTCAATAGGATCCACCGCTGCCTTTTCTTTTCCTTTAGCTGCTGCTTTAGGGACAGCAGCTTCAGGAATACTTTCTTCTTCTTCTTCTTCTTCTTTTTCCTCTGAAAGAATAAGGTGCCTCCTTTTGCTGCTAGGCCTGTCCTCAGGAATGACTTCCTCCCCCTTAGACTGAGCAGGGTTTGGAGAGCCAGCCTGAGTAGGCATAGCAGCTTGGGAAGCACCTTCAGCTGCACCTGTTTCTGCTGGTTGATCAGTTTTGGTTGCAGACACTGGTATCTCCTTAGGAGAAGGAATCTTCTCCCCCTTAGACTTAGTCTTCGAGGCAGATGATTTCTCCCCCTTTGAAGGAGATGATGCAGCGACTTCAACCCCTGGTCTGCCTGAAGACACAAAGTCAGCAGGCTTGCCAGCAGGTTTGGGAGGTTTAGGACCAACAAGGCTGTTCACTAAGTAATCCAAGTTGTCCTTCACCTCACCAAGCTGGGAAAGACAGTTTTGAAGAGAAGAAGAATGGGAATCAGCAAAAGTGGTCAGCTTAACAATGTTGTCTCTATCAGAAGCTGTGAACAACAAACTTTGGAGCTGTGCAAGATGAAGTTCAAGAGAATCTTGCACATCAGCAAGGGTTGATGACACAGAATTTGATAGAGAGCCTATAAGAGTGTTCAGGCTGGCCAATGTGGAAGGAATGGTAGTATTACAGGAAGTGAGGAGAGAGGACAGCTGTTGAGAAATAGCTGTCATAGAGGACACAGAGTCCTGTTGTGAGGAGAGGATAGAGGAAAGAGAGTTGGTTACATTTTGCAGCTGTGCAGGGAGTGCAAGCAGCTGTGGAGAGTGGTCAGCTTGTGGAGTAACTGGGAAGGATTCTTTAAACGTATCAAAGAATCCTTTGAGCTGCTCAGACACAGAGTCTGAGATTATGGATGGTAGGGAGTGCATGGTATGTTCCAAAGAACCAACTTTGGTGGTCAGCAATGAAAGCTGATCCTTCAAAGGCAGGTCTTTGGGAGATGGTGGTGTATGGGTGGACTGTTTGGAGTGAGTAGATGGAGAAGATGATGATGAGGCTGGTGTTTGAGGATGAGAGGGAGAAGGAAGAGAAACTTTGGACAATAGTTCCATAGCCTGGGCAAAAGTAAGGTGGCCCAGGTTAGAGGGATCAAGGGGTCCTTCAGCAGCGGCTGTAGCTGCATCATTAGGAGAAGGAGATGAAGTTTGGGGCCTCTCAGATGCTGCTTGTGTTGCAGCACCCTCATGAAGACCAGTGGTGGTTCCCTCTGCAGTGCCTTGGTCTAAAGGCACCTCATCATGGGGAGATGGGATATGCATTTCAACATCAGCAGTGGTGAAACCTGCTGATTGAATTTGCATTGAGGGATCAGCCTCACCAGAGGGATGGTATGATCCCTGAGGTTCATCAGCTTGTGTTGTTGGTCCCTCAGCAGCTGTTTGGTGTTGAACAGCTGAATCATGGGGAACAGAAGTTTGAGGCTGAGCTGCTGATTGGTCTATATCAGCAGCGTGGGCACCTCGTGCAGACTCAGGGTGTAAGGAGATATGAGTGGGGGACAGTGTGGACTCAGTGTGGAGTGGAGAGGGCTCCTGTCTTTCAATATCCTCAGCCTGTTGGGAGGCTGGGATAGTTGATGTGGGTATCTCCATTTGTACAACGGGTTCCTGTTGGGAGGAACCAGAGGGTCTAGGCTGACTCAAGGGTGACTCAGGCTGGAGTGAAGCAGGCTCCAAATGAGCTGAACCTTCTCCCAAAATAGGAGAGGCAGCTTGGGTTGCTTCTTTTACAACTGAACCCTGTTGAGAGGGAACAGAGGAGACTGGTTTCTGGGCTAGTTTCTTTTTGGCTAAGGATTTTCTTTGATAACGAATGGATGAAGTGGGTGATTGTGGAGAGGAGAGGGGATCTGTTTGGACTGGATGGGAGACTGGGTCAGGAACAGTGGGGCTGGATTGTTCCATAGTCTCTTGTGCCACAGAGGCACCAGCCACAAAGGCTTCAGGCTCAACAGATGAGCCAGGGTGAGGAATCTGCTCTTCCTCAGCCACAGAGGCTAAGGGAGCAGACTCAGCTTGAGCTGTTTTGGCCTTCTTTTTAGCAGGCCCAGCTTCAGCTGCCAAGGTCCTTTTTACCAACGTAGACCTGGCTTTGGATTTTCCACCGGGAGCAGCAGTGACTGGATCCACCCTCACAGCAGAGGGTCCTTCCACTAAACCCAACAGCCTCCTCATTGGTGTTGAGAGAGGAGGCTCATTTTCCAGTACAGGAGTATGAAACACCCTATTCCCTATCACAGGGAATGCAGCAGTTTTAAGTAGGGGTTGAGAGTGATATAGATGCTTACCACAGACATGGCAGAAGATGAGACTCAGGAACCTGGGATATCTGACAGCTGCTGGTCTTGTCCCTTGTTGTACCAGGTTTCTCATGTTCAAGAAGATCCATGTGGCCATGTCAAGTGTAGTCCCATCCACCAGCTGAAGGACTATCGGCACTTCATCTCTACTAAGTTGGTCAAAGGAACCAACCTTGCTGCTGAACGACATTGCCACAGAGGCAAATAAGAAGTTGTAAGTAGGTGATAACTCCTTCCTGTACAAAGTAGCTCCAACCTTGGGTTCTGCCACACCACAGAAGCGTAGCAGATTGCCCATTTGCTCATTTTCAGGCTGAGGGAGATCATATTTCTCAGCCACTGGAAGATGAAGAACTTCCCTCAAAAGATCGACTGTAATCTCAATGGTTTGAGTCCCATTGAGAATAGTACCTCTGATAACCTTAGTGTTTGGATTGTAGGAGCAGGTGTACCAGAACTCGTATACCATCTCCTGGTACAGGACACCAGGAGATGCAGTCAGGGCATAGTTCAACGGATGAACTTGCAGAAATTCCACCATTTGATCGTAACCCTTCCCCACATAGTTTTTGGGGATTGTGAGGTTTGCTATGTAGTTGGTGGGTTTCAGGGTCAGCATCGTGGTGACAGAAGGATGTTTAACAACATCCTCACCAACGAAAACTGGCAGAAAGGGATTGGGTCTGTGAGCCATTTGGGAAATTTGAAGGTTTGAGAAAGCAAAAGACACTTAGTCGATTTTAGGGTTCTTGAGAATTTCTGGGAATGATGAGGAAGACGAAGATGAAACAGTATGGTGGTATTTATAGGATTTTGAATGGTCGTGTGTATGAGAGAGAAAAGATTTGGGTGGTTTGATTTGAATGTTTGTTAACGGAAAACGGAACGGTTGTCCATGTCAGAAACATTGTCAGACCACTTGACCTTTTTGATCACTAACACACGTAACATACATTATCCGCAGTAATTAAGTTAAATAAAACATAATTTAAGAAACTTAATTATGAAGAAAGGTAATTAAACTGTTGGTCTACGCTGATGGTCAAACCTGTGATGATCAGGGTCAACAAGGTTTTCAGTCTTCAAGCTGTTCTTCCTTCAAACTGTTCCTTCAGCCTGCTCTCCTTTGTGAGAACAGGTTGAGTTCAATAGATGAACAGGTTACAGTGTGAAGAAGTGAGCAGGTTGAAGACTGAACCATCAGAGCAGGCTGGACGAATAAACAGGTTAAACTGTTTTTGTTCAGCCTGTTGTATGTTCAAGCTGTTCAAGTTTTTCAGACAAATGACTAAGTACAGAACATGTATAACTTGTTCTGTCTAAGCTGTTCAGAGAAACTTGAGCAGTGTGAGACATACGAATTATTAGACCGTTGAGAGACACTTAGTCACTCTTGTTTAACATGCCCAGCTTGCTGACAAGGTAATTAAACCTTGGTTCATCCAGAGGTTTGGTGAAAATGTCTGCACGCTGTTCATTTGTGGAAATAAAACTTACCTCCACATTACCTTTTTGGATGTGATCCCTGATGAAGTGATGTCTGACTTCAATATGCTTTGTTCTTGAGTGAAATACTGGATTGTTGGAGATGGCTATGGCACTTGTGTTATCACACAGAATAGGAGTTTTCCTATACACAAGCCCATAGTCTTCAAGCTGATGCTGCATCCACAGAATCTGCCCACAGCAGCTTCCAGCAGCAATATATTCAGCTTCAGCAGTAGAAGTGGACACTGATTTCTGCTTCTTGCTACTCCAACTGATCAACTTTCCACCAAGGAGTTGACATCCACCTGTTGTGCTTTTCCTGTCTAACCTGCAGCCTGCAAAATCAGAATCTGAATAACCTGTTAGTTCAAGGCTTGAGTCTTTGGGATACCAAAGACCCAAACCTGGAGTACCCTTCAGGTATCTGAAGATTCTTTTAACAGCTGCAAGATGTGATTCCTTTGGATTAGCTTGGAACCTAGCACATAAACAGGTGGCAAACATAATATCAGGTCTGCTAGCAGTCAAGTATAGCAAGCTCCCAATCATGCCTCTGTAAGCTGTTAATGAAACAGCTTTGCCACTG
>JAANYP010006677.1:0-12735 GCA_020465985.1 Centrapalus pauciflorus
GGCTCAGCTTCTACATTTTCCTCCTCATGGACGTTTTCCTCAGAGTTGGAACTTGATGCTTGAGTCTGATTCTCAGTGGTAGGTGCTTCTGGATCAGCAACTTCTGGAGATCCATCTACTGTCGCAGTAGGCTCGGATGTGGACTAAAACGTAGTCCTCGGAAAGGTATGGCCATCGTCATTCAGATGCAATGTCGCCATGTCTTTTTCGATTGTACCTGCATTATCATCCAAAGGAATGTTAAATAACTCAAATAATTTATCATAGTCAAATATCCATTCCGGACCTGTTTGGGGTTCATGTGTATAACTTGTGACTCCAATGTTATACACAATCTCCACTGTACCATTTGTTTTGTTAAAAACCCGTTTGTTTGGTGAGTTCGGCACATAACCTAGGAAGTATCCTTCGTCAGCCTGTTGGTACATCCTGTGTGACGATAGCAGTCTAAGTGATCCTACATTGTGATTTTAGCAAGTGTGTGTTATATATGTTTATATATGGTTGATATTTATTAGTGTTTATATGTTTGAACTTGATGTAACGTATTACAAGAAGTTCAAACATAAAGTGAAAAGATAAAATCAATCATAAGTAATAACATAAGTTTCTACACTTAGTTGTTTATGTAAAAGGCTAGATTCGAATCATACAAGGCTTGGCATTCGAATCTGTGATAGATTCGAATGTAGCCTAGATTCGAAGAGCCAAGATTCGAGAGTGTCCTTGTGGATAGACTCGAATGGGCCTTGGGCCAGATTCGAGTTTGGCCCACATCAGACTCGAATCAGGGTCTATAATTAGGGATAGACTCGAGATATTATCAGACTTTTGGCAGAATTCGTGAGGAATTAAGCTTAAAGCGATCTCGAGTTTATCAGTTTGGTGCGTGTTCTTTCGGAGCGAATCAGTTCGTAGGATCGTTCGTCAGTCGTTCGTTCAGCCTCTGATAGTCTCCGTGTTTCGTAGTTGAGAGTTGTCCGTCTAACCGTTAACGAGGATTCCGCACTCGTTGACGGATCCGCGTCTAGATAGATCTCGTAGTGGTAGACCTTACAAGTGGTATCAGAGCCTACGGAGTGTTCTTGGTGTTCTTCGTGTTCATCAAATACATCCTAGGTTTCTTGACGCTAGTTGGACGGTTTTTCTCTCAAAATCGAGTTTTTTTTTTAGCTTAGCAAATAGTAATCCGGGAAACACTTTGTGGTTTTTCACGTTTTTGGTCGAAATCAGTATTTTTCGTTAGAAAAATACTGGTTTAATCTGAAAATCGTTAAAAAATCAAAGTGTTAGCCGTTTTTCGAGTTTGCGGCGCTCGAATCTAATAGGGGTAATTAGGGTTACACTTAGTCTCGAGTCTAACCAAAATACGCTCCTTTCGAGTCTGTTTCAGAGGGTTTCGATTCTACCTTGTTTCGAGTCTGTTACTTCATTCGAATAGGATCTCGAGTCTACTTAGTTTCGAGTTTGTTTCGAGTCTAGCTTAGTTTCGAATAGGGGTTTTCAAATCTGCTGTTACTTCGAGTTTGCTGTCATCGAATCTAAGGGCCATCGAATCTAAGGACTTTTTCCAATCTGACATAATTTCGAATCTACTTGAATTATAACACTTAATCGAATTTAATCCCAAATAAATTAGAATCTGATTACATTCGAATCTACCTAGATTCGAAAGAATTATTTCTCATTAGTTTCGAATTAAATTAATTAAGGTCAATTCAATTACTTTCGAAAAGATGTCTAATCTTCAGAAATTCCTAGAAATGGACCACGAGGTCGGGAAGGCGAACGCACCGCCTAAGCTGATGAAAGTCGAGGATTATTACTGGTGGAATGACCGATTTACTGATTTCGTGCGTTTTAACGACATGCGCATGTGGGTGTGCATCGACGAAGGGTATATTCCATCGGTCTCAGAAGTAGAAGGCTGTCAGAAAGTCTTGTCATACCAAATGATGAAGGAGGATGACAAGAAATTGTTTGAAGCCGAAAACAAAGCTTTCTCACTTATTCGAATGGCGTTGCCGCAGGATATTCTACACACATTTAGGACTCAGAGGACATCGAAAGAACTTTGGGAGTCGCTAGAGAAACGTTGTGAGGGAAATCCTAGAGTTCGCAGAAAGCGTACAGAGCTGTTGAAACAACAGTTCGCAATCTTCAAGGCGTTAAAGGATGAACAACTGGATGACATCATCACCCGGTTTTATCATTTGTTGACGGAACTTGAAAGCCATGGGATTGAGTTTACCGACACAGACAAGAATAACAAGCTTCTTGACGCCTTACCAGCCAAATGGGATATGTATGTGGCGATGATTAAGCTGAATGAGGACAAATATTACACTCAATCTCTGGATGATATTGTGGGAACGTTGCGGGCATATCACTCCGAGCTACTGAAGGCCGAGACTGATTACGAACAAGTCCAGAATCCAGCAATGTATTTTGGAAAGACAACCAAATCTTCAGTGACAGCCGAGCCGAAGACTGCTACAACGTTTTTCACGGGAGAAACGTCGTCACCAGCAGAGTCTGATGACACATTAAATCGCGCGTTCTTAGGGTTAGGAAGATCGGAAGAACCGCAACCTCAAGTACAACAGGCATCGACTTCTCAGAGCTATTCAAAGATGCCCATGAGCGCAAAGTCGGCGGAAGAACATCTGAATCTGCTTGCTTCTTTTGTGGCCGCATACGGAAATTGTGTTCAAGGGAAGATTAATGATCCGGCTCTTTGGGACGAGGATTACGATCAGGTCGACCCTGATGACTTAGAGGAAATGGATCTTAAGTGGCAACTTGCCATGGTTACCCAGAGGGTTAAGAGATTCATTAAGAGAACTGGGAGGAATCTGCAAATGAATAATAAGGGGATAGGATTTGATAAGTCCAAGGTGAAATGCTACAACTGTCAAGGACTGGGACACTTCGCCAGGGAGTGTCAGAGACCGAAGGTGGAGACATACCAAGGGCAGAGTCAGCATCAGGGACAGTTCCAAAATCAGTCCCAACAACGATACCTTCCAAGTTCATCATCTGGTCAAGCCAATCTAGCGGGTCTATTATCCAATGTCACTTCAGATAGACAGCTAGATGGTACGTATGACTGGAGTTCACATCCTGAGTCGAATGCTAGAGCCTTCATGGCTGAAGTCATAGAAACGGGGTGTGATGGAAATGAGCAGACCACACGGGACAGCAATCCGATGTGGGTAGAAAAGGCGAATGATCAGACAGTGCTGGAGTTTGCTGCTCAGATGGCCAACGTGGAATCTGATAACCCAAAGGTTAGTCTGACTTATTCTCTCTTTCGTGAATTATGTGTGTAATGTGTTAGTTCTAATGATAGGTTAAATCTAGTCTTGGATTCACATAAAACCATAACTGCTCAAAATGAAAATCTAAAAATTCAAAATGCTAGCCTAAATGATATCAAGCAAGACCTTAAAGAAAAGCTTAAGGCTGATGCTCAAGACGTAGTAGTTCTAAAAGACAAACTGAGTGAGCAGTGTGTTAGGATAGAGCTAATGTATGAGCACGTAGAAGCCTTGACCAAAAGTCTTAAGGATAAGGACATAGAGCTAGCTGAAACAAAGGTTAAGGTAGCAGAGGCGAATAGCAAGTTGGAGAAGTTTAGGAATTCGAGTCTAAACCTAGGGAAAGTTTTAGATGCCCAACGACAGTCTAAGAAGCCCGTAGGTCTAGGATTTCATGAAATTCGTCCACCTTTCAATGCAAACTATGTGCCTCAGCCTCAGGAGAAAACTGACAAATCAGTAGACTTAGAGGAACTACCTGAACCGACACCAGAGCCTATAGCTGAAAATACACCTAAGGTGGATGACTCAACCGTCAAGGTCAAGAAAGTCAAATTTGTGTCTTCCTCCAGTGAAACACCTGCAGGAAAACAAAAAATTGCTTGGGCTGATCAGGTCGATGAGCCAGACACCGTAGATGTACCAAAGGAAATAGACACTAGTGAGACACCTAGATCTAAGGGAACACACAAAAAGTCCATAAATAAGATGTCTTGCTTTAGATGTCACGAGAAGGGGCATGTTGCTTCTCACTGTCCGCTTAGGAAAGCAGATGTTACACCTAAGACAGTGAACCCAACACCTGTTAATCCCTCAACCAGTGTGGCGAGCACCAGCAGTTCTCAAAGTACCGAGAAACCTGTGCAGGTCGCACCCAAACAAGTTGTGAAAAACACACCGGTTAAGGTTGGACCAAAGGAAGTGATTAGGACAAATTCACCGAATCGTGTCATTAATCAATCTAGGTCAGCACCACAACAAGTCTATAGGAGCACAACACCTAGCAGGTCACACACTCCAGTTAGGTCTCACACTCCAGTTAGACAGTACGCACCGGTAAGAGCTCAGGGATCACAGTCCGAAATGCCATATAATAGGAATTATTCTAGAGCTCCGCAACAAATGCCTACTCCAAGGCAAAGAGTGAACCTAAATCACTCGGCACCACAACAGAACCCAGTTCAAAGGCCCAAGTCACCTGAAAGGCGAGATGGGTATTTGAAAGAGTTCAAGTATGTGGACGAGAATGGTATTACCAAGTCATGGCTTGGGTTCCCCGTGATAACTAACCTATTTTCTTTCATGTGCAGGAGATTACCACAGGTCCAAACAACAAGTGGTTCGTCGACAGTGGCTGCTCCAGGCACATGACAGGGAAACGAGGTCTGCTTACAGACTTCAAGGGGGGAAATCGGGGATTCGTATCATTCGCGGGTAACAAAGGTGGAAATATCACGGGTACCGGAGTGGTCACTAATGGGACAATTAAGTTGGACCAAGTTTATCACGTTGATAAACTGGTTCACAATCTCATTAGTGTATCTCAAATCTGTGATAAGAAGAACTCGGTGTTAATTACTGACACTGAGGCGTTAGTGCTAAAGCCGGGATTCAAAATTCCTGAAGAATGGGTTTTGATGCGGGCGCCAAGGAAGAACGACTTGTACATGCTGGATATGAACAAGCCGGAGTCTTCGATGGGGCCAATTTGTCTATTATCCAAGGCTTCTGAGACGGAATCCGTACTGTGGCACCGACGCATGGCTCACCTGCACCTAAGGAAAATGAACTACATAACGAAGAATGGATTGGTGCAGGGTGTGCCAATGTAGAGCTTTCAGTTCGAGGACAAGTGTCTACCGTGCATGAAGGGCAAGCAACATAAAAAGACACACAAGTCCAAGAAGCAGAACTCAATATCCTCAACATTCGATTTGTTGCATATGGACCTTTTCGGCCCTATCAACAAAAGGAGTATAGGAGGTAGTTGGTTTTGTTTAGTTATCACTGACGATTACTCACGATTTTCTTGGGTTTTCTTTTTAGGTACAAAGGACGAGACGGCTTCCAAGCTTATCGGGTTCTTAGACCAAGTGGAGAATTCCTACGGAACAAGGGTTAAATATATTCGTAGTGATAATGGGACTGAATTCAAAAACTCTGTAATTGGTGTATATTGCCTTTCAAAGGGCATAGTTCATCAATTCATTGCACCATATGAACCTCAATAGAATGGGGTGGCCGAACGTAAAAATAGAACATTGATTGAGGCTGCAAGGACTATGCTTTCGGATTCAAAGCTTCCTACCATGTTTTGGGGGGAGGCAGTGAATACCGCGTGCCATATTTTAAACCGAGTCCTTACAGTCAAATCATTGAACAAAACATGTTATTAAATTTTGAATAAACGGCCACCTAACTTAACTGGATTCGAACCGTTTGGAGTACCATCCACACTTTTAAGAACAAAACATCAACCGAAGTTTGGTGAAAAGGCTGACGAAGGATACTTCCTAGGTTACGTGCCGAACTCACCAAACAAACGGGTTTTTAACACAACGAGTGGTACTGTGGAGATTGTGTATAATATTGAAGTCACCAGTTATACACATGAACCCCAAACTGGTCCGGAATGGATATTTGACTATGATAAGTTATTTGAGTCATTTAACATTCCTTTGGATGATACTGCAGGTACAATCGAAAAAGACATGGCGACGTTGCACCTAAATGACGATGGCCATATCTTTCCGAGGACCACGTTCGAATCTACATCCGAGCCTACTGCGACTGTAGATAGATCTCCAGAAGTTGTTGATCAAGAGGCACCTAACACTGAGAATCAGACTCAAGCATCAAGTTCTAACTCTGTGGAAAACGTCCATGAGGAGGAATATGTAATAGCTGAGCCTGTTCCCCCATTAGGTGAAATAGGATCTAACTTAGGAGATAATCTAAGGGTTGATGAAATAGAGACCTCTAGGATTAACAAGAACCATCCAATAGAAAGCATCATAGGAAATCCTAACGAGGGTGTGAGGACTTGGAGTAGTGTAAATAACAACACTGTGTTGTTGTCGATGATAAACGACTCCGAGGCATATCACACATGTCTATATTCATGTTTCATATCGCAAGTAGAGCCTAAGAATGTGCAAATGGCACTTAAGGATAACTCCTGGGTTGAAGCGATGCAGGAAGAACTTTCGCAGTTTAGGAAACTAGAAGTGTGGGAGTTAGTTCCATTACCTCGAGGGGAAATTGCTATAGGAACCAAATGGGTTTATAAGTGCAAAAGGGACGATCGGGGTACAGTCACGCGCAACAAGGCTAGGTTAGTTGTAAAGGGTTTCAACCAAGAGGAAGGAATCGATTACAACGAGGTTTTTGCACCAGTAGCAAGGCTGGAAGCCATTAGGCTGTTTCTAGCTTTTGCCTCCTTCAAGGGCTTTAAGGTATATCAGTTAGATGGTAAGAGTGCTTTTTTATATGGGAAAGTGAAGGAGTTGGTGTACGTAGAACAACCGCCCGGATTTACAGATCCAAAATATCCTGATAGAGTATATCGATTAGATAAGGCTCTATATGGATTGCATCAGGCACCTAGGGCGTGGTATGAGACTCTATCTAACCATCTGTTAGAGAACGGTTTTGAAAGGGGTAGGATAGATAGTACTCTATTTGTTAAGAGAAAGGGAGATCACTTTATCTTGGTACAAGTGTACGTCGATGATATCATCTTTGGATCATCAGACGAACAGATGTGCAAATATTTCGAGAAGGTGATGAAGTCTAAGTTCGAGATGAGTGCTATGGGAGAGTTAAATTTCTTCTTAGGGTTACAAGTTGACCAAAAGAAGGAAGGGATGTTTATCCATCAGTTTAAGTATGTCTATGACATATTAGAACGTTTCGGGATGGAAGGAACTAAGTTGACTGCCCACTTCAGCACGCCGATTCAAGTGAATCATAATCTCGGGCCGGGTACTGAAAGTGATACCGATGTGGATCCGATATTATATCGGGCCATGATTGGGTCACTTATGTATTTAACTGCTTCAAGACCTGATATTATGTATGCTGTTTGTATTTGTGCTAGGTTTCAAGCGAATCCGAAGGAGATGCATATGAAAGCTGTGAAGCGGATTCTACGATACCTCAAGTCGAAGCCGAAGCTTGGACTTTGGTATCACGTGGAGGATGCAGCTTGACGCGCAAATCAACAACTGGAGGTTGTCAGTTCCTAGGAGGGAGATTGGTATCCTGGCAATGCAAGAAACAAACATCGGTAGCCGTGTCAACGTGCGAGGCCGAGTATGTTGCTGCTGGTAGTTGCTGCTCACAGGTTCTGTGGATACAACAACAATTGCGGGATTACGGTTTGGCTTACACTCAAACTCCAATTAGGATAGGCAATCAATCCATAATTGCTATAACAAATAATCCAGTTAAACATAATAAAACAAAGCACATAGACATTAGGCATCATTTTATTCGTGATTGTGCTGAAAAGAACTTAATCAAACTGGTAAAAGTGGCAACAGAAGATAATAATGCAGATTTATTTACCAAAGCGTTTGATAAGTCACGTTTTGAGTATTTAACTCAACTGAATGGAATGCGCAACCCAGAGTAAATTGACCTTAGTAGTAGCAGTTTATTTTCTTTTAGAGTCGTAGTAATTCTTTCTTTATAGTAGTCTGCTAATTTAGGAAAGTTTCTAATTTTTAGTAAGTTTCTATTTTTAGTAAGCTTCTATTTTTAGTAAGTTATTAGGTTAGCTTATTTTATTGCTTTTTCTTATGAAAAACAAAAGAAAAAAGAGAGAAAATCATAAAATTACAAAAAAAATAAAAATAAAGAGAATATCAGAAAATGAGTTAAGTCTTAGATACATAGGTTCAAAGTGACGAAAATTAGCACAGTCGTTACAAACTCTAAGTGTTTAGGCTTTCATACATAATGCAACTAAATTCTAAGTGTTATACTTTATTTAGTTTGATGTGTTGGTAGGCATAATACATGTAGGAAATCTCAAGGCTAATGAAATATTATAGAAAAAGTCAAGCGTGTCACTAACTTAGATGTATGACCAATCGGTCTTAATTTTTATGTACAAGACATACAAACGTTGAGTCTAAATGAGGTATGAAAACTTTCTGGGGATGTATGGCAACATCAAATACATCTTAAAATGGAAAGAATAGAAATATCATACAAAACTGAGAGTCGAAAACATGCAACTCTGTTGTACGTAAGTACAGACCTGTTGTCTCTGTTTAGATTCGGGTTAGCAGACATGTCGCTTTGTTGTACGTCAGTACAGACCTGTCACCGCTGTCTTGCTAACTTTAAGAATAAACCTTAAGTCAAACTAAGACTCTTTGTTGTATGAAAATACAGACCTGTGTCCGATGTTTGTCTTTTAAAGAAAGTTTGCAAATACCAACAAGTTAGAATCTTTGTCTTTGTGCCTTGATCATAAAAGTATGTCTATGTCTGAGTCACGTAAGATAATTTCCTGATAAATAAAAATGCCAAGGGATATTCCGAAATGTATAGTGTTTAAAGGGGTAAAATACCAACAATCGGCTAAATGGGTATGTCACGATAAACAGTCAAAGGAATCAAAAAATTCCTAAGTGTGAAAGTTTAAGTACTGAAAGTGAGTATCAGACATCGCTATCTGATTGAACCTTTCTTAGACTATACTCATCAAAAAGATTTTATTTAGTATTTAGCTTAGGTTGTAAATTTTATAAGTATAGCTTAAGTCTAGATTAAATTTTTGGTCAAAATTTTATTTTATTTTTATTTTATTTTATTTTATTTTATTTTATTTTATTTTACCTTAGTTTACTTTATTTTATTTTATTTTATTTTTTAGTTTGGTTTAATTTTTAACCTAGGTAAAAGGTCAAAAATTACTGAGGGTGCATTCAAAGTTGGATAAAATAAACATGGCATGAAATATCTTGAGCTTAGGGTAAAAGAGTTGGCATAGTTTATCTGGTTACACAATACCGTAGAAAAAGGTTGAAAAAGTTGAAGTTATTTCAAAAATTTTCGAAATTTTTCTAAGTGTTTGGTGGTTTCGAGTTTAGGACAGACTCGAATAAGGAGTACTTCGAATCTGTCAGTAGATTCGAGTCTGTCCTTAGAATCGAGGGTTGGTGGTATATATAGGTCAACAGTGAAGTCATTTAAGACTTACTGTTTTCGAATCTATACACTCGAATCTAACAAGGCGATTTCGAATCTATTCTCGAATCTACAGTATCTCTCCTAAACGACATTTTGTCGAGATTATTGCAAAAGTGTTCGATTCTACTACTGTCTCTAGGTATAATCAACTTGATTGTACAAGTTTCATGTAGTTTTATACACAATTTCAGGCCAAATAATCGATTTTTGAGGGTTTAAGAGTCGAAATAGGGTTTTTACAAAATTACTAATTTTGGACTGATAAACAGTTAAATTAAAAGCATAAATCAATGATTAGAACCTAGTTGAACTAATGTATGTGATTTGCTAAGTTCACAATGGTTAAAATCTTGGGTTTTTGTTGAAATAATGGCCGACGGGGTTTCGAATCTGTTCTTGCGATCTCTCGAATCTATCATTAGACTCGAGAAGACCAACGCATTCGATTCTGCCATTAGACTCGAAAAGAGACTTATTCGAATCTGTTACATTCGAATTTGTTTCCTTCGAATCTGTACTTTATTTACTTTATTTAGTTTAAATTTTATTAAACTTATAGAAATTTAATTGTGTTAGATTTTGTGCTTAAACAAGTACAAAATAAAACAGATTTGAATTTAAACAAGTTTATTGATTTTTAATGAATCTAATAGTTTTGTTTATTGTGCAGAAATGGCTGTTCGAGCGTTTGTGCCTAAGCATAATATGGTGCTTCATCCAGATCACAATCTCCCTGAGGCGCAGGGATTCCGACAAGTGCTTGATTTCCTAGTAGAGTCTAGGATCGGATTTGCACTGTCTCATAATGTGCAGCTTGTTTTGCCTTACATCCGTCAATTTTAAGAATCATTTGCAGGTAGACTTCTCGGTCACACCGACAGTGCTACGCACTCGAATTGCTGGACAACCATTGGTATTCTCGGCAGATATGCTGCGACAAGTGTTGCAGCTGGGCACACAGGAAGAAGAAGCTGGTCCGATAGAGTTTCCCTTGAGTATAAGGCAAGCGGCCTTTCTAAGAATGGGATACAGTCAAGATGTGACAAAAGTTTCATATATGAAGAGTGGATTAATTGGACAATGGAGATTTATTGCGCATGTTTTTATGGTATGCTTTGCTCCAAAGAAGGCAGGATTCGATTATATGGTTGCGAAGATGCAGTGCGGGATAGTTGCGATGGTTTATAATCGACCATACAGCTTTTCGGAGATGTTTTTCTCTGAGTTTGTTCACCAAATAACCGCACCAGAAAATCAGCAGTTTTTGTTATATCCGCGGTTCATTATGATGATGATCAGGCATTTCTTGCCAAATCTGCCGCTGTCAAATGACATTCACAGTGTTGCTGTTATGGACAAAAGGATTTTCGCTGATTGTTCCTCACAACGAGGAAGGTTGGCTGTTCCAGTGGAGCGTCCATTATTTGGAGCAATCTTGGACAGGAACTTTGAAGCCCCGGAGGTTGCCAACTGGGCAGGGGTAGTCGAATTTCAAGCAAGACAACCACAGCCACAACAACAACAACAGCCACAGCCACAGCGTGTTCAAAGACGTCGACAACGATCAGCTGCGAGTCAAACTCAGGCGTCAAGGCCTTCGACAAGTCAGCAACCAGAAGTTCAAGAAGCTGGGCCATCAAATGCTCCAACTGAAGCTGACCAACTGTGCCAAACGCTTAATGAAATTTTGGAGGCAGGGCCTCATGCAAATGAAGATGTGGCTGCGGTACTGGTAGGTGAACTACTTAGTCCACCTGAAGGAGAGGAAGACATATTAAGAGATGTTGAAGAATCTGTGCCCGAGCAGGCCGATAAAGTTTTGTCATCTTCAGAAACCGAGTCGGAAGAAATGGAGGAGCTAGAGGTTGAAGCTCCTGAATCAGTGTCTACAGAACCTAGTATTCAGATTGGAACGTATGGCTCTAGGTTAGTAATCAATGAAGAAGGATCGAGGAGGAGAGTAGCAAGGGAATCTGATGATTCAGATTTTGAAGAGGAGGAAGTTGCTCCCTTAGTGACTCGGCAAAGGGCCAAGCGTCACAGGTTTATGCAAGGGTCAACATCAGCATCTGAAGCCCAACAGACTCAAACTCAAACTTCAGAACCTCAAGCCACCGCTCCACCACCACCACCACCTCAAAATGAACCATACATTCCATCACCATTCATCCCTACTCCTATTCAGTCCATTCCATCTACTTCGACCACCTACGCTGACAATCAGAGGTTTATGCAACTTAAGGGACGCGTTGACTTCCAGCATGTCCAAATCTTGAGCCTAACAAAGGCCATCGGCGAACTCCAGGCGCATAATGCAAATCTTGATAAGGATAATGCCGAGATGAAGAAGATTGTGGAGAATGTCAGGGAAGAGAACACAGAATTAAAGTCCTTTATTGCAGATCAATCAGCAGAGATCCGATCGATGCGGTCCCTCCTTGAGCAGCTCATGGAAAATCTAAAAGCTCAGGGGGAGACGAGTTGTAGGGATCAGGAGGAGCAGCGTAGAGATGAAGATGACGAAGGCAATGATCCCGATGCACATAATGAGAATGAGCCAGTAGATTTCCTGCTGCTCAGGCTACGCAAGTTCAGGGGGAGCCCAGTCAAGTTGAAGGAGAAATGGGAGAAGCTAGTTCATCAAAGCAGCCTACAGACTTTGAAATCAGTGAGATGATCGACGCGCTTATGGATCTCGATGATGATCCGATGGATGTAGGTTTTGATTATGAAGATGAAGAGCTTGAAGAAGGTGAGTTTGTGCCGGAAGAAATAGTTGACTGGCAATCTAATGATGAAGTAGCTGCTGATGAGGATGATGAAGCCGACGAGATAGTCGTACAGCAGAATCCTATCACGGATACTTACATGATTGATGGGAATAATATTGTCAACGTAGATGTAGTGAATGCTGCATTGAATACTCAGCCATCAACAGAAGAACCTGCTAGAGAGATATCAAACGAAGAAAAACGAAAGTTATGGTTCAGGGCTGAACAGAAAGAGTTAGAGCTGAAGAAGACAATGAGAGTGCCGAGTACTTGGAAGCTGTCCGAACACATATTAAGCTGCTTCTTTGATAGAGAACTGCAGCTATTTGTAATTAAAAGGAAAGACGGGCTTCAGTACATGAGACGAACTTTAAAGCGTTCAACTCCCTGCCAAAGATCGAAATTACAGACCTAGCATGGAAAGATCTGATAAACATTGG
>JAANYP010006678.1:0-167500 GCA_020465985.1 Centrapalus pauciflorus
TCCATTACCCAACTAGGCAAGTCATGTGAGGCCGATTAATCCATCATTCCCAACTATATATTTTTGTATGTTAGAATTGGAAGAATTTGAATATTCCATCATCAGATGGCTAAATTATAAGCTCTATTACTTGCTGGTTAAAGGAATTGGCTAATTTTTACAAGTTTTGGTGTGCCAAGAGATTAGATGCAGCTGAGATTTCGTGGCCCAAATCTTGGCTTATTTCCATTGTGTTGTGAATATATATTTTGATTTAAAATTGCCACACAACATTAAATTTTTGAGGACTTGTTTTTTCAGGTTTCAAAGTTTTCAAACACATGTAATTTTGCACACTCATTTACCTTGTAATTTAGCATATGTTTCGATTTAAAGTTGCGACACAACATTAAATATTTGAGGAATCGTTTTTTCATGTTTCAAAGTTTTCAAACACATAAAAAATACATCAAACTAACATGAGGTTTCATGCAGGAATGACCTCTAATGTACCATCTAGAAATACTTTTCTCCTAAAATTAAACAAACATGGACATTTACATGAGCAGTCCACTCCATATTCCGCGTATAGGTAATGAAACGCATATCATCAACAAGAAAGAGTATAGGAGAAAATCCATTATAAGATGGAAGAAAAAACGAAGTAAGATGAATAATCGACAAATACATACAAACATGGACATTGACATGAGGCATTCACTGCAACTTCCATCTATAAGTAATGATACTCAGGTTCACATCATGAATAAGAGAGAGTATAGGAGAAAATCTATTATAAGATGGAAAAACAAACGAAATAAGATGAATAATCAGCGTTTTTCAAGAGAACAAGGTTCGTCTTTGTTTTGTATATGCATTTTGTCCTTAATTAATATAATAAAACTTATGATTATATTAAATAGTAGGATGCGTTCCCACCACAGGAAGAGCCTTATTAAGGTCCATTGCATCTATTGGCAACACACTTCCTCAAATGAAGGACTGTCCCCACTGTGGTGCCGTGAAGTTTTATTCCGAAACTCCGAATTTTTGTTGCTCCGAAGGTTCTATCGTTCTGATAAACAATGACCTTCCAGATATCCTAAAAGAACTCTTGACTTCATCTTCTGAAGAGGCAAAAACATTTAGGACATATATCAGGACATATAATAACTTGTTCGCTTTTACTTCTTTGGGTGTGAAATTCGATAGTAATCTCAGTAAGAGAAACAATGGAATATACACATTTAGAGTGCAAGGACAAGTTTATCATTTCATAAATGACTTGTTACCTGAGGCCAATAATGCCAAGAATCTTCAATTGTATTTCCATGACACTGAGCATGAGGTAGATAATCGCTTGAGTTCTTGTCCAAGGTTGTGTCCACAACTTATTGAAAGTTGTATCAAAGCCCTCAGACAAAATCCATATGCTGCTTTCTTTAGGAGCCTAAAGGACGTTCCTCAATTAGATGCCTATAAGATCGTGCTTAAGACAATTCCTTCACAAGATCAACGAGTGTATAATAAGCCAACAGTTTCACAAGTTGCAGCACTTTGGGTAGCCGGACAAGAAAACGGAGAGCAAGGTGAAAGAGACATCGAGGTTAAAACTCATAGCAACCAATCAAGAAAGATTAATTACTATTATGGTTGTTATGACCCTTTACAATATCCTTTAATGTTCCCATTTGGAGAACGTGGTTGGCATCAAGGAATTCATAAAGATAATGGGAAAAGAAAAAGAAACAGGGGAAGATTGCAATCTCAGGCGACAAATCTTATATCTCCAGAAAATGTCAACAACGTTGAAGATCTGTTGTCTATGGAACATAATGGTAACAAAAGATTACCTTTTGCCCTTCAACTTCATTAAATAACTAAATTCATACACATAATTCTTATTTTTACAGTGCTGTCCAAAAAAAATGAACAGTCTAAGTTCGTTTCCGTAAGAGAATATTATGCATATAAGCTTCAGATTCGGAGGAATGATAAGTCATATCTACTGTACTTTGCTCGATTGTTACAACAATATATAGTAGATAATTATGTGAAGCTTGAAACACAAAGATTAGACTTTTATAGATTACAACAACAGGAGATCAGAAAAGAATTTCTTCAAGGAGTGGTCGACGCTGTGGCGGTTGGTGAAACTGAGGGTTCGAATGTTGGCCAACGCATAGTACTTCCGTCTAGCTTTATCGGTGGCCCAAGAAATATGAGACAAAAATACATAGACGCGATGACATTAGTCCAGAGATATGGAAAGCCAGATATTTTCTTAACAATGACATGCAATCCTAACTGGCCAGAGGTAAAGGAACACTTGATGAAACATGAGGAGGCACAAAATAGACCGGACTTAATTGCTAGAATTTTCCATGCAAAACTTGAGCAATTGAAGGACGATCTCTTTAAAAAAAACATCTTTGGTGAAGTAACAGCCTACACGTACGTCATAGAATTCCAAAAGAGAGGTCTCCCACATGCACATTTCTTGCTCATTTTGAAGCCTATGTATAAGATGTATAGACCTGAAGAATACGATGAGGTTGTTTCTGCTGAAATACCCGATCAGAAGAAACACCCTCATTTGTATAAAATGGTTATCAAACACATGCTTCATGGCCCGTGTGGTCATCTCAATCCATCAAATGTTTGCATGAATAAAAAGGGCATTTGCAAGGATTCATACCCAAAATCTTTTTCTAACGAGACAACTCAAACGACAGACGCCTATCCAATTTACCGTAGGCGGAACAATGGCATTACAGTGGAAGTTAGAAAAGCTAGACTGGATAATTCATGGGTTGTCCCATACAATGCATATTTGCTTGCCAAATTTGATTGTCACATCAACGTCGAAATTTGTTCAACAATAAAGGCAGTAAAGTACATATATAAGTACATTTGTAAAGGTTGTGATAAAATAAGTTTTTCTGTTTTGTCTAATAACAATAATGGAGTAATAGATGATAGAACAATTCCAATCAGGAAGATGGGTCTCGCCTCCTGAAGGGGCTTGGAGAATTTTTAGATTTTTAATGAGCGAGATAAAACCTGCTGTTATTCATTTGCAACTTCATCTAGAGAATCATCAGCCATTAACTTTTAGAAAGAAAGACAAACTGAACAATGTGCTGAATAATCCGGTCCAAAGAAAAACGATGCTAACTGAGTTTTTTGCTATGAACAAATCTGATCAAATGTCGCAGACGTTGAATCTGACTTACGCTCAGTTTCCAGATCATTTTGTTTGGCAACAAGATAAAAAAATTTGGAAACATCGTCAACAAGGTGATTCAGTTGGCCGCATAGTTGCTGCCCATCCAACTGAAGGTGAAAGGTATTACTTAAGGATACTCCTATCGAACGTACATTGTCCTAAGTCCTTTGAAGACTTGAAAATGTATAATGGGGTCCAGGTCAACACTTTTAGAGATGCAGCCTTTTTGCGTGGTTATTTAATCCATGATAATAGCCAACACTTATGCTTGGAAGAGGCTTCTGTTTTCCACATGCCATACGAACTTAGAAGGCTTTTTGCTACTCTTCTTGTCTATTCATGTCCAAACAACCCTCGAGAACTATGGTTATGTTTTGAGGATCTGATGCTGGAAGACTTTTTGAAATCACATCATTTGGTACGTAGAGAGGCTACTCGAAGAGCACTACAACAGATCAATGCATTTTTGCAATCAATGGGGAAAAACATTCATGAATTTGATCTTCTTCCTCAAGATTTTTCATACACCGATTTACAAGATGTAACAAGAGAAGTTAGAGCTGAAAGGAGTATTATCGTCTCTGACCATGACTTAAACGCAATATCCAAGCTCAATGAGAAACAAAAAATAGCATTTGACTTAATAATCGACAATGTATACTCAAATAAAGGTGGTGCTTTTTTTGTTGATGGTCCGGGAGGTACTGGAAAAACTTTTTTATATAGAGCTTTATTGGCAAAAATAAGATCAAAAGGCGATATTGCTCTTGCCACGGCCACATCTGGCATAGCAGCATCAATACTTCCTGGAGGCAGGACCGCTCATTCAAGATTTAAAATTCCGCTCGATTTGGGAATAGGGTCATCTTGTAGAGTTAGTAAACAAAGTTCTTTGGCCACTTTAATCAAAGATTCTAAGCTAATCATTTGGGATGAAGCCCCGATGGCCAAGAGAAACGCCATCGAAACCTTGAATGATCTTCTTCAAGATCTCATGGACTCTACGGAAATTTTTGGGGGTAAGGTTGTTGTCCTTGGAGGAGACTTTAGACAAACACTTCCAGTAGTGACAAGAGGAACCAAATCGGATACAATAGATGCATGTTTAACTAATTCTTTCTTATGGCCATCTCTCCATAAATTATACTTGCAAGAAAACATGAGAGCTTTGTTAGATCCTGCTTTTACTGAGTTCCTTTTAAAAATTGGTAACGGTTTACAAACGTCACCAGATGATGACCTTGTTGCCATTCCTTCCTCCATGCTCATTAAAACTCATTCGGATCGTGACCCTTTGATTGATCTCATAGATTCTGTCTACCCAAACATCCAACAAAAGTCAATAACTCCCCCTTGCATCATGAATCGTGCTATATTGACAACAAAAAATACGTTTGTTGACGAGATAAATGACATGGTCATACGAAAATTCCCAGGAGAAGGAACAGAATATATCAGTCTTGATGAAACATCAAATCCGAATGAACAAAGTCAATACGAAGACTTCCTACATTCTCTTACCCCAAAAGGCATGCCACCTCACAGACTTGTACTGAAACCAAATTCACCTGTTATTTTGCTAAGGAACTTGAATCCTACAGAAGGATTATGCAATGGTACTAGATTGATTTGCAAAGACTTGAACAGAAATGTCATCCGCGCTGAAATTGCTTTTGGAGACTTTGCAGGCAAAGAAGTCTTCATCCATAGGATTCCTTTGCAGCCTCCGACCGACGAACAATACATAGTTGCATTTAAAAGAATCCAGTTTCCACTTAGATTATGTTTTGCAATGACAATTAACAAAGCACAAGGCCAAACACTTGACTTTGTTGGTATATATCTAAAAGAACCTGTATTTTCTCATGGACAACTCTATGTCGCCCTGTCACGTGCAAGAACTGCTGACCATGCAAAAATACTTATCGGGCCTTCATTGACTACTTCCGATAATGGACAAACGAAAAACATTGTCTATAAAGAAATCCTGGACAACTCTAGATACATTGAGAAGTATATTTCTAAGTGTATTATCTTATTTTCCATTCATGTAGTTTCACTTACTATTAAGTGTTTTATACTCATGTGTTGCCTATTGCAGGTAAAGATGCCGCGACATATCTCACCAGTGTTGAGTATCAAACCTGGAGCACAAAGAAACTGGACAGTGCTTGTCCAAGTTCTTGAAAATGCACACATGCTACAAAGCCGACTAGGAAATGGCTTCAAGAAATTGGTGTTAACTGATGCTGAGGTATATACCTTCTTCCCGAAACTTCCAATTGCAATAAAGATTTGATTAGTGGTCCATCAATGTCTTATAGCAATTTTGAAAATTAAATTAATGATAGAAGTGAGTTTTCCAGTAACTAAATTGCTAAATTGGTCCCTGTTTCAGTCATTTTGACTTTTGAGTCCGAGTGTGGGTTGGCCAAGAAGGTCTATGCTGGACCTTATCATTCTATTTTAATTATTGGTCATTTAGATTGCATACATAGCTATTTATCCTCCTGTTTTGCTGCACCATTTGCTACTTAGATTGATTGAAAACAAATGAAATAGAGCTGAGAGTTGTGTGTTGTGTTTGCATCTGAATGTAAGTTCCATATTCTGTTTTTGTTCATAAAATTGCAAGGCAATCGTCCTTAATTCTGATTTAAATGCTGCTGGAAATTAAGTAAAAACAGAACATTAGTGGTCCATCAATGTTTTATAGCAATTTTGAAAATTAAATTAATGATAGAAGTGAGTTTTCCAGTAACTAAATTGCTAAATTGGTCCCTGTTTCAGTCATTTTGACTTTTGAGTCCGAGTGTGGGTTGGCCAAGAAGGTCTATGCTGGACCTTATCATTCTATTTTAATTATTGGTCATTTAGATTGCATACATAGTCATTTATTTATCCTCCTGTTTTGCTGCATCATTTGCTACTTAGATCGATTGAAAACAAATGAAACAGAGCTGAGAGTTGTGTGTTGTGTTTGCATCTGAATGTAAGTTCCATATTCTGTTTTTGTTCATAAAATTGCAAGGCAATCGTCCTTAATTCTGATTTAAATGCTGCTGGAAATTAAGTAAAAACTAAACATTAGTGGTCCATCAATGTTTTATAGCAATTTTGAAAATTAAATTAATGATAGAAGTGAGTTTTCCAGTAACTAAATTGGTCCCTGTTTCAGTCATTTTGACTTTTGAGTCCGAGTGTGGGTTGGCCAAGAAGGTCTATGCTGGACCTTATCATTCTATTTTAATTATTGGTCATTTAGATTGCATACATAGTTATTTATCCTCCTGTTTTGCTGCACCATTTGCTACTTAGATCGATTGAAAACAAATGAAATAGAGTTGAGAGTTGTGTGTTGTGTTTGCATCTGAATGTAAGTTCCATATTCTGTTTTTGTTCATAAAATTGCAAGGCAAAGAAGGCCCTTAGTCTTCGGCCTGGGTTTTTAACTATATAATGTTGATGTTTGTTTATCACTTGGATGCATAAATCGTCCTTAATTCTGATTTAAATGCTGCTGGAAATTAAGTAAAAACAGAACATAAATGTGCAGAACTTAGCAACAGCACCCAACATATACATATATATATATATATATATATATATATATATATATACCTATAAACTAAATTGCAAAGTCGTATATATGTTCTGTGATGATGGACAACAACATTTCCCTTTCTATGCACATGAATCTCGATTGTTTGTAACAAAAGCAAACAGCAGCAGAAGGTATATTCATATATAAGTGCAACAGTGTGTGCGTGTGTGTTTTGGTGACTTATGAACAACAACAAATATACAATATATATATATATATATATACATATATATATATATATATATATTACACAGTAACAGTAACAACACCCTTTAAAGCCAATTAAAACAAAGTGAATGTGTGTGTCTTGTATGTGTGATTCCAGCAGCCCTTTTTGATATGCATTCATATCTAAACAATTTAGATACATGTGTGTGTGATGTATGTGCAACAAGCATATATGTGTGCAGTGAGTGATATTCGACAAATATGGATTGCGACTATTATGCATACTTTCAGACATATCCACCAAAACATGCTCTCAGTTTGATATGGTTTGTAAACAGAATTACAGAACCAAACAGTCCCTTTTCATAGTTAAAATAACTATGTCTAAGCTTTAATTTTCCAAATTAAAGAAACCTAAATTGTTTATATGATTTGCAAAACCAAAATGGTTACGATTGGTTCAATTCTATAAGTCAATAATAATAGTCTTTTTAGGCGGAAGGTTTTAAGCAGCTCCTATTTAAACGTTTAAAGACTCATGTCTTCTATAATGCTTAAACGATTTACTTATACCTTAACATAAACACATGCTATATTTTCTTATATCTGAACATGTAGGATAATGTTGAAAAGACAGTATCCTTGACTTCATGATATGCAAAAATTTTATGTCGCTATTTATTTTCATCTATTATTAACAATTACAATTACGATTACGATTACTGAATGCAGGGAACCGTCTTCAATGCCCTTCTTTATAGCAACCATATGCGTTACTTTGCTGGCCTTCTAACGCAATATAAAAGATATTACATCTCAAATGCTCTTTTGATCAAGGCCGACCCTCGTTATCGGATCAGCGCATACGAGTACTCTTGGACCATCAACAATAAGACTCTGGTCGAAGAATTTGTAGATCCAATCCCAATGGAATTGTCATGTCAATTTCAGTTCACACGGTTCAGTGACTTGCACAAACATGCTGATTCAGACCACGTGCAAAGTAAGCGCCTTTTACCCTTATTACACATTAAGTTTTCACTATCCCTCTCTATCAGTATCAATGCCGATAATTAAATATGACCCATCGTATTTAAAAAACATAGATGTTAGAGCCATTGTCTTACATTGTTTCCCAAGTCAAGATCAAAGCTCTGAAAACGGTAGCAGACGAGACATCGTCATAGTGAATGAAGAGTAAGTACAATTTATTGTTGTCTCTCCAATCCATTCATGTCGCCTAACAATTCCATTTTCTTTCAGAAAAAGACTGATGCTACTGACATTATGGAACCAATTCAACGAAAAAGAAGGCAACACATTGGCTAACTTAACTCCATCCGGACCACTAATCTTTGGAATGAGACTCAAAGTCACAACGTTTAATTGTGAGTAAAATACTTTATACATATACATACAACTAAGCATTCAAATCCTAGCATGTAAATGACCTCCCTAATAAACCAACATCATATTTACACAGCACTTTCACTGACAACACGAACGTCCTCTGGCCTAATGATCAACCCACCTGTCAATGAAGAGTTGAAAATGCAAGATTGGTACGACTTTAGATAAACTTTCTCCTATTGCATCATACAAATGTTAGTATATTAATCCAGGTATGACAACGTATTTTCCAAATACTTAGGTACAATGTCCACAAAGAAGAACTACAACAACTCCTTGAAATGAAGACTTACAAAAAAAGTGACTTTCTTCTCCCGCATCCAAGTGAAAGTGACTTGATCTCAATCGCCACGGTTACATCATCACTGAATACTGTAACTAACTACAAAAACTCATTGAATTGTATCTCTACTTTCAGATTTCTAAAGATCATATAATTTACCATATGTATTCACGTTTATGTAGTCCAAAACAGCATGGATTAAGGGTACGACAAGCCTCTTAAGGCAAGAAAAGAGCACCTGGTACACCACATGTGCAAATTGTGAAAAATCGCTTGGAGCTGATCTTAGTTGGATAGTTACGTGTCCATCGTGTAAAGTGGAGACTGAAGTTGAAGCACGGTATATACCAATTCTCATTTCTGATTTAGAACAATTCTTCAATTAATCTATTTTTTTATATGTCAGTTTTGTAAAAATGGTTGTGTGTGTGTATATATATAAAATATTATTATAATTATTCTCAATCTCAATCTCAATGTAGAAGAAAAGTATGGTCAAAGGGAGTGTTGGATGGGTCATGGGTTTGCTACCGGTCTCATGTTGAGGACTGAGCTTACAGAGTGTCATTCACCACCCACTATATCACTATCACCATGCATTATTAAAATCTAGGACTTCCAAAGTGACTTGGTACGAAAATGGTAGATTTAGTGATCAATGAATGAACTTTTCGGGTTCAAAATAACTCCAAGTCTTTGTGATGGATAGTATCATGTGATAAGGCTTGCAAGGCAAAGACAAAGGTTTTTAGTAATAGTAGTGTTATCCAGGGATGACCTTTGTTAAAGAGTGCAACCTTACTGCACATTATATGAAGTGTGGGGCAGTTTAGATTTGAATATTCTTTCTTTTAGGGTATTTTTCTTGGTTTTTTTGTTTGTTATGTTAGTTTAGTTCATCCATTATTTTACATTATTGGCAAGTATGTTTGAATTGTAGGAATTCAGTTAGTGGGTTCATGGGTTGTATCTTTAAATAGGACTTTATATGTTGCTGTCATGTTCACGCACTTGCTGCACATATTCTGTCCAGATCAGTACTTATACACACTTATAATATGCACATATGTTTAGATTTATTTCTATTGCTGCTGTCCACACAATCAACACTGTTTCTGCATTTATATCACTCACAACACACATATATGCTTGTTGCACATACATGACACACACATGTATTATATTGATTTTAATTGGTATATATATTACCCTATCAATTTCAAAATTTCCTGCTAAATATTGGTCACTATCATTTCTGAAAACTTTCAGATTAGTTTAAGTGTTTAATTTGACATTATGTTCTATCTCAACTCCAGCTTAAAGTTAACGATTATGATTGATGACGGAACGGCAACTCTTCGAGCAACCATATGCACACCGGACGCCGAAAAACTTGTACCATTCACCGCTATCGACTTAAAAGAGGCAGAAGAAAATGTAAGTCCAAATCTCAACTACGTCTACTCATCGATCATTTAATTCATACATGTTATGTAACAACCACATTAATGAATGACAGAGTTCCGATCTCCAAGATGAAATTGCCAAATCAGTAAAGGGAAAGACAATTGTCGCCTTTATACGTTGCTATGAATCAACATTCCACGGACAAACTCAAACGAACATAACCGTTGTCAAAGCTTACAATATCAACAATCCGGATACCGCGATTATCAAAGTAAACACCAAAGGAAAAGAAGAGGCTTTTAACCCATCCACACCTTCAAAGCCACTCAAAAGGCCAATGATGCTAAGCATAAAAAAGGAAACCGACGCTGCTCAAAGCCCCGCTAAGAAGACCAAAGAGTCTTCTGGATAAAACTTTCAACAATCACTGTTTTTTTGGAACGCACGACATCATCATAAAGAACACTTCTTCCTCCTTTTGATAACTATTGTGGATTATACTTTCTAACGGTTGTATAACACAAACCCGATGATGATATTGGCGTTCAATATGACAACTTGACAATATAAATATTAACCATCAATCAACGTCGTTATTGTCGACAACTTCACAATATAAATCTCATTGTCAACATTTATTAGATATAACATTTTTGCCGAGGGCCGTGCGTAGCACGGTGAAGGTCTCCTAGTATATATATAATACAAGTAATAGTTTATAGGTGTGGGGAAAGGAAAAAAAATCAATTTGATTTCCATTTAGCCAAGTCTAAAAGTTATATTATTAAATATCAAAGTTTATCACACACATTAATTTTGCAAATCAATAATGCTTGAGAAAATGACAAAAAGCCTTTTTGGGTTTTATTATAATTTTCTGAGTTAAAATTAAAAAAATATATAATAATTATTTGGAGGTTCATTGCATGGGCCACAAAGGGGGGAAAAGGACAACTATACTAGGCTCCAATAATTACCACCAGTGCCCCACCCTGCGTTACCATTACCACACACAATAATATAATTTTTTCATAATTTAATTTTATAAAAAAATCTATCATAAAATAGTAAATATACTCAACTCTTGTGAAACTATATGTCATCACCATGAATCGACACGTGAAATTTATATTATTAAAAAATAATAAATAAATTTAAACTATATCTATCAATATCTATAATAATCTACTTTTAAATTCAAATTAAATCAAATCCAACAAAATTTAATACTCTAATAACTTATTAATTATAATATAATATAACAAAATTTATAATATTTAAAAAATTATTACTATTCATGTGTGTGTAGAATTATACAAAATTTAATAGATCATAATAAATAATAATAATATCATTACTATATATTTTTGTTTAAAATAATATTTATATCTTTACCTTTTAGTTTATTATATTTTATATATATTATGCGTAATATGCATGTAATAAACTAGTATATATCTAACGCTATTCATTCTTCTTCCTGTTTCATAGGATAAAAACCAAACAATTCTATACTTATTTACCAATTGCCAACACTCCTCATTTGATATAAAGAAACAAGCAGCTTCTTTTGATATGGGCACCTCTAGATGTGGATAGATTTGGAGTCATCTAGATTTCAAATCTTTTGACGGTTTTTCAAATCTTAGAAGAGTCACCACCTTCATCAGTCTGCAATGAAAAAGAATGGTCATTATGAGTATGCTGAAGCATACTTACGATTGGCAGTGACAAAATCCACATTTTCGTGTTGGCTGACCAACCGAACTTTCCAGTTAAAAGAACACAAAGTAATGTGCTCAAATTCAATAGGTTCTTTTTGCACCTCGGCTTGATACTCATATAATTTTCATGGGTGAACCACAAGCAGAGATGCACAAAGACCGCATCGTAACCGAACCAAACATGTGGATAGATTTGGAGTCATCTAGATTTCAAATCTTTTGACGGGTTTCAATCCTACGTAAATATTTTACGAACCAAACAACACATTAAGATTAAATCTTTTCCTTCAAAATATGTGAAAATATGGTATTCATCATTCTTCGTCATCTTCCTTCGTTTACTCACCCCTCTCGTTTTAAATTTTTATGGAGTTTGAGTTCCAAACAAATCTAGAAAGGTATCTCAAATATGGAGTTTAGGTATCAAATAATGTTCATTGGCTATTTCGAGTTTTTAAAGCCGAGTTGAACACAGATCGCCTCATTTGCATCTTTAATTGACTGGTAATTGTAATTTACATGATTAGAGATGCAGGGTAAATGACATATAACTAACCGTGGAACCATTTGAGATCAAGGCAACATCATACAAAAGATCAATAGCTCTCATAGTTTTTTCATCATCTCTGTTACTCTTGCAAACATGTTGCATCATAGATAAAAATAAAAAAGTTTAATAGGATTGACATTATTAAAATAAAGATTATCTATCACCTATGAGATGGAAATTTTCAAAATTTGAATGATGAGATTTTCAATATTAATCTCTAACACCCTCTTAGTATAGGCTAGAAGCCTAGAAGAGTCACCACCTTTCATCAGCTTGCAATGAAAAAGAATGGTCATTATGAGTATGCTTTTACGATTGGCATTGACGAAATCCATCTTTTTGTGTTGGCTGACCAACCGAACTTTCTAGATACAAGAACTCAAAGTGATGTGCTCAAACTCAATAGGTTCTTTTTGCACCTCTGCTTGATACTCATATATTTTTCATGGGTGAACCACAAAGCAGAGATGCACAAAGACCGGATCGTAACTGAACCAGAACGGATTTTAATCGGTTCGATTTTTTGACCAAAAAACCGGTTTTTTAAAACCGGACTAGATCATAACCGATTTTTGGTCCAGATTTTGTAACCTATATAACCGGTTTCCGGATATAAAAAAGCCGGATTTTTTCGAAAACCGGTTTAAAAAAAAACTGATTTTTAAAAATAAATTTCAGCTTTTTTTTTCCTTGGCTTTCTATGTTATTTGGGCTTCTTATCTTGTGGCCCAGAAGTCCAAAAGTCAGCAACAATGGGTTCACATTAAAACCCAACAGATAAAGCATTTCCCAATAAAATAAAGGATTGAATACGATTTTAGTCAAAATTTTAATGAAGCTTATGTGTATGTATGCTCTTTTCTTATATGTGTATTCTATTACTTTTGGTGACGATTTGTCTTTTTAAAATGTCTTACAGATAAAAAAAAATATATATGCTGCATTAATATATAAAAAAGTTCTTAAATATAAATAATGACAAAAATATATCTAAAAACTAAATGACAAACTTACAACTTTACGAGGGACCAAATGTTTAAGCATAAGAAATAAAGGACGCTTGATGTAATTCTACATATATATTGTCCAAGAAGAGTATTGAATAGATTAATATCAACGGTCGGATTGATTAACCGTTAAACCTTGGCCGTGTTAACTCAGTTATTTTGTTTTGATGCATGATGTACAACCGTATACTAATATCTAAATATTTAGACATACACTTTTATCTTTAAATTAATATCTAAAAATTTACACATGACATTCATTATCCTTAAACTAATATATAAATAATTTACAAACACCCCTTATCTTTGAACTAATATTTATTAGTGATTACAAATTTACAAAGACACCCTTTAACTCTAAATTAATATGTATTTTAAATATTATTCATTTTGTTTTTTTTTAATAATTTTTAATATATAAAGTTTTAATTAAATATAATATATCATGTCTCATTTGTTTTTATCCATGTTTAGATGTAAAAAACTATGTTTCGGTACAAAAGAATAGATCGTATTTTTTTAGAGAGGTAAAATCATCATTTTTTATCGGAATTTTAAACTTATAATTAACAATTTCACATAATACATATTATCTTTATACTAATATTTATTGATGGTTACAAGTTTACATATGACACCATAACTTTAAATTAATATATATTTTAAATATCATCCATTATGTTTTTCTCTTATAACATTCAATATATAAAGTTTAGATTAAATGTAATTATCATTGTGACTCGTTCATTTTATCTATGTTTCAATTAAAAAAAATATATTTTGATACGCAAGTACATATCGTAACTTTTTAAATAAATCTATTTTTAAGAGTGATAAAACCTATCAATTTTGGTTTGGTGAGTTGGTAGTTATTAATATACATTTAATGTCCTTTTAGCTTTTAACTAATATATTTAAATTTTGGCTTATAACTTTTAATTCAAACAAAGTTTTGTATAAATATAAGTATATGGAGGGACGAAAACGCAAAAAACATAAAAACATGTTGGTATTTTTTAGGGAAAATGACATCAAATAGCTCTGAACTTTTGACTTTGTACACTTTTATGTAGTGAACTTTTTTTTTGTGCACATTTGGTAGTCAAAGTTTCAAAATTGTTCCAATTTGGTAGTTGGCGTACTTGTTAACCGGTTGCTTCCGGTTTCGAAGCGTACTTGGACAATTTTTAATGACGTGGCTACCCGTTTTTATATTATACCCGGTTTTATCTACGTGTCAACCCGTTTTTTAAACTCACCCGGTTTTATTACCCGTTATAAACGTAAGTTGGATCGATCGTATGAAAAATGAACCGGGTTTATAGCCGGGTGATTTTAAAAAATGGGTTGCTATGTAGATAAAACCGGATATAATATAAAAACGGGTAGTCACGTCATTAAAAAATTGTCCACGTAGGCATCGAAACCGGAAACAACTGGTTAACAGGTACGCCAACTACCAAATTGGATCAATTTTGAAACTTTAACTACCAAATGTACATGAAAAAAAGTTCACTGCATAAATGTATACAAAGTCAAAAGTTCAGAGCTATTTGATGACATTTTCCCTATTTTTTATAATAAACCCTTTTAACTTTTAAGCAAATGCAAGGGACCAATTTTGTTGTTTACCGTTTATTTTAAACGGCAGCGTTAATTTCACAAATTTCTTAGATGGTGTTTGGTTTTGCGTTATAAATGAGATTATTAGCTTATTACGTTACAATAACGCAAATAATTGATTTAAAGTGTTTGGATTGCATACATTAATAAGTGATTATCGGCGTTTAGCGTTAGTCCTACCACACCTTTTTATAAGTTAAAAAATGTAGCTTATTTTCCTTAATAGGTGATTATTTGGTCATTTTACAAGTGAAAACGCAGATCCAAATACTTTAAAAACTGATTATTTGATAATTATGATAGTAAACAACAGAAGCAAAACCAAACATTACATTTCCGGCAGCACTTTTGATTACAACTATTATCTGATTATTAATTTCCAAAACGCTACAATACTTTTACAAACGCAAATCCAAACACCCTCTTGTTGTTATCAGATGACAGATAATCTGCACTTTCGTCCAATGGGCAATAGTCAGTAATTCTAAACCCTTAAACCCCTTCTTCCCACAAGAATATAATCCTTCACAAAAACCCAATTTGATCTTTGGTTTTCCCCTGAAAATTTCGTTTTTTTCAAACCATGAATTCAACGCTTCTCAAAACAACATCAATCTTCATCCATCGTCGCCCTTTCCCCTCTTCAAGAATCTTGGAACATCTTCCTCCCTTTCGGTACCATCACAATACTAATTCAATGTCGAAACAAAAAAAGCTTCAGATTTCAACAACTTGTAATCTTCTTTTCCACACCAAAGTCTACCCAAAGAATTCCGTAACCATTGAGACCGAAGGTGAAGAAGAATCTTCCAAACATTTGTCAGTAAAAGAGGATTTGAGAAGGCTTAGACTTGGGGGTCTAATGAGATGTGGATTTGTTCTGGGGTTGTTGATGTTTGGAATAATTAGATGTCAAAGAGCTCATGCAATGGAGGCTGGTAACGATTTTAGGGTTTTTCTGAAGGGTTTTTGGAACGGGCCAAAAGTTTCACAGGTTCTCAGAGTTTTCAGAGAGCAAGGTTTGATTTTAGCTGCACTTTTGGGCTTATCTGCCTTCTTTTCCATGGCTGAGACTTCAATTACAACTCTCTCACCATGGAAGGTATAGATTTTGTGGCAATTCATTTCATGATATATTTATTTATGGATAGTCAAAAGGCTAATGTCTCAGGACTCATGCTCATAGAATTTTTGTGGCAATGCTTATTGGGCATCATTATGATTCATGCTCATAGAATCTTGTTTACGAATAGCAAAATCGATGTAGTTGCCTTAAGATCTTGCTAGTTGCTACAAGTGAGAATCTATATATATGTATCATGTATGATAGTTTTTTCTTTGCAGGTTAGAGAGCTGGCTGAAAAAGAAGGTGAAAATGGTGTTTTCAAGCTGCTTCGTACAGATATCACTCGCTTCCTGACCACCATCCTCATCGGCACAACGTAATGTTCCCATTTATGAATTTGCTTGTTAATTTTGTCTGAAGGGGTTTTTGTATGTAAACATGATTCGTTTAACTAGAAAATGGATTATTGGTGCAAAGAGATGGGTATTCTTATTGACAATTTCAATAACTTGTCTAGTGTGGTCAACATTGGAGCTACTGCATTATTCACAGAGGCAGCAACCACAGTTTTTGGCGAAGCTGGTGTTAGTGCAGCGACTGCTGTTATGACGGTCTGTGATTAAAATCTAATATGTGATTGATTATTACATTCACCCTAGATACTCATAAACGGAATTCCAATGATGACCCATCAAGATTTAGATTTTTATGTGACAGATGCTGTGTTGTTCTATTCAATGCATAAAACAAGAGTTCATCTTAGAAATATGATTTCTTGGTGTTTGATTTCAGGTTGTTGTTTTACTTCTCACTGAAATAACTCCCAAAAGCATAGCTGTTCACAACGCTGCTGTGGTTGCTAGGACTGTGGTAAGTATAATTTATTTATAACTTATAAATACTTTGAATCTTCAGTCTACTCAAATTTGCAGCGTTCACTACCCGATAACAGATACTTTTACATAAAATACTATTATTTCATATATCGATGTAATTAGTGGCTCAAATAATACATAGGTCCGTCCAGTTGCATGGCTTTCATTGGTTCTATATCCTGTTGGAAGAGTTGTAACATTCCTTTCAATGGGAATGCTTAAAATTCTTGGCTTAAAAGGGAAATCGTAAGCTGGATCCTCCTACCCTTCATTGAGTTGATTTGATATAAATATTTTTCTTCATTCCATTTCAAATTTAAATTTTGCACCAGCGAACCTTCTGTGACTGAAGATGAGCTTAAGTTGATGTTGAGGGTTGCTGAGTTGAGCGGAGCCATTGAGGAGGAAGAGCAGGTATGCATGAAAGTCATCTCACATATGCTGCCAAGTCTTGGTTTTTCTTGTTGATCCTTATTGCTATGCGCTTTACAATAATCCATTGTTTTTCTTTTCATGCAGGATATGATTGAGAATGTACTGGAGATCAAAGACACCCATGTAAAGGAGGTTATGACCCCTCTTGTAGATGTAGTTGCAGTTGATGCTGATGCGTCGTTAGTCGATTTCCATCACTTATGGTTGACTCATCAGTATTCTAGGTAAACCTTAGGCCTAAAACATTTAGTTTTAAAAATATAGTTCTGATTGAAATTCTATAAAAATATACTCACAGGGTGCCAGTGTTTGAGCAGCGAATTGACAACATTGTTGGTGTAGCATATGCAATGGATTTGTTAGATCTTGTAAAGAAAGTAAGACACCCTTTTTTATGTCAATCAGTGTAGATTTTCTCATTTTCCTTTATATATTAAAATTCATGTTCATTTGAAAACTTTGTAGGGAGATGTTTTAGAAACAGCAGTAGTGGGAGAGATTGCTCATAAGCCTGCATATTTTGTTCCTGGTAAGAGTTGAATTTGACTTTATAATCAATATGTATAATGTGATTTGTTAATATATCGGTAATCTATTGTAGTTATTGACAGTTTGACAACATAGAGCGGAGTCAATTGGCCATGGATGTAAACTAGGTCATTTGAATAAATATTGTCAGGGTAATCCTTGTCCAACCGCCAACGTGTTGGACGTTAAGTGGCTTCTAATCGAATGAACATGACTTAACTTATAAATTATCTATTGTAGATTCAATGTTAGTCTGGAATCTTCTGAGGGAGTTCCGCATCAGGAAGGTCCACATGGCTGTGGTCCTCAATGAGTATGGAGGAACTGTGGGAGTATGCTCGTGTCCTTGATGCTATCTTTTATATTTTTTTCGCACATCATGCTCTAAAAACGTCATTTTTTTTATCTCATTCTAAGATTGAGTTTTACTTCCGTTTCTCGTTGAGTAGATTGTAACCCTTGAAGATGTTGTTGAGGAAATTGTTGGTGAGATCTTTGACGAAAATGACTCGAAGGTAATTTCTCATGGTTCTGTGACTTCTGTCTTTATGCTTATGGTTTAAGAAAAATCCATCGTCCACTCATGTCATCATAATAGGAGATGATTCTACGTGACTACATTCTAGTCAAATCATGATAGGGTTCTTAAAAATTTTATTTGATCGTGCTTACTTGCTTAACGAGTTCGACAAATGGCCTAGATGGGACCAAACCTGGCCATTGTGGGGTTTATCTTTCAGCTTATAAAGGAACTAATATGAAGTGTAGGCAGGCATGGAAGGTCCATTTATGTAGTAGTTGCTTGCCCCATTCTGGAGCTAGACAAGAGGGTCCTAGATGGACCAAAAAAGCGAGTAGAACCATATCATATAACAATGTCATTCAGTCTGCATATTTGTACACTGTGACCACCATATACAATTGTTGGATTACAGGAGGAAATTGAGAGAAAAACCGGGAATATTGTAATGCGAGGTGAGGGAGTATTTGATGTTGATGCTAATACATCAATTGACCAACTCTCTGAAGATCTTGATATCATTTTGCCAGAGGTATTTCTCATATATTTGTTATATTTTCATTGAATCTGGTTGTTAGTTTGTAATACTTGGCTCTCTCCTGTGAAGCTCATTGTATAAAATACATTTTCCTCTGGAAAGATCAATTTATATGTTACATGCAGGATCACCAATATGAGACGGTTTCAGGCTTCATCTGCGAAGCATTTGGATATATACCAAGAACAGGTGAAACTATTAAAGTAGTTCTAAAAAAATCACACGAAGAAGATGGTGATGGGAGTAAACAAGAAACTGACCGTCAAGATCAGAAAGATAGGTCTCAAACATTCAAGCTCGAGGTAGTTTTAACTTTTAATAGCTGAGGCGTTGATATTCTGAATTGGGTTTCTATATAATATAAAAACCAAATCTTGCTTGTGATGCAGATCTTGGCAGGAAATTGTAGAAAGGTTAATACTGTTAGATTTGAGAGGATAAACAATCATTCAGCAAAAGAAATCAAAGATGCAGCTCGCCTCGTGCCCAGATTTTGGAAAAAGAAATGGAAAAACGATGAAAGTTCAGGCAGTGGTGATGACGAGAAATCATACCAGGAGACACGCCAAACCATCTGCTCTGAAAACCTTATGATGTTAGAAGATAACAAACAATGATCAGGTATCAACGTACAGTTAGTCTTATTCCTTGATCCTTGTAACTTACAACAAAAAAGAAGCAAAAAAGCTGCATGAGAGAAAGTAGACAAAAAATATATATAAGAAAAAGAAAAACTTTAGCTTTTCTACAGATGAAGGGAGGTATCGACTTCAGGTTTATCATGAACACGTGTCGTGCTAACAGATGTTGAATCTACTGACCAAAAGTCCAAGAACGATGGGGATTTCGCCGGTTTTTGGGGTTCCACTTTCTTGGTGTTTAACTCGAGTCCCAGCGAAAGATAATCTTGAAAACCTGGTCTTTTTGTTGTCGTTGTTTTTGGCTTATGAAAGATCATCTCAGGGTGCATCAACGACCTCACTGGTGGCTCAAAGTTATTAGTTTGACTCATCGTTTCAGGCCCAGGGAACAGCTTTAGAAGCTCCATCTCTTGTCTCTTCTCCCTCATTCTCTGCAGCTGCCTGAATCTTTCTTGCAGGAGAACAATAGACGAAGCACCACGACCACCCTCATCTACTGCCGTCGAGTTGGCACCTTGCCTTCCCATGGAATGAAGAGCCATTAAACACTAGTGACTAGTCTTTTTTTGGGTATTATCAGATTGTTGATTGATCACATTGGTTTCTTTAGTCTTTATATATAACATAGGTGTATTTAGTAATAATATTTTGGAGGTTCAGCCTCCCTTTGTTGATTCTGGATGACGTAAGCGGGGTCGAGAATCGGCAACCATAGCACAAGATCCAAGGGGAAAGGAGATTGGTGAAGGCAAAAGGACTTTTTATAGGAGAGAAAGGGTGAGGGAGTGAGTCCAAGTAGCATTTGGAAGGTTGTGTTTGTGATGATATAAGGTTAGGTTTGATGCTGTAGTCAAGTCTTGGATTTTTCGAGTGCTTTAAGCTTCGTAGAAGATGACCACATGCTTTGTCTTTTGTTTATGGAGTTTCTGCATTTGTTTTCTCTTCCAAAATTCCCCATCAAAACAAATACATCTTTCTTTTTGTTGGAAATCCCATTTCTTTTACTCTAAATTTCTGTGTTTTGTTTGCTACTTTTGTCTTTGATTGATTCAAGTCCCACATGGTGCAAGTTTATCATGAAAAGGTAGGTAAATAGCAACATAATTTAATCAAAGTTATCACTTGTAATTTAGTTTAGTATAGTAAAATTCTTTCATAAGCCATCAATATTAGCAAAATGCTACACTAGTTACTTGTAAAAAAGGCTTAAAAGATAAATGCATCAACCTTTACAAGACCTTGTAGTTTTGATTTTTGATAAACATTTAACCTTGTTTGTTTTCTTTAAAAAGGCTGAAGTCTAAACTTCAGATCTAGGATAAATTAAGATTGTTTGTTTGGGTTTAGACGTTTAAACCTCTAATTTTACCTCTTAATATTAAGAGGAAGACTTTGGTCTAAAAAAAAAAATTAAGAGGGTCTTTTCTTTATTTTTAGTTTACAACCCTAATTATATATCCTCCAAACAATCTTAAGATCACTTCTTAATTTCAGATTTCAGATCTTAAGACCATCTCTTAATCTCAGATGTGGTTTTCAGACTTCAGACATTTAACATTTTAAAAAACAAATAGCGCCTTAAAAACCGTTTGCCAAACCAATTAGATTCGGTTCCAACTTTTTGTAAATATTTCAAGTATTATGGTATGATTGGCACAACATTTAGGAGTTGTAGTTTTTTTGTAAGAGTTAGGCAACTTATATAAATGTGTTTAGTAAAAATAATTATAGTTTTTAATATCAAATAAAATATAAAGGCATTAGAATTAATTAAAAATTGCGGTTTATAATAATTAGAAGCGTAAAAAAATAATTTCGTGATTAAAAGTTCAAGTTTTTTTGAAAAGATATATCAAGTAGTTTCTCGTGAAATAACTTTTGAGAATTTTTCGTTTTCGAATAACCCAAATTTCTATTAACCAAATAAGTTTTTTTGACTTTGAGCTTTCGAAAATAAAAAACTAAAACTTCTTACAATACACATAATTAGTCAAAAAACTAAAATGATTTAGTGAAAGATTTGGAATGGGATGAATATTATTTGAGACACCTGATTCTTGACAGGTCATATGAATGTTGTAAATTACACAACCCATAATTAAAACAAATAGACTACCATCATGAAGAGTTGGCTAAACATTTACTGCATATTACAAGAAAGACTTTGCATATTGTCTCTTTTTATATTAATGCTATCGTTGAGAATTTATTTAAAAAAATATATAAGAGAATTCATTTGCTATTTATATACAAGTTTACATTTAAAACAAATATTGGATTGGAATTATCGACCACTATGCCTTACAATGCGTTTGTCTTTTTGTATCCTATATAGCTCTTTTAAGAATGCCCACATTCAAATTATCATGTATGCACCTTTTAATTATTTTTGATCAATTTATTAATTTATTTATTTATTTGTTGCATATTAAACATTTTCTTTGTATGTAATATGTATACATACGTATATACCTATACACACATACATACATAAATCCTCTCTCTCTCTCTCTCTCTCTCTCTCTCTCTCTCTCTCTCTCTCTCTCTCTCTCTCTCTCTCTCTCTCTCTCTCTCTCTCTCTCTCTCTCTCTCTCTCTGTGCACACACACACATACATATATAATGAGGTTCAACGAAGAACCAATGTTTATCAGAGAACCCGGAAGAACCACTATGCATCACAAAAGATTGCATTGTACATCACACAGGAGTTATTGTACATCATACAAAAGGGATTGTGTATCAGACGGAGATCGTTTTGTATTCTAGGTAGAATATCACCTATAGAATATTTTGTGTTGTATATATATTCTTATTTAAATTGACATAAATCATAAACCAAAAACAACAAACCAATCCTTCCATCCATGTAATTTTCATACTACATTTCATATAGTCTATATAAAAATAAATTAATTTGTACAATAATAACAATATTCTACACTGAATGTTATGTATTTTAGATAATAATAACAATATTCTACATTGAATGTTATGTATTTTAGATAGTGCATATATATAAATCTATATATATATATATATATATATATATATATATATATATATATATATATATATATATATATATATATATATATATATATATATATATATATATATATATATATTCTTTATAGATACAAACTAGTTACAATCAATTGTGTATAAAATACTATTTATTCAATATATAATATCATATATTCTATATACAGTATCATACATTCTATATAAAAATACAAACCAATTCTATGTAGAATACATAAAAATGCATAACCATCAAACAAAAAACCCTTAGGAACCAAAATCCCGGACGAAAAGACGAATTATGTAGGATATTACATATTTTATTTAGAATATCGCGGTCTATGTAGAATATCGCTTAATCTATATAAGAATATAGTAGACAAACTGAAACTAACAAAAAAAATGTCATTCAGACATTTCATCAAACACTTGGTGTGTAACTTATACAAAAATTCACCAAAAGCACAGATTTAAATAACAAAAACTTTCAAATCTGAGTAAAGATCTGAAAAAAATAATGCATATAAATTTTGCAAACAATTACAAACAACATACGTGGCTCCGTTCCAGATCCGATTTTTTAGGTTTAGGTTTAGGTTTATGTTTACGAAATTCTCAAACCGGTAACTCCAGCTAACCATCCAAAATATGTTTTCGGTTTGGTTAGCAGTCCATGAACACCCCTAACCAACATAATTCTATGTGGTCCTTGCTAGTCCATATGGTCATTCTGAGAGTTTTCCTATGGCTTACAGACAAAAACCATTAAGTCAATGGTAAAAATGATTATTCTAAGTTAATATTAAAGTTAAAAAATATGACTAAGATGTGATTCAAATATTTGAATTATTGATTCATAATTATTTTGAATCAACTATTTAAAGATATCGAATTATCAATTATTATTGATTTATATTTTAAATCTTTTTATGGTAAAGACATAGCGATTCAATATATTCAAAACACTTATTCAATTTAATTTTCATAATTCTATATATATATATATATATATTTTTAAATTTTGAATTAATGATTTATAAAAACGTTGTTGTTACTAGAATCGATGAAATATGATAAGAAAATAAGATTTTTTCCTGTTTAACCTAAATTAAATTATTATATACCATATTTAAGAACAAAGTATACATAAAAACTATAATCAATCAATCAAATTTAGTTTTTAAGTCTTGTTACTAGAAGTTATTAATTTAAGAAAATTTTTCACTATTCTTATATTATCTCAACTCTATGTGTGCGCGTGCGCGTGTGTGTGTCTAAGAGAGAAGAGTCGCTTTCTACACGCAAACACCAGTCTTAGCACAAAACCACGGCACCGCAAGGGTAGTGGCGGTGTTTGCCACGGTAGTGTTTGGTTTCATGCCCACTGCCCTCACTCACCCTAACAAATTTGGTACTTGCTATCGTCTTTGAGATTTGGTGTACTTATAGTATGTAAAAAAATGAATATTATTTATGTAAATGTTGAATTGGTTTCAGAAAGAAGAAGATTTGTAAAATTGTTGAAGTTCAATCGTCATGATTGACACGTATCTTGGTGGGCTGCTAGTAGACCTGGTAATATGGGACACGACACGACAGACACGACACAAATACGACACGAAATTTTCGTGTACAGATTTAGTAAATTCGTGTTTCGTGTCAAAACAGGTTGACCTGTTTTTGAAATTCGTGTTTCGTGTCTTACACATATCAAACACGAATTTACTTGTATAAACACGTATAAGACACGTGTAAAATACATGTGACACGGATGACACGTCTAAGACACGAAACTCAAATAAAATTAGGGTTTTAAAACATTTTGACCAAGTTGGATTTATATGTTTTGGGATTTGGATTATATATTTTGTGAGAACTTGGATTTATATGTTTTGTATGTTGGAAACTTGAAATTAGATGTTTTGGAAGATGGAATTTTGGATTTATAAGTTCATATTTTTGTTAAAAATTTGTGTCTAATTCGTTTACAAGTTGTGTATTCGTGTTTTCGTGTGACACAGGCTAAATTGTGTGTCGTGTCACAGGTAACACGAATTTTTTCCGTGTCTTTTTCCGTGTCGTGTACAAGTTTCATAACCAGACACGTTTTTTATTTCGTGTCGTGTACAGGTTTGGCGAATTTGTGTCGTGTAAAATTCGTGTCTAACCTGTTACACGACACGAATACACGAATTGTCAGGTCTAGCTGCTAGCCAGCCGGACATTATTTATGCATGATCGTTAGAGAATGATTGTGAGGTCTAAGTTGGTTAAAGTTGCCGGAGTTGTCGACTTTTTTCTGGAAAAAATGGAATATTGTTAATATTTTCAATTAAAATTTTATCAAATAAACAATATATTTATATTACTACAAATGCACACCATGTATCCAGGTTTCCATCAATTTGTTATTTTGTGTTAGATGGAAGGTGTATTGCAAAACTCGACTTGGACCCAACTAGGCCCAAATCGTGAAATGGAAACTCAAGGCCCGATTTGTTTGTGGACTGTGTACATTCAAAGGTCAAATATTTAGATACTTGTAATTAAATCATTAAATGGTAATTATATTTTTAATATTGCTTAGCTATTGTTAGATAACTCATAAAGTTAAATGTTCAAAAGATAAATATTGATTAGTCACGGATATCAAATCCTCATTTAGAAACCACAAAATGAATCTTTGTAGATCGAATGAGAATGTAAAGATGATTAAAATATAAGAAACAATAAAAATTAAACACCCACATACTCAGACATATATATTAGGATCGAATGAGAAGCTAAATATATTTTGAGAAATGTGTGAAGTGTTGTGGTTCAGTTTTTATGTATTGATTCACCAATTTTTTATTATAAATTTAATCAATACATAATTAAAAACCACGAAAAATGCACAAATTTAAAAATTAAATTTATAACTTAAAACCATTATTGATTTTTGATATTAATGAATATCGTAATCAACATTTAAATTACTTTTAAAATTTTATTTCATTGAATTATACACTAAAAACACAAATTCATACGTAAAGTGGACAAATTTATCATGAGATGCGTAAATTTTTACATGAATAACATAAATTTATCAAATGTATATATTTTAGAGTGGCTCACAGAATTGAGGAGTTCTTAATGTAACCAATTATATATATATATATATATATATATATATATATATATATATATATATATATATATATATATATATATATATATAGGGAGGTTCAATGGAAAACCACAATGCACCTGAAAATTTGTGAAAATCGCACTGCACAACCACAATGCATCAAATTCTTGCGTGATGCATCAAAATCTCGCGTGATGCATCGAAGATCCCGCTTGATGCATCACCTTATGTACGATCATGCCACCGCGTTTTTCATGAAATGCACCAAATTGGACGGTATGCATAGGTTTCCATAGTTTTCAGGTGCATAGTGGTTTTCCATTGAACCCACCCCTATATATATATATATATATATATATATATATATATATATATATATATATATATATATATATATATATATATATAGATTTGGGTTCAAATGAGTACCACTAGTTTTGCGAAGTACCGGAGGTACCTCGCTTAAAACCATTTTTTTTGAAATTTTTTTTCATAATCATGTTTAAATTAATAATATAAGACTACTTGCAAAAAATCACACCTAAACACACACTATAACTATGTGAAACGTGCAAGTTCACATGAACTGCACTGTTGTGAATGTATGTTCACAGCTAAGCATGTTCACATGAATTTTTTCATGTTCACATGACTTTTAAGAGGCTAGAAAGTGTGAATGTGTGTAATTCTTTTACGAATACGCTTATATTATTTGTATCTAAATTAATATGAAAAAAAATTAAAAAAAAAGATTTTTTTTCGGAGCATGTTCACATCTAAAACCCGTGTGTTCACAGGTACTCACGGTACTCCGCATTTTTTAGGTACTCACACGAACCATATTCTATATATATATATATATATATATATATATATATATATATATATATATATATATATATATATATATATATATATATATATATATATATATATCGAGAGAGTACCATTGATTATGCAACGCACCAGAAAGTATCACCCTTAAAAAACTTTTTTAAAAAAATTTTCATAAAAATTTTTAATTAACACTATAAATATGATATGTAAATTTCACATACATTCACAAATCCTAACTCTTTAAAAATGATATTAACGTACACTTACATAAATTTACATGTACGTGAACGTACATTTATGTGATGCATGATTTCATACGCTTAGAATGTGTGAATGTTTGTGAAATTTACATATCATATTTGTAATGTTAAAAAAAAAAAAAAAATTCTATATACGTTTTTTATATTTAAATATGTGTTAGTGAGTTGCAAATTTATGTGTAGTTGTGTATATAAAAGTTGGCAACTTTTTAATATTAAGGGTTAACTTGTTAAAGGCAATATGGAACTACTACAACGTTTAAAACACGAAATAATGGGTCAAGCTAACTCTTAACGAGGTCACTACTACTCTACTCTACTATTCACACCCACCAAGAACCTTTCCTCCAACTTCAATTTCCTTGTTTCTAAATTAATTAATATACCACTTTAAAGTTTAACCACCACAATATTTTAATCACTTTTATATATGTATCTCTGGGTTTTAGTAATTACAATATATATATTATCAAATATGAGAATCAACCTCGTTCATTTATTTGTATACTCTGATCAAATGATGACATTTGTTACCAAAGGGTCTTTGGTCTAGGGTACCAAGGTGTTAGAGAATACCTCAAGGTTGTGGGTTCGAGTCCCATTGTGGACAAAAGGTGTATATTTAGGAGTAGTATTAGATGAGTGTGTGAGTTCTGCAGTAAAAAAAAAATGATGACATTTGTTGACAGTAAAATGGTATTAGATGCAAAAGATATCTTTCAATCTTCATTAGGGTAGAACCGTAGAAGATAGAACGTGTGACTGTCTTTCCATCCCCTAACCATATCATCGTCAATTTGTTTTTTTCTCTGCTTCTTTTATCTTTTTATTCCACTGACATCACCATAGTGATCATGTTTCTATCCAAATACCCCTAATAAAATAGAGCGAGAGAGAGAGAGAGATGGAGGGAGGGAGAAAGTGTGTGTCATATTTCTATCGGGATGGTCATCCCGGTGAGATGTCTTTCCAAAAATATGGTGAGAGGCTAGATGATGTTTTCCAAAGAGACCGATGACACATGGTATTTGCCCGAGTACCCGGATAATTTTCCTTCCACTCCAATTCACTAGTATCAATTATATTGAAAAATTAGTGTTTTATTATCTTTAAAATGAGACTAGTATATTATGTATACTAGTCTATTAATCCGTATAAACAGGTGTTAATTTAAAAAAATATATTTCTATAAACTTTTATAAAATTGCTTAATCTCATTTCTTATGTGAAAATATAATAATGAATTAATGGTCGACTGAATGTGCATGTCCATGTAGTAGGGATAGGTAGGTGTAAGTGAGAAGATAACAAGTATATATCCAGAGAAGAAGTAGCAATTTCAATACACTTAGGTTAGGCTTGGTAAAAAAAATCCGACCCTACCCGAAGCTCGACCCTGCCTTGACCAGAGATTCTCAGAACCCGAGTTGAACGAGGATGGGGATCGGAGACGATATAATTCCCGACCCCCGACCCTGACCCGTTCCAATTTGATATCATAGTATAAATTATTTTGTTTATCTAATTTTATAATTTAAACTATTCACTGTAGTTAAATAATTATATATGTGTGTGTATAATTGTTAAATTATCTTATTTATTTTATTCTAGACGGTTTATAAGCTTTTTACATATACATTTTTTATTTTGGTTTATGTACATGTATATATCTAAAAAATATTGAGATAATTTGTTATAAAGTTTTTGTACATGTATATATATACTTTTTTTAAAACTATAAATTGTAGCATAAACTTAATAATTGTTAGAATGTTGTAAAACCTGATACCTGACGGTAGGGATGTAAACGGTTCCGGAACCGGACCGAACCGAACCGGAACCGATTTAACCGAAACCGAATATTAAAGATTGTAAGAACCGATAACCGAACCAATAATTATAATGCGGTTCCGGTTCCGGTTCGGTTATGGTACGGGTATTTCGGGTACGGAACCGATTAGAACCGAAAATTAAAAAATGTATATAATTCTATCTATTATAACACGATATAAACAAAAAAACATGAAAATATAATAAGAGAAGTGTCGATCATGATGTTTTCATATAAATTTTGTAGTTTCACCATCCTAAAAATATTGTTCCAACAAATGATTTTTTTGGTTTTCACATTGTGGGCTTTTAAATCATTTCTTAATTTGCATATTATGAGCTTTTCAAATAATCGGTTCTATAACCGATAAAACCGATACCCGCAGAACCAATAACCGAGAACCGAATATTGAAGATTATAAGAACCGATAACCGAACCGAATACTATAAATCGGTTCCAATCGGTTCCGGTTCTGGTTCGGTTCTAGTTTCGGTTCGGTTTTTCGGTCATTCCACACATCCCTACCTGACGGGAATCCCCGAAACTCGATCGGGTCGGGGATATGGACAAGAAGTCAATATCCGACGGGAATGGGGGCGGAGACAGGAAATGAAATCCCTGGTCATACCCGTCCCATTGACATGCCTAACCTAGGTTGTGTTTGCTAAAGGGAATTGAAAAGACAAGAAATGATAATAACTTTTTTGATTTTTTAGAACATGAAACTTGAAAATACAATAATCTATGATTATTGTAATTCTATCGACTTTCCTAATTTTAACTTTTACTTAATGGTCATCGAGAAATGAGAGAATTGAATTTTAAGCTATATATTGATACAACTTTAGAATTGATATATTTAATTTGAGTCTTCTAAGCGAGTATTTTTCAACATTTCCTGTCTTTAAATCTAATTGTAAATAATAATAGTTATTTTAGAAAAAGTAAATGACATATATTAAAAAAATAGCTAAATGAGTAAATGGTATGATGAGAGAATGAAGTAGATCACATAAGTATTTATTTATTACTATTTATAGCTTAATATTGAATATTCAATATTTGATAAGTAGATATTGGATATTCGTATGGATATTTAATATTCATCGGATAATTGTAAGTTATAGCAACTTGCTCTACTAAAATTTAGGATTATAATAACCTATGTTAAAATTTATTAATTATAATAATTATTTTTAAAATTTTCATCATCATAACAACATACTCTAAGTTTTATAAATTATAGTGATCTATTTTTTTAATTTTCATAATTATAGCAACTAAACATATATGCATATGACATGTCAATTATAAAAGAGAATTTCATATATATCCTTCTAAAACTTTCTTACTATGCATTTATTCTAACAAATTTCCTTATTACATATATCCTTCAAAACCTTTAAAACTCATTAATATATTCAAATATCTAATTTAGAATTATGAAATCACTAAAATTCACTATATCCAAATATTTTAAAGATTTACTAATAAATTAATCAATTAAATGATATTTTGTATACTTTAAATGATTTAATACTTCTAAATTAAATATTTGTATTTTAACGAGTTTTAAAAGTTTAGAAAAATACATATTTTATAAGAAAATTTGTAATGATATATTCGTAACAAGAATGAAGGGTATACCGAAGCCGAGAGGCCATCGGCTTGGCCACATCAGATGGAGGTCGGTGGGCACACCACCACCGGACGTCGGCCCCGCTGCACAACTGTCAAGACCACCCCTTACGGGCAATCCTGAACGACTAGGTCCCAAGGAGCAATACAGCATCAATCACAACTAAGATAGAACTAATAAAGAAAATACATAGGTAATGAATGTAATTAAAATTGCATTTAACATATTAATTAACTCCAAACTTGTTAATTATGTCAATCATGTTAATCGTTGCTAATTAAAGTTCATGTTGTTACAGAATGAGCTCCACCACGCATAACTTCGTCCCCGAAGTTGTCTATGTTCAGATAATTGCAACTTAGGAATTACAAAGTAGCTATGAATTTCCATAATCTGACATAAACATTCTGGTGATTATTGAATGAGCACCATCTGTATTTCACAACTTTCACTTCTTTGGCTTTTATAACTGGCCATTTTAATTGTTATACAACTTATCTGTTGATTTAAGCAATCAACATACAAATTTTAGGATTTCTGCTTGTCGTTTATACTTTTCTGTATTGACTTATGCTTCGAGATTCAGTATGACTTTAATTAAACTCAAATCTCAATTTAGTTATTAAAACCATCGTTTCAAGACCACTCCTTACGGGGCAGTCCTGAACGACTAGGTCCCATGGAGTAATACAACATCAATCACAACTAAGATTGAATTAATAAAGAAAATACATAGGTAATGAATGTAATTAAAATTGCATTTAACATATTAATTCTAAACTTGTTAATTAATGTCAATCATGCTAATCATTGCTAATTAAAGTTCAGGTTGTTACAACAACCCCCTCCTCGGCCTCTCACCCGCACTCGGCTTCTCTCTTTCACTTTACCTTTTCTCTCTCTAAAATTAACATGGTAAATGAGTATTGAGATAAAAAGTTGAGAAATATGAGTATTTCCAACTTAAAAATGTAGAAATCGTGGAGAGAGAAAATCTGGCGTATCGTTGAGGTGTACAGAAAGATGAGATTTGAAAAAAATGGGTATTCTCATCTCCTAAGAAAGTTTTAGAATGACGTATATGATATTCTTCCCAGTTAAAATTACATTAAATGTGGTTTAGTTAAGTTTTCATCGTCAAAAAAAATAATCCTTCTCTTGTAAAGGAAATAATAAATAATTTCTATTATACTAATTTTATGACACGTATAACTTTATTAAATGATGTTATACGTCATTTAAAATTTGACATTCATATAAGCGACCGACTAGTTATAATTTAAAAAAAGTAGAAAGTAAATTGTTGTAATACATAAAATCTCAAGCAGGTTGCTATAATCATAAATATCAAAAGTAGGTTCCTGTAATTAAAATTTTTTTATAATTAGGTGCCATAATCGTGAAATTAAACTAATTAAATTGCTATTTGCAATTATTCCATTTAATTTAATATCCACAACCACTCATGTCCTTTGTTCAAACCTGGCAATTATTTGATCATTGAAACACCAAATAATTTTGGTATCATCATGTACGATATTAATTAGTACCTCTTGTAGTTAGCCTTTAGCCTTATTATATACTAAATCGTGTTTGGTTTATGGATTTCATAGGATTTTTTAGAATTTTTGTGTTAAAATCTTATGTTTTTATGTAAATTCAAAGAAATTATTCAAAATTTTCATCCCAACTCATTTGTTTATTTGAAACGTTGATATTCCCGATGCATTTCAAATCTCACATCCTCTTAATTATTTAAATTACCATTAATCACTTTATTAACTTAAAAAACAATACCACACCCGCCCTCAGCTTAACCTACCTACCCATTATTACTAGAGTTAATTGCATACGGAGGTGACAATTTTGACCCAATGGGCTGATCAGTTAAATTGACCAATTGTAAAAAACTAAGATTAACATAAATTTTTTTATAAATGAATATTTATAAAACAGTGTATTAAACAAATTGTTTTTTGAAAAAAATATCAAAATTATGTAAACTTTATGACTTTTGGTTGTCAACTTTGCTTGAATGTGCTGAAATTGTCACCCCTAATTCATTATTTTTTCAATTAAACATTAAAATATCATATTTAGCCAACTTAAATCACTTAAATTAAAATTAAATCTGAACTTTCCATAAACCACTTTGATAAAGTTTGTAATTTTCCCTTTAATTTAAAATAAAAATTATATGAAATAATTTATAGATACACTTACGTTACGTGCTAGCGTCTAATGATTATAATATTTATGGATAAGATTATTTAAAGAATATGATTCGGTAGAGTTGTTTAGAAATAATAATGACAACATTAATCATTAGTTAATGTGTATTTGTTAGTTAATTGTAAGTATGATACTCAATTGATGGAATTTTAGATAAAATAATATGTGAAAGAAATCCTAAAATAAGTATAATTATATGTAAAATTGACATGAGCTTAGACATCCAAGGAACAAACATGTAAAATTTTCTTCTCAAGAAACATTAATATGTGTCAAAGAAATCATAAAATAAATATAATTAAATTTTTGATTATTTTATCGATTTATAAAGTTAACATTTACTATAAATTATAATACTTATCAAAAAATACTATTAAATTGGTAGGGTTGTTTGAATATTTCATAATTTCCTTGTTGATAGCAAAATATTTTTATTATATGTTACGTAAAATAATATTATTTTGGATTAAATAAATAAAAAGATTTGCTTTCATTTTATTAAAATGTTTACGACATCATATTTTTCTTTTGAGTAAATTACACGGATGGTCTCGGTGGTTTGACACTTTTTTGCGGTTTTGGTCCCTAAAAGTTTAAAATTACACGGATGGTCCCTGAAATGGGTATTTCACGCAAATGGTCCCTGCCGTTAACTTGAGCCGCCAGTTAACTCGCAGGGGCATTTTTGTCATTTTCATCGGACGGACTATTTACGTAAGTTTTTAATACTTTTATCTTTTTTTTTGTTTTTATTTTATATTCTTTTTTTAAATAACAATTTATTTATTATCTCATACCCTAATTTGATAACCTAAACTAGGGGTGACAATCTTGACCCAACGGGCCGAAGAGTAAAATGGACTCATTGTAAAAAATTAATATAGAACATAATTTTTTTTAAAATTGAAAATTTACGAAACAATGTATTTAAAACATTGTTCTATGAAAAAATTTCAAAATTATGTAAAATTTATAACTTTTGGTCATCAACCCGTTTGACCCATTTTTTATTTAATAAATCATTTTTTAAATTAAAAAACCTCAATATTTAGTTTCTAAAAATTTCAAAAGTCCAAGATAATAAATGCGATGAATAAGACTACAAATCATCTATAAAAGATCTATAAACGATTGAACAATTTCTTTCATAATCTAATAAAAACAAAAGAAATTTATATAATATTTCCTAAATTAGTCATTCTAATGTTGTTTTTTTGTTGTTTTGGATTTAAAATTAATGTGGACTAATAGTTGAGCAAAAATATTATATTATTGTTAAGATAAATGCTAATATTTATAGGTCTAAACATTAAATTATATAAAATTAATTTTTTTTCGGTTTTTCGGTTAACCGTCCGTCACCAAAATCGTGAACCTAAACCGAAACCAAAGATTTTTTCCGGTTCGGTTAATCAAACCGAAAATAATAGAAAATTCGGTTCGGTTAACCTTAAAATCGGTACGCTTTTTCGATTTCGGAATATTTTGAACACGTTAATTAGTTTTTTGATTATCTCATACCCTAATTTGATAACCCTAAACAAAAAATCAGTGTGTTCTTGGTGAAGCCTCCTTCTGTGTTCATTGATATATGGTTAATTAGTTTTTTGATTGATAATTGAGGGAAAGGAAGAAATGAATAATAATAGTGGTGGGGTTACAGTGCTTGGATCAGATGCTCCTAGGGTTGCCGAGGCGGCGGGAGTAGAAGCTTGGAGCGAAAATTGGTGGAGGACGGAGGCGAGTAAAGGGAGCAGTAGAGCGGAAAGATGAAGTACTTGCGGTGGAAATCAATGTCTGAGAGATGGAACTGCGCCATGCCATTTCTCTCAGAATCAGATTTGGTTGTAGTGTAGGGTATTTTTCTTTCTTCTTGTCTTCGGAGCATGCGAAGGACTTGGTACCTTCTGGGGTGATGAGGGTCACCTTGTATTTCGCAATCAAGCTACTCCACCTGCTGGATTTCTGTTTCAGATTCACAATTGATGTCGTCACACCCACCGGTGCTTGCCGGAAAGGGAATTAGCTGCTGAAAACAATGGTAGAGACTCCATCGGGGAGGGGACCAAACAACAAGTTACAAGAGAGGCTAAGTAGAGTGAGAGGTGAGATTTACAAGGGAAGAAGGGATGGAAACACAGATTGTTATGAGAAGAAGAAGAAGAAGGGGGTTACATAAAACAAAATTGATGAGGATAATAAAATAAAAGAAAAAGAAAAGATATTAAATTTAAAAAAAAAGAGAAAAATAAAAACTATTAAAAAATTACGTAAATAGTCCCTGGGATGAAAATGACAAAAATGCACTTGTGAGTTAACTGGCCTAACGGCTCAAGTTAACGGCAGGGACCATTTGCGTGAGAAATACCCATTTCAGGGGCTATCCGTGTAATTTTAAACTTTCAGGAACCAAAACCGCAAAAAGTGTCAAACCACAGGAACCATCCGTGTAATTTACTCTTTTCTTTTTGATAAAATAGCAACATGAATTTTTATAAACTATATTTTTATAAATGGTAAGAATATAAATTATATATACATGTAGGGTAGTGATGATTACAAAATTTTAATTTAGTGTATATTATGTAAAACTAATGTAGCCTTAGAATTAGAATATAACACTAATGATAAGATGGTAAATATGCAATTGGCATTAAATTTAATTTAATTTATAGCCTATCAAGTTTGACAATTAATTTAGACTATGGTTTTGATTATTTCTTAATATTGAATATATATGAAGTGTGGAATATACGGTTTATAGTTTTACTTCAACATTCAGTATTTCACTATCATGACTGCCAGGGACGCGCCTATGGAGGTAGGGTGGCGTCGGTCCAATGCGACCCAGGGTCAGTGTGTCCTTGACGATCACCTTTTTGTGATGTATTGAATTTACACCTGAATAACTTTTTTTCAAAAAAATAATACGCTTAATTTTTTGTAAAAAAAATTTTATATATATATATATATATATATATATATATATATATATATATATATATATATATATATATATATATATATATATATATATCGGTCTGATCGATCTATATAAATATGAACATTAAATATTCATATCAAATCTCGAATGATGAATTGCAATACTAATTACATTTTTTAAATATTTAATGTTAGGTATATATGCAATAAAATACAATAGCAATCACTCTAATACGCAGTGTTGGATATATGATATATAATGTTATTTCGACATTGAATATTCTTGATAAGATATATTGAATGATTATCTTGGTAATTTTCATACGAAAAATAAACACTTCAAATTTTTTCCAAGAAAATATATAATGACGAGTCTCGTTTCAAAAAATATATAATTTAGATTTTATAGTATAATTTTTTTATATAAAAGTTAATCGTATTTATTTTAATTTAAATAAATAACATATTTTTTACTAATGTCAATCATTTTGCTATTGTCATTTTTTTTTCCTAAAATGGATTAATATATTACTAATACCAATCTTTTTTTCATTAATTCTATATTTAATCTATCTAATCAAGACCATTATATTAATTCAATCTATTCTACAATTCTACACTAAGGGGGCGTTTGTTTTTTTTCAGAAGCACTTCGAAGCACTTCTAGCAGACGCAGGAAGAGGTGTCTGCGTGAAGTGTGTTTGTTTTCTACTTAACCCTTATGTATGCCCGAGTCTTCGAAATTCCGTAGACGTCTTCCAAATAAACCAATTAAACAGTCTTCTCTTCGCAGACCGCAGACTTTTAGGCCAGCTCTTCTAATTGCAGACTTTCGCAGCTAAGTTCGTAGACCGCAGACATTAACCTATTAAAAAACAAACAACACCTAAATTTAGGTTATACAATGATTTCATCTTTATATATATTATCCCATTTATATATATATATATATATAGAGGTTCAATTGAGAACTTTTATGCATCGAGGTACAAAAGAACCTATATTAGCCATTAGATCAAAATTTTGTGTGGATTAGATTAGTGGCAAAAAGGTACATAGTTGGACAATGTTATGCATCTTGTGCATTGCAGAAACAAACAAGAAGGGCATTCTGGGAAATTTGCATACCTCATTAAATTTAATATTTTAACAAATAATCAAATAACAAATGCTAAAGTGTAATTCGATTGATACCACTTCCAAATTTAACAAAAAATACACAAATTCATCTATGTATCGTGTTAAAAAAAGACACAATTAACAAAAAAATACACAAATTCATCTGTGCATCGTGTTCATCATTCATTCATAATCTATTTAGTTCATCTTCTTGATGCATCTTCGTTCATCACCGTCTTCATGTTAATTATATTTGTTCATCATCTATTTTGTTATCATCTTCATTTTTCATGTTCATCTTCTTGACTCATTTTCGTTCATGATCTTCATGTTCATTGTGGGGCCGAAAGGGAGAGGAGGAAGAGAGAGAGAGAGAGAGAGAGAGAGAGAGAGAGAGAGAGAGAGAGAGAGAGAGAGAGAGAGAGAGAGAGAGAGAGTGAGTGTGTGTGTGTGTGAGGGGGAGTGAGAGAAAGGGGAGGAAAAGAAGGAAAGTGAGAGAGATTTAAGGAAATTTAATTAATATTGATTTTATTTCCATATTTTTTTATTTCTATATTTTTAATTTCAAATTTATTTTGTATTCTTTAAATGCCCTTTATGCACCATTGGGAAATTATTCGATACACAAAAGTTCTCAGAGGTTCCTCGGTGCATAAAAATTCTCAATCGAACCTCAATATATGTGTGTGTGTGTGTCTATATATATATATATATATATATATATATATATATATATATATATATATATATATATATATATATATATATATATCAGATTAAATGAGAAGGTAAATGTATATTAAAAGTGTGAGAAACACTACGATTCATTTTTTTTACACGTGTATTCACTAGTTTTGCCCTTCTAAATTCTCGTTTGTTGGTTCGACCGTCCGACCTAACTAATTTAATCATTTAAATTATCGAATCGATAGGAAGAGTTAGATTGTACAATCGATGACCCCAAATTCTAGGTCCGCCACTGTTCTAGACTAATATTTAACATATTTAACTCGAACAACATACGATTGTTACACTAGTTTTTATTTGTCTATCTATAAGAGTGAAGGGAATACCCATCATTCTAACTCCACCTTTTTCACATTTCTAAGTTTAAATACTCACATTTTTAAACATTTCCATCTTTTTTAATTTTTTTATTAAAAGAATTAATTTTAATTACTAAAACAATTAAATCTAAAATTATTAATTTTATAAATATTAAAACAATTACATAACAAAAAAATTTAAAACTACGCGATTAAAAATACGAAACAACAATTACGATACTTAAAATTACAAAACTGAAATTACGAACATAAAATAAGAAACTGAAATTATGAACATGAAATACGGAACTGAAATTAATAAAACCATTAAAACTAAAATATTTAAAATACTAAATTGAAATTACGAAGGAAACAACAATTACGAACGTAAAATACGAAACTGAAATTACGAACGAAACAACATTACGAAACTATAAAAAAATACGAAACTATAATAAGAAACAACAATAAAAATAAAGAAATTAGAAAACTAAAATCTATATCTATAATCTATCTATAATAAATACTAATAAAAGAGTATCTATACTCTTTTCTTGTGAAGCCACGTGTCATCACCATGAATCGACACATGATAGTTGATGTTTTTAAAAATAATAAATAAGTAAATAAATTTTAAACTATATTTATCCAAATCTAATATACTCTACATTTAAATTCAAATCAAATCTAATACAATCAACCAAAATCTAATTAATATAATAACTTATTAATTATAAAATATAATATAGTAAAAGTTTTAAAAATATATAAAAAATAAATACTATTCATATATATTTAGAAATATATAAAATTAATAGGTCATAATAAATAATAATATCATTCTTATATACTTTTGTTTAAAAAAATAATATTTATATTTTGATTTTTAATTTATTATATTTTATATATTATTAAAAATATTCGCGTAATACGCGAGTAAATAAATTAGTTATATATATATAATAAAGTCGTGGAAAGGTGGAGGAGCCGAAGAAAGGAGAAAAAATCTGGGGCCGACTGATGGGGGTGGTGTGGCCGGCAGCTTCCAGCCCATGCAGCAAAGTCGCATGGCGCGGCCTGCTCACTCCCTTAACCCTAAAATTTTGTAAAAGAAAAATGAAAGGAAAGTATAAAAAATTCTTCGTTATATCAAATAGACACCTATATTAATAACTTTATTTTACTAACTTTTCTTAACATGGACATATATAAATATGCACATCTTAGAGGTGTTCTTTTAGCATCACCGAGGAAATGCACGTTGTTGCAATTTAGGTTAAGGACCCCACGGCTACTGTCCACGTAAGACATGAATGTGGGTCCAGATCATCATTATACGGCATAGGATTAGCAGACTAGGATTTTGTCTTATCCGCATTTATCTCAACTCATTTCACTTGCTCAAATCCAGACCGTTGGTTTCATCGCAAATGATGTACCCTACAACTGCCACGTGTTGCACATGCAATACCCTCTTTTTAAGCGGTTGCGTGTGCTCCTTATTTATCATGAGCCCTCACTTCACAGGAATACATCTCCGTTGGACTTCTTATTTCTCAACAAATTGAAATCTTATCGGGCTCAATTGCGAACAACTTTTTGTTATGTATAACAACTAACTAGTTTTCCTACTTACAACATAATGTTTTTAATCAAGTTATTATAACATATAAATTAAATCTTGTTATAAATATATAAGTAAATATGGATAACATAAAATTTTGACTTATTAGATCTTGATAAAATTAGTTTTATAAATAAATGTATAAATAAGATAATTTAGATTCGATTTGATTTGTATTAGATTTTGTTATTTGGTTTAGATTGGATTTTTTATTTTATTTTAAACTTAAAATATAATCAGTTTCGCTTATCTTTTATTTTAGAAAATTAGAAATGCATTTATCTTTTTGATATTTTTAACGATAAGAAATAATATTAAATATATTTTTTAAAGACAATAATATTATTAACAACGAAAGGTCTCAATGGAAGAGACCAATACAATCGAGAACCATGTTACGATAACCTTAAAAAGATACAATAACTTTAAAACCAGCCTGACAAACTACAAAAAGAAAATTAACCCAACACCTCAAATAGATTTAAGCACCAATTTGCCTAGTTAATTAGGAGTCGGGCCTTTCTGTTTGCAAACCAAAGTCCTGATAGGCATCACATGCAAGGAAAGTGGTCTTCTCCTAAAATCTTCTCGACATCGTAAGGTTTTGCATGAAGCAATTTGTTACATCATTTCCATATTACCCATAAAGCCACCGCAATACACTTTTAAACAACCCATATGCATATCTTCAACTGGACTGAAAAGAAAACTTTAGAAGCAAAGGAATGTATCGAATCCAGTAAGTTATTTGCTATCTTCCACCATCCTCGAACTTTTCTTCATAACGAGGTTACCAAGTTATGGCTAGGGATGTGCAAAATAACCGATCCCGGATAACCCAACAGAACCGAACCTTAATCGGGATAAATGAGTCGGGTATTTCTTTTGGGTTTCTTATTCGGTTTAAATGGTACCCGAATAAGTAATTCTGTTCGGTTTACGGGTAAGAATAATGTTTATTCGGGTACCTGAATAACCCGTTTAATTTATACTTGACATTTTGTAGATTTGTTTTAATTATAATTAGAATTGTTTATATATAGAATATTAATATCTACATACCCAATTTTGATACACAAACTATTTAACCCAATTTACCCAAATTACTCAATCCATTTAACCCGTTTAAACTACTTTGTAGATGATTTCATTTTTTATACCAAAATCGAATAACCCGTTTTACCCCAATCAACCAACCCAATTTTAACCCGTTTAAAATACTTTGCTGATGATTTCATTTTTATACCAAAACCGAATAACCCGATACTCATTTAAGCCGAAACCGATTTACCATTCCCCTTATTTAGGTCGGGTTCGGCTAGCTAACTCACACGCTCAAACCCGAATAACCCGAACCGAATAACTCGATACCCAGTTTACCCACCCGAATAACACCCCAAGTTATAGTTGACCTGTTAAACTGGTTCCCAGTTCACTCATTGTTATTATTGCAAAAGCATAATTTTTAAAAAAAATATTGCTATAAATGATAAACATATGAAAAGTTGGTATTTTTAAGTGTATCAGAAAAGCAGTGATCTAAATTCTTAATGGAAGAGTTACAAACGAGACAATTAATTGAATCAATAGGAACACCCGAATGATATAGATTACCTCCTAAGGAAAGGACATCCAACATATGTGCCAAATAAACACATAAATCGATTATTATTTTTTCATAAAAGCCCTGATGTCCATATTTCACCAAACCAAAAATAAAAAATTAACTTGAGGTCTTTTACGAAAAAATAACATGGAGGGACGAAAACGTGAAAAAATGTTGGTTTTTTTCCCATAATAAACCCTATTTTCACCTTCAAACCACGATTGTTCCACAATCTTTAAATAGTTTTAGTGAGAAAGTGTTTTTTTTTTCTTAGTGATAAATTAAGAGATAAACCATAGAAAGACTACTAAGAGTCTTTTATTCCAGTTTGAGTAAATTACACAAGCGGTCACATCATTTGTTTGTTCTTTTAAATAAACTTCAAAGTTTTTGTTATTTCAACCACCAAGCTTCATAACACCGTAATTCCTATTTATTACATATAACAATCAACTTTGGGTATTTTCACATCATATATAATATAACTTCATTAATAATCCATCTTGAATTCTTTGAGTACATAATCAAACTGATTAAACCAAAAATTACAATAGATGATTCCTAGGATGTTACAGAGAACCATTAATCAAAACCAAAATTGAGGGAGATTGTAAACACTGTGTTATCGGGTATACCATTTTTTGAAAAGCCTATTTAATCCACCCAATTCACCGAGTCAAAATCTTTATCAATGTCAACTTTAAATTATAACTCTTCAACTTCTTTTTCATCGCATAATCGACCACATTGTTTGCAATTAGAGCACTATCGAAAATTTGCCTCACGGGGATGAAGGCTAATTGGTTACTGCTGATTACACTATCAAGAACCCGAGCAAGATGACGAGCTAGTGACTTTGGCTAAGATCTGTATACGCGAACCAAAAGACTTTGATGGGCTGCAAATCAACCAACTATGAGGGATCGTGTCCATTTGGTACCAAGGCAATAAAAGATGCATTACAACCATGAGAGATTCAAACTGAAAAGAGCCTCAATATACAAGTCTTTGAGAATATCCCAGTACCTTTTGATGAACTCAAAATTTAGACGGTTAGGACTAGGTGCTTTAAAACATTCACATGACAATACCCACAGACACACACATAAAGGTGCGTGTACCTCTCGGCCGAACCACACACAACAAAAGTGTGTGTTTTGTTCCATTCTTCATTTGTTTGGTAGCATACTTGATGACTGCTCGATCGTGTCATCACCGGTGGATATCAAAAACTTCTCGTTTGTGTGTTCTTGTAATCAACTACAAAGGTATATAATCAGTGATATGAATCACTTATGTTTTTGTGTGTTTTTGCTATGTTTTAGTGTGTCAAAGGCAAGAAAATTGATACTGCTTATGTAATTTATTCGTTGTAGTTGTTTGGCAAGAAAAGTAAGCAAATTGGTAGCTGGAAGAGTGAAAGAGTACATGGTGTCCAAGGCAGCGTCCCAGACGCCGAAAGAGCGTCCAAAGTGGACGATTACAGAAGCTGAGCGTCCTGAAGGCAAGGTGCGGCATCCTGGTAAGCGTTTTGGACGCTGGGATCAACGCTGGTGCGCCAGTTGCTGTGGGAGCAGTGCTTTTGAGGGAAACGGTTACCAGTTTCCAGGGGGTTGGCAATTTTGAGTGTCACACACAAAAAGGGCAGTTTCTAGAGGGCGAACAAGGGGAGAAACAACAAGACGGAGCATTGATTAAGCATTTTGGCATCCAATTCCTTGTATTTACACGTTATTGGTAGTTTGTATGTCTTCATCTATGTCAATCATTGTTAGTATGTTAGTCCAAGCTATGCTTGGCTAAATACATTGTGGTGTTTGTTCTTAAGTTTGCATATTATGGCATGAACGAATGTTATATTAATTTCAGTTTTCATTTGTGCTAAAAGGGGTTGTGGATCATACTTGTGAATGAATGAATGGTTGTTAAACAATGGATATTGTATGTAACAGTGTATAGTGATATCATTAGTTGTGCTAACTCAATAAAAAAAGGGAAGACAATTAATTGAGTCGCATATGTTGTCTTAAGAATATTGGTTGTGAAAGCTAATTCATTTATATGGAAACTGTTATTTAAAATACATTTTAATGGATAATGGATGTGTATGGAACAGTTTATATCAATATCATTGGTTGTGCCAACTTCCTATGAGAGAGGAAGGCAACGAATTGAGTGGTATACGTTGTCTTCAGAGCATAAATTGTGAATTCAAGTTTGTTCACATAAACTTGTGTCTTTAGCATTCTGAACTGCCATGATATGTATAACAAGAGAGCAAGCACCCATTCTCTTTAAGTGAAACTCTTTAATTCATCTCAATTATGTTAGAACACAGTAGTGGCAATTGATAGTATTTTATTAATTAAAAGCAAATGATTACAATTTTAATTCAAACGGTCTCTGAAGCTAATTTAGCGACCTGACTTTCCCTGTGGATTCGATCCCACTTACCCTATCTATATAGTGTGTTTGGGTTATTTTTGATACTCATACGACTGGGTCCATCAGCATATCTCATAAAGCTTTATGTTATTACTTATCTTATGTTTATCCTTTATGGAGTTCGTATTTTTAAAAGCTTTCGTTACGTTAATTTGATTCAAGTTTATATTTTCTTATGAAAAATCGTATGATATCTTAACAAATAAAACATGAATACATCAGTACCAAATCATCAGTGATGTACGTTTAATGTTAAATATGTGACAAACCAATGAGCAATAGAGCATAGTTATCAAGTGGATGCATATCTAATTATCTATCTATACATACTAATATATGAGTTAATAGTCCGTTACATGATCTTTTATTATGCTGTCACTTGGCTTTGTCTAATGATGACATAATTCATTCCATTTTAACCATATAAACAAACGTGACAAGAAACCATAATAAATCATTCCGTTATATTGTTTGTTACCATTACTTCGTTAGTCGATTACATCAAATCAAAAGTTATCGGCGTTGTTTATTGTTTTAAGTTTAAAATGAAATGAATATTTAATTGTTTTCTTTAAATAGAAAGAATGTACCAAATCATTTGAAAGGAATAAATCCCCACTTCTCCATTCTCCAGTTTCTCATTTGGACATGTCGTTTGATCAAACTTTTTCCAAAAAGTTGAGTTAGAAAACAATTGTAATCATTAAATTTGTTAAAGGTTAATACATATTTTTAAAAAGAATATTATATTTGAAATATATGCATACTTATCACCATTCTATTTGAACCTTTAAAAACAGTCCATTTGTAAGTCCTTACTTTTTAAAATATTTTAAGAACACAAATATTTTAAAATGTTAAATTAAGCTTTGGAGTTTGGATTAATTAAATAAAAAGTAGGTATTCAAGATTTAAGGTTTGGATTAAAAAGAATAGTAATTTTTTTAGAAAAAATAAAGGAAAAATAAAAATTAAAATATATTTGATTTCTTCTGCCAAACTGTCGCCTCTATAATCTCCTACATTTTAGTTTTTAACCAGTAAAAATAGTCACAGCAGCAGATTCAAAGACTGTAACTTCCTCTCCTAATCCCTCTCCCTCAAATTGACTTTTTATATCACACGATTTACAGGTTTCATCTCCATTGATGAGCCAGCCTCAAAGATTTCATTTTTAAGGTAAACCCATTTCTCTCATTTTCACTTTCCCATGAATTTCCTCTCCTTTTTTTTTTATTTATGCTTCAAAATTTATTATATTTCTTTTCTCTTTTTCTGGAGAATAGATACATATTACATACTGCTTGGATTTTATTTTATAAATATATGAGTGAGTTGAGAGTTGCTTTGAATTAAAGACAATCGGCGCCCTTTAAAGCCCATCCATGCTGTCATTTTCTGGTTTTTTTAATTAATGTGTCGTTTTTGCGGAGAATTGAGGGCATAGTTTTTTAGGATAAATAATAAATTCTGATTAAAAATCATCAAAAACAACAAGAAGAGCAAGAAAGAGATAGAGAGAGAGAGAGAGGCAAAAAAAGAAAAAAGAAAAAAAAAGAAGCTTGGCCTTTTAGAGAGAGAGAGAGAATGGTGTAGTCCAGTCAATCAATCATGGAGGCGTTTTTGAGGCCATGAGGAGGAGGTTTTCTGAACCTGTTATTCTTCAGCAGCCTGTTTGATTTGGTGGGTATTTCGGATCTTTCTTTCTTCACCATGATTTTTTCTCAGGAATTCTTCAAGCTAGTTTTTTGTGCTTTCACTCCTTGTTGAAAGTAGAATGAATTTTTTGTTTTCTTTTTTAACATGGTATATGTACTAATTATAAAGATTTAAATTGGGTGTTTAAGATTTTGTTTTCTGAAGTGGGTTTCCCAAATTTTTCTTTGAAAATCCTCAAGAAATTATAGAATTTGTTTTTCTTCTTGAATAATAACCTCTTTTGTTCTACTATATATATGTATGTTATGTGTTTATCTTTGTAATATTTCTTGTCAATTTACAAGTCTGTTCTTGAAAATATTAAAGAACTTATACTATTTTTTCATTCTTTCTTTTGGGTTGAAGATGTGAAAATTGATGCTGCTTCTGTTATCAATTGAATTCTCACACCAACTGTTTGTGAGAAAGTGTCAAAGAAAACATTAGTTTTGTGGGTAGGATAAATTACTCTTGGAAATTGGAATTCCTTCATCTCTCTCTCTCTCTCTCTCTCTCTCTCTCTCTCTCTCTCTCTCTCTCTCTCTCTCTCTCTCTCTCTCTTTCAAATTTACTTTAAAAAGGATTTGTAGATATAGATGTGTTTTTGCTAGTTGAGGTAGGAAAAACATATGCTTCATTTATGGTATTCTTTCAATCATGCTTTCTGTGATGGAATCTTGTTCATGCCATTTTTGCTTAAAAAAAGTTTTATGACTGACTAATGACTATACCGCGTTTTCTTTTTATCCTTTTGAACTCATGGAGATTGGAATCTAATGCCTTTTAGAGGGTTTGTTTGGGAGCACCAATTTCATGGCTTGGATTTCAAATCAGAGCGGAAATTGGTTCAAATTTTGAACCAAAAAGATCCGAATTTCAACTCCAAGACTCGAGATTCCATGTTCCTAAAACAATTGTTAGCTGGACAAAAACTCCAAATTCCTTTATGTTTACCTACTGCTTACTGGATACCACCTCACAAGTCACAAGTCCTCTTTTTTTTTTTTTTTTTTTAATATATTTTTTAATATGGATAAATTGCCTGTTACTTTTCAGTTTTTTCCTTCAAAAATTACAGTCATTTTGTTTGGTTATACATCATCATATGCATAATTCTTCAAAATTTGTATCTTTTGATGTGCACCTTTTTCTGGGTCATCATTTGATTTAATGCACCTTGTTCTCCAATCTTGATTATCCCAATTAATACAAATCATTAAATGATGTTTATTTATATAATGTGACGGCTTATGGTCTGTATTTCACTGGATTTTGTTTCTTGTTTTTTTTTTGTTCTGGTAATATCATATTTTCATTCATATGGCATTGGCATTTGAACAGGCAGATTTTCCTACATGATGATGAGAAATTAAGAATTAATGTTTGTTTTTGTGTTAGGTGTTGACCTAATTAAGATGGACTTCTCAGAATCTACGAAAGTTGTATACGATAGGATCCAAAAGATAGAACCCGAGAACGTTTCCAAGATTATCGGGTATCTCCTTTTGCAAGATCATGGTGAGAGGGAGATGATAAGATTAGCGTTTGGCCCGGATAATTTCATACACTCTTTGGTCAATGAGGCAAAAACCCATCTCAAATTACCGTCCAACGCTGTCGCTTGTGGGCCAATTTCACCTCCTCAGGTCAATTCAATCGTCCCCGAGAGGCCCATACACTTCACACCATTTTCTCCTTCAGCTCGCCATTCCCCATTGACTATTCAAGTCCCCACTCGTTGCTGTGATCCGCATGGTCAGCCTGTTGACTATGTTCCTATGGTTTATCCGGCTTCATATCCTGAAGATTATCATCTTCACAACCAACTTCGATTCTTATCATTGGAAGACCAGATTGAGCCGGTGAACAGCCCAGATTTTTCAACCAACAATTACTACCCATCAGAACCTGCATTGGGTCCTAGAGCAAATAGGAGGTCTCCAAGTTTGCCCGAATTTCCTTTCAAAGTCTGTCATTACTTCATTAAAGGATTTTGTAGGCATGGAAACAACTGTAGGTACTTGCATCCTACCTCTGAAAGCTTATCCCAGATCTATAGCCCTGGTTTGAGTGAGGAAGATCATGTCTTTTCACCCGGGTCTCTCGAGAAAATTGAGTTGGAGCTTACCGAGCTCTTGAAATCAAGAAGAGGATTCCCTGTCTCAATAGCTTCGTTACCAATGCTATACTATGAGAAATTCGGTAAGACACTTCAAGCTGAGGGATATCTCACCGAGAGCCAGAGGCATGGGAAAGCTGGTTATAGCCTGACCAAGCTTCTTGCACGGCTTAAGAGTATTTGTCTCATCGATAGGTAAATTTATACTTCCATCATTCATATAATTATTGCAATCTTTGTAGTGTTTTTCCAACTCCGTTTATTCCATTTGTTGATATCATGTCTGTAGGCCTCATGGGCAACATGCAGTCGTTTTAGCTGATGATATGGCGAAATGCATGGATCACTACGTAGATAGAAGTGAACATGGTGGTATTGTAGCAGGTTCGAGACAGATATACTTGACTTTTCCAGCTGAGAGTACCTTCTCGGAGCGTGATGTTTTCAACTATTTCAAGTAAGGAGTTCCTAAAAATATAGAAGCTTTAGCGTGTCCCGGCGATGTTAGCCTGGTAGTTGGGGACATGAAATCTATAATGGACGTTCAGGGTTCAAACCCTGCACATGTCCCTTAACCATGGGTTACGCGATTTACCTCCTCCACCTTGGCCGTGAGACCAGTCGGTGGAGGCCCCAGAGGGTGGATTACCCTTTTTTTATAAATAATTTACATAGCGTTTGGCTAAATTTGATTCCGTTTTCACATTAACTTACATGTATATACGTCATGAAATGGTTTTTTTTACTATGTTTTCATTTAATTCGTTATAACAGCAAATTTGGGCCTGTTCATGACGTGAGAATTCCTTGTCAGCAAAAGAGAATGTTCGGATTTGTGACTTTTGTCTTTGCGGATACGGTTAGGCAAGTTTTAAATAAAGGAAACCCTCATTTCGTTAGCGGTGCACGTGTTTTGGTCAAACCCTACCGTGAAAAAACTAAGGTTGAAGATAGGTAAGGAAATCATGATTTGTTGATCTTTTTGCACCCATTGATGCATATCGTTCCTGATCATTGCATAATTGCTTGTCATTTGTGGATGTCATACGGTTCAAGGTTACGTTTTGATTTGATTGTCAATTATATCTTAGTTTGCACTACGTTTCGCCTTTTGAAACTTTTGAGCAAACTGTTTTTGAATCTTTCAAGTTTTATATAAATCTGATCAGGAAATACGGAGATATGTTTCAGCATCCTATGTATCAACCCGAACTTGGGCTGCAGTCAAGTGAGAACCATATGAAATTATAATAAATGTAATTTTTGAAGCCCATTACTAACCATCTTTTATATATGTATATCGACACAGTGCCTCGAATTTGTGATCATTCAATATTCGTTAAGAAGCCACTATTGGATGAACAACAAGAGCAAGCACTCGAATTCGAAAGAAGACATTTCCCAGACATGCAGTCAGCAACCTCAGTCGAAGAGCTAGGCCTCTTTGAAGGTAGCAAATTTCAAGAAATTAATAAAGTTTTTTTCTTTTCTGAATAATATTTTTCTTTATTCTTATGAATGTATATATATGTTTGTAGTTGATGCTCATCCGCAACACCAACACATGGGTTTTCCTTCAGCCGAGCGTTTTAACTATCTTATAGACGTTCTAAACAACAGTCCAACCAGCGATGATAAAATTAGGCAGATCAATACCAAATACAACGAGGAGAGGTAGAATCTTGACTCGTCTTTCATTAATTTATTAGGTGGCGATTTCAACTCATTTAAGCAAACTGGTCGCATGGCCCAATCTTAACCACACACATAAAGGGCAAATGTCCCAGAAAGAAAACATAAAATTTAGTTTTTGACAATAATGGTAACTTGAAATTTTTAAGGTCGAGAAAGGATTATGAAAAAAGGGTATCAATGATAGAATTAAAAAGGTAAAATTTGAATTTCATGATCTTTCTTGGGCTAATTAACAAATTGAATTTCGTGGCCTTTCCAGCAATAAAATTTTATGATCTTTTCTCGCCCAAAATTCATCGTCAAGTTTTAAAAAAACATGTTCTAACTTTGTTTTTTTTTTCTTTGGGTCGTTTTGACCCCGTTGGGACGAAATCGCCATCTGATTAACATGCATCAAGAATGTAAAGTTTTCATATTTGGTTAGAATGTTTTACAGTAGCCAGGGAGTGAGTCTTCCAGACAGCCCGTTTGCGTCTGCATTAGGGGGCGAAATATCAACAGTTATATAGTATCTTCACAGACAACACAGGAGCAGGTTTTTATATAGAGATAGAGAGATGACAGCAGATGGTTTGATAATCAAATATACGTACGTACGAAGACAACAACAGAGTTTATAGAGAATGTTTTTAGGGCGGTTGCGAAAAAGGGTATAGAAAAAAGATGGGGGTATGTTATGTAACTAAGTTATTATTATTATTGTTTAAAGTTTTTAGTTGGAAAGAATTGAAGTAACGAAGCAAGAACAATAGAATAGTGACTTGCTTGCCTTTTTTGGAAAGAAAGATTGAAAAAAAGAATGTAAGTATTAGCTGCATGGTGGCTTAAAAATAGAAAGTAATGTGTAGGTGGTTCAGAAGTTAAAAGATGCAGAAAAGAGTTCTGCGTGTTTGAGATATTAATTCTAGCTACATATATAATGTCTGCTAATAATAAAAATGCCTACTTTATACAAATACCTTTGTTTCTTGACCCATTTCTTTTGGAAATTTTATATGTAAACCCCTGAATTGTTAATCATATACCATTATACCCTAAATTTTATGAGTAAACCCATTTCTTTTGGAACTTTTTGGTACCGGAACGCGGTTCGTTAGGTTCTAAAAACCTGGTACGACAGGGGTAGGTTCATTTTGGATCGTTCTGGTACGGTGTACCAGATAACTGGTACAAGCTACTATGGTTACTAATATATATTTTTTCTACGTATAATTAAAATACCAAAATTCCAAAATATATATTAATACTTAAATTTGTTATATATATTTTTTCTTAACACATTATTAAAATAACAAATATATCAATTTGGGCTTATGGAGTCAATACTTATGGTGACAAGTGTGTGAACAAGGTCGTACTTGCATGTGAAACCTCATAAGTTACAATTGATGGTTCCTCTTCCTTTTCCGGTTCGATTTCAATCCCAGGTTTGGTATTTAAACACATATTCAAAGTCAATTTCATTACCGACTTCAATTTCTATCGTCGATCTCATCACTGATATCAATTCTAATTCCACAGTCCAATTGCCATTTAGCTAATAAACCAGTGGATAATGAGGTTCCGCAAGCGGTATTTCCCGATACTGTATTTGAAGCAGTTGTTCGATTTCATTTTCAATTTCCACTTCTTTGAAACATCGTTTCTTTTTAATCGAATCGTAATACTTATATAGGTTCGTCCCAAACGTGATTTCTTTCAATTGGAATCAAGTTCCACTTCACACAAAATTCGCAATTTATTTTGATTGGGTTCGTCCCTAACGCGAATTGATTTTTGATTCAGAGCTTGAGGTAGAACGAGGATATCACGTACGTAAAATCGATCCCAGTAGCGTTTGGTACGCAAACGTACCGCGTTTTGGTATGAAACGTTCAGAACGAGGATCATGAGCTAATTACGAATTATGTTATTTTATGCGGATCCCCTTTTGATGTGACGTTTTCTTTAATATTTTAATTCTTTGAAATGTGATCCGTGAACAGGATTGATATGACATGCTTGTGGGGATACAATTAGTATAAGGAAGAGTGCAAATAACAATGCACATTATTTTCCTGACATACAAGATAAATAAATTTTATTAATAATCTAAAACAAGATTAAAACCAAAACAAAATATAAAGGAACAATAATGAGATGTCGTTTGAATTGCAGAAATTTAGTATGACAGGTTAGAAAATAAAAACTTTTTGATATGACAAAAAAAGTGTTAAAAATTAGAAAGTGACGGGATTATAGAAAACCTAGTGTTAAGAATTATAAAATTTATTTAGGATAGATGTGAGATGATGAAAAGAGTAGTAAAAAAGAATAACAAATGTTAAATGAAATTAGACTTCTTCATTTTTTTTACCAACTAAACATGATATTAAAGCATATATAGAATCAAATATTAAATACTCTCTAAATCTTTCAAACCAAACACACTCCAATCACAGACAACAAAATGAATACCACCAACCAAATTTGATTTTAGTAATTAAAAAAAAAAACATTCTAGAAGATATCCAATTATAAGAATTGGAATTAAACATTGTACATCTATAAAAAGTCTAGAATAGATAATGATTGAAGTTGATAAAAAACATAACCTTAAAACATAAATTATCGTCAACAATTTTTTTTTTTTGTTGTTAAAATGGTAGTTTAATTGTTATCTGGTTAGTATATAACTACTTATCAACCTCCAAACTCCAAAGTAGGGATGTAAAAGAGCCACGGGCTCGGTTCGTTTAAAAGTATCAGGCTCGAGCTCGGCTCGTTTCGAGCTCTGTGTGTAAAGCTCGTGCTCGGCTAATTATACAAGTTCGAGCTCGGCTCGGGCTCAACTCGTTTATTATATATTTTAATTTTTTAATTAGTTTTTTACAGTCTATTTATATATTTTATATTTATTTAATCTATATATTATATATTTATTAATTAAAAATTATATTTATATATGGGCTCGTTTAGGCTCGCGAGCTCGACATGTGAATCTCGGGCTCGGGCTCGTTTAACTCGAGCTTTTAGCGAGTCGAACTCAAGTAGTTCGGCTCATTTACACCCATACTCCAAAGCCTGGTGGAAAAGGTATGAAAACCCAAACTGGAAAATCAAACATGGATCAGAAATAAAAAGGTCTGAATCTGATTAATGATTCAAAAAGATTCGAAGCCCAAACCTAAACCCGTGCTATGTTTTCATGTGTGCTTTTTTATTGCAACTTGAAGTATCGGTGGTGGGTTTTTGAGTTGATATTTTACAATTTACACTACACGTATGAATTAAAAAAAGGCAAATTATCAAGAAAGGTAATATAAAATTCAAAAATTGCCAATAAAGGTAATGTAAAATTTTTTAGACCAAGCAAAAAAGGGTATTGATGACAAATTAAGAAGGTAAAATTTTAATTTTATGGTCCCTTTTTTTGTAAGAGAATAATATTTGATTATCTTTCTTGGCCTAATATTTGAATTCCATGTTCTTTCTCGGCTAAAATAGAATTTTATATTACCTTTCTTGACAAAAAAATTTTTACAATACCTTTATTGTCAAATTTTGTATTTTATATTACATTTCTTGGTAATTTTTCCTTAAAAAAAATGCAACATAAATATAGAAGACGAAGAAAAAGAAAGTGAGAAAGAGGGCCCACATGATATAACTTTTGGGCCCATGCAAACCTTATAAGCCCGCTTACTTTAATATGAAAATTTTGTCAAACAAATTTATTCTCTTTTGTATATTTTAAACAACCATCGAGGCAAATGTCCCAAAAAGCCCAAACTTTTGGTCGGGTACGTTGAGGAAATTGACAGGAACAAATTAAGATGGCGATTTTATGTATATTCTCGAATAGCAGATTTTTTATAATATAATAACAATAGTACCATTATCTGCTTTTTAAGACTGTTGATAAAGTATTATTTGTTTTTTTATAAACACATAGACAATGGATGTTTTTAGCGGTCCTTCCACGAAACCACCATTGCAAAGCACAAATTTGTAGTCTATGGATATGGGCTCATCAAAACATTTTTCATCCATATCTTTGTCATACTTTCCCTTAATTTTTATTAGATTGTGATTAACATAATTCGTTGAGTATGACATATTACAATTGTCCAACATACACAAAATATATCATTATAAAGATTTGTTAAGAATTAGTTATTGAGTTTATCTTTTGTATTTACTTATACTTGTAACAAATAATTTTTGTTTTTAAAAATACATAAATCATCTTCTTAACAAAATCGTTGTTTAGCCCTTCATACATAGCTAAAACCAACGTCGGCCCAACACCTGGAAACCCTTCTATGCGCAATCCTGGTGCCCCACCCATTTCCATATACTCTTATGGGTGGGTTGTAAAACAGAGAAAGCAAACGAAGGCAACACACGCTAGGTTACCCTGATATGCGTTGGAACCTTGATAAATGATAATTTTAAGTAAATAAACATACAATATGATAACTTATATATCAAGTTATGTTAAAAAATAAAGTTAAGACATGATGATTTATGGTAAGACTCGTTAAAATGGTTTGTTAAAGAGTGTGTTTGGTAAAGAGCTTTTAATAGCTTCAGCTTTTGATTTTTCAAAACTGAAGCAGTCCAAAGGTGGTGGAGAATAGATTTATATAAATAGCTACTTATGCAACAACACATGACGGTTAAGAGAAATTTGTTTTATGCTTTGGTTTATAAGAAATTTGGTTGAATAAGAAAAAAATTTGTACAAACATGTTATACTTTGTTATTTGGTTGAAGTATGAAAACATTGGTTAATTTGGGTGACCATTTAGTTTGAAACTTAAGTATTGTTCTTAAACCAACCCAACCCAATCCAATCCAATCCTAAAACTGAATCTATGAAAACCTTTGTTGGTTCTATTCAATTTTTTTTCCTAACATTGTTCATGAAACCTTATGATGTGAATGTCTAACTACTAGTTTTTGACATTACGTCATTATATGGGTGTGCAAAAATCAAAGGCGTTCGACCAAACCATTATCGGATCCATACGGTTTGATTTTGGTTTGATCTAATGGGATTTCTCGTACAGTTTAAATTCGTTTTGGTTATCAGTTTTGATTTTATTGATTTTTTTGGTTCCGGTCCTGTTCCTTTTTTTCACTTTGCATACACTTTTAGTTGATGAATAAAATATAGAATTACGTGAATACATATGGAGTGGGTTGGGGACAAAATAAAACGAACGTGTGAAGGATAATAATAAGGGGACAAAATTATTATTAATGGAGTTAAAAGTGAAGAAAAAGTATGTGTTTTTGTGCATGCATATGCGTATGCACTTTCATATTGCATAATGCATTGCTTCTTAATTTGTCTTTGAGTTAATTACAAAAATGGTCCCTGTGGTTTGTCCTAGAATTTGAATTTGGTCCCTGAACTTTTAATTTTGCAGAAACGGTCCTTATTTTCATAGTTTGTTTGCAATTTTGGTCCCTCAACCTATTAACTTTTCTAATATGACCAAATTACCCTTATTTTGATGCAAACTATAGGGACCATTTCTATAATTAGTTTTTAACTCTTTTTAATCTTAATTAAAGAAATTATTTTTTAGTGTTACTTAAATTTAATAAACTATTAAAAATGAAAAAAATTATTTAATTATTCATGTTGGTTCATAAATGATTTAGATATTTTTAGTCTTAATTAATTTTAATTTACTATAATTAAAGTGTAAACCAATCAAAATTTATGAACGAAAAAATCATTTGTGTTTAGAAACTATTTTCTAGAAGTTTCGTATATAAAATATTATAAAAATATTTGACTCTATAATTATTTATGTTGGTTCATAAATTTATAATAAAAATATATTTGTTGGTCAAATATTTTACTTTCTTCTTAAATAAAATCGGCCAAAGATTGTATTTTATAATCTGTTCACATTTATATCAAAGCAAGGTGATAATGCTAATGTGATAAATCTAAATGGTTTAAATTTTTAAGGTGTCGATTTAATCAGATTAAATGAAAAGTCAAATTGAAAGACGAAAAAAAAAATTAAAAACCTATTTATATTTCTCGATTTTTATGTAAAGGTTTGACAAACCAAAGTTTGATGATAAAAGTTGTTAATCATGAATCTCAAAGATGTTATATGGACTTAAAATTTTAAATCGTTTTTGGTGTAATTAAAAATTAAAACGATAAAATAATTGATACGTTAAATAAAAAAATTTGATTGTCTTAGACCATTTAGGAGTTTTTTTAACTCAGTCAAATTAAACGTTAAATTTTTATTTATTTAAGTTCTTTAATATTTTTAACTTTAATTAAACTGTTAGCTCATAACTAATTTTTTTTAATAATTTATTAAAGTTAATTAACACTAAAAATAAAGTAGAGTCAATTACATAAATGGTCTTTGTGGTTTGATCAACATAAATATTTTTTTTATTATAAATGTATGAACCAGTATAAATAATTATAAAGAAAAAACTTCTTATTTATGAAACCTTTAAACAATAATTTCTAAACATAAATGAAATTTTTTATTATAAATTTTGATTGATTTACACTTTGATTATAGTATATTAAAATTAATTAAGACTAAAAATATCTAAATCGTTTATGAACCAACATAAATAATTAAATAATTTTTTCTGTTTTTTATAGTTTATTAAATTTAAGTAACACTAAAAAATAATTTATTTAATTAAGATTAAAAAGAGTTAAAAACTAAATATAGAAATGGTCCCTATAGTTTGCATCATAATAAAGGGTAATTTGGTCATATTAGAAAAGTTAATAGGTTGAGGGACCAAAATTGCAAACAAACTATGAAAATAAGGACCGTTTTTGCAAAATTGAAAGTTCAGGGACCAGATCCAAATTTTAGGACAAACCACAGGGACCATTTTTGTAATTAACTCTTTGTCTTTTTTATTTGGATATTATCATATCAACTTTTCTGGCCTGGATATGACATCAATCAGCGAGGAAGTCACCGTTACCACGTACGCTTACTATTATTATTACTATTATTATTAAAAAAATTGTTATTACCTATTAAAGTTGTTTAGTTAATCCCATGTGATTTGGAATGTAACTCATTGCCAATCAGGGGTGTGCAAAATAAGCGAACCCGAATAACCCATCTGAACCGAATCTTAATCGGGTAAATAAATTCTTATTCGGTTTAAATGGTACCCGAATAAACAATTCAGTTCGGTTTACGGGTAGGATTCATGCTTATTCGGGTACCCGAATAACCCGTTTAATATATATTTGTCATTTTTTATAAAATTGTTTATATATAGAATGTAAATATGTAAATACTCCATTTTGATACTCAAACTATTACGTTTTACCCAAATTACCCAACTCATTTAACCTGTTTAAACTATTTTGCTCATCCGACATGGCATGAATCACCGAACCTGCACTCAGGAATAGTAATGCTTTGAAAAAGGCATTTCATTTTTTATACCAAAACCGAATAACCCATTTAACCTAAACCGAATAATCTGATACTCATTTAACCCGAAACCGATTAACCCGACTGCTTATTTGGTTCGGGTTTGGGTTCAGCTAGCTAACCCACACACTTAACCCGCCCGAATAATGCCAATGAGACCAGATGACTTTGTAATATCACATAACTCATTAACAGTTTGAATCCCCTTGTAAGCAATAGCTACTGAGTAAAATCAGTTAGAGTTATCAGTAATCAATCTTTTACCGATTGTCATAATCACCATAAATGACATTAATTTCATTACATTTGTTTCACCATTATATATAATACAAAATAGTTCATAAATAACACGTGTCACCTTCACATTTAATCAGAAATATTAAATACAATGTATTATTTTATAAAATCACAAATAACTATGATTTTCTTCTAATATTTTATTAAAATTAAAATTTATATGTTTTATTTTTGAATTTATATACATTTTATATAAATAAATTTTATTAAAATACAAATAATACATGTCACCTCTGCGTTAAATTAGAAAAGTTAAATATTATTTTTAAATAACAAATAACTAAATATTATTTTTAAAATCACAAATAACCACATTGTTCTTACAATTCTTTATCGAAATTAGAATTTATATATTTTAATTTTGAGACTATATATATTTTATGAAAATAAATTTCATTAATAATATCCGCATACTCTGCGGGTTAAAAAAACTAGTAACAAATAAAGAAAATAGCAAAAAAATGAAAAAAAAAATATATAATAAATTAATATGACTATAAATCAAAGTATTCTATAAAGAAAAGTGTTTATTATGAAAAAACCAGCATATTTTTACGGTTTTTACATTTTCGTCCCTCCATGTTATTTTTTTCCAGAAAAGTACTCAAGTTAATTTTTTATTTTTGATTTAGTAAAATTTGGCTATTAGAACCCGGTTTTTCAGTTTTAAAAACCCGGTTTACTAATTATAACCAGGGTCTAATAGTCATATTTCACAAAATCAAGGAAAAAAATAATTTGAGAGGATTTTTCTTGAAAAAAATAACATGAATGAAAGAAAATGCAAAAACCATGAAAACATGTTTTTATAATAAACCTTAAAGAAAACGATGTAATAAAAAGAAAAATAAATAAATACGGATAGCTATAATAATTTTAAAATTAAAAAATTAAATAATTTATAATAATAAAATATTTAGTATAAATGTAATTTATGAACCAAAAAAAAATAGAGTACTTAATAAGGATCTTAAATGAAATAATTTAAAAAGTTCACGGAGCAAAGGTGTCATTTTTAAAATTTTAACATAAGTCAATAGTAAAAGAATCAAACCGTAGTGAAACCTCAAAGTAAGAATTACCAATGTTCAAAGATTTATTTAGGGGTGTTTAATAGCTCTTACAGGCTCTGATAAGAGATAATCTCTTATTCGGTTTGATATGCAGAAGACATAAGAGTCAAAATTCTCTTATCATGTCTTATCAGAATAAGACTTTGATATGCTTTTTATCACCACTTATCACACCAAAAAAAAAATTCACGCCTCTCATCCCCCCACCCCACCCGACCCCACCTCACCTTACCCCATACCCTACCTCACCCACTCTATCCTTCCCCTACCCTATCCCAAACCCTTACCCCATCCCCACCCTACCGTCAACTTACCCTACCCCTCAACCACCTCACCCCACCCTATCCAACTACCCTTAACTTACTTATACCACCCCATCTGCATCCCCACCCTCATCCCTACCCACTCCACTCTCATAGTTACCCTATCCCACTCTACCCTACCCCCATCCCCACACTCAACCTTACCCACCCCACTCCCATACTTACCCTATCCCACTCTACCCCACCCCACCCCTACCCTTATCCCACCCACCCCTACCCCCACCCCTATCTCACCCCACCTACCTTACCCACCCTACTCCTACCCTACCCTACCACCACCCTACCCCTACACCATTACCCTACCCTATTTTACCCCACCCCTCCCACAACCTACCCACCCCCATTCTACCCCTTACCCATATTTATTATAACGAGAAATATTTCAACAATTTTTGATAAAATTTATTATTTTTTAATAACATATCTATATAACTTATAAAGTTTGGTTATTTGAAAGTTAATAAACTTAACATTATAAACTTGATTATAACTTATAAACTTGAATTGTTACCTGATTCTTGAAAGCATGTTCTTTATATGTTTCTTGAATGCATTTATGTTACTTGATTATAACTTATAAACTTGAATTAGTTTCTTACTTGAATCTTGTTAATGATATTTGAATATTTTTAAATATTTACATGAATCACTTTGATTCAGTGATATTATTGTTACATGTTATTTGACTTTAATTAATGATATTTGTTTGGTTTTGCGAATGAATATGTCAAATTAATAAAATAACATAATCAAATAATTTATAAAACAAACAGACTTATTGAATTCTTTTATTAGATCTCGGTATCTTATTAGGACTACCTCTGATCAATCAGAAGTGGAATCAGACATCAGACATTTTACCTCTTATGCAATCAAACAACACATTAGTCTTTTTAACTCTAATTATAGAATTCAGATAAGAGCTTTATATTATATTGGAAAAACTTAACATAGTTTCGTACTTCAATTAAATTGATTCGTACCTTGTTATTTTCTATTGAACAACAAAGATTTATTAAAAAGTTCATCTCAAATAGTTAATAGGCAGAGTAAAAATACATAAACTATGTGGTTTCTAAGATAAAGGATCATACATGATAATATGTAATACACAACATTAGGGATGTGCATGGTTCGGCCGAAACCGACCAAACCAGCCAAACCTAATAAATTTGGTCGGCTTGATACTTTATAAATGGCCGGTCGGTTTGGTAAAATTATAAACTAAGAATTTGGTTAGGTTTGTAGTTTTGTAAGTGAAACCGGCCAAATAAACCAAACCGAACCGTGTATATATAACTTATATTAGTATGTTGATTATCGATAAATAATTATAACTTTGAAATAATACTTTTCTCTTTCAAATTTGTATATTTGACTTTAAGAAAATAAAGTTATCAATTTACAAGAAAATTGGATAAAAGTAATTATTTTTGGTTTGAAACCCGCCGAACCAAACCAGTTTTATTGGTGGTTTGGTCGGTTTGGTTTGTGAAAACAAATTAGCCATTTTAGTTTGAAAAAATATCAAATTGATAATTATGGTTTGGCCAAAATTTTATGTTCAAACTGGCTAAACCGAACCGTGCACATGCCTACATAACATAAATGCAACACATGCATTTAAATAGTGATATCATCTTTATAACTATGATTCATAGGTTGTTCAATTCTCACTTTAGCCACTCTATTTTTTGTCGTACTTATTTGCTCATTTTAATTTGGAAAAAAAATTACCGAGTGACTAAACCGATTAAAATATGAATATACAATTATTTTATTGTTAATTTTTCATTAAAAAGGTATCATGCTTTTAAATTTTTTATAGATTTGATTATGTCATTCCCATTCCACGACAATTTAAAAAAATAAAAGGGACTAAGGTGGGAAATTTCAACAAATTAATCAAATCGATAAATGTGTGAAAATGTGTTCGTCTCTTTTAATAAAAACTCTTGTTAGGAATGTGCAAATACTGGTCCAAGTCGACAAATACTGTTTTCAATTAGTAATTTTTTTTTTTTGTAATTGAATTGATAGATTTTATATGTAATTAAAAAATTAAGTCGTAAAATGTTAAAATTTTATTTAGTCTACGATATGGTTTTACATGCAACCAATTCTTAAGTGGAAAAACCTATGGATTTTTATTCTATTCATTTGTATATTTAAATCCTCATTTCATAGTCAAGGCCGGACCGGCCGGTACTAAGTATTTTTATGCAAATGTTGAGATAGAAGAAAAATGTCTTCTTAAAAAATACAACATATAACTTTTTAGATACTTTTGACCAAGATAAAATATAATAATGTCTTTTAAGAATACAACACATTATTTTTTTAAAAAGTTTTGGTCTTTATTAAACTAAAAAATTAAATATATATATATATATATATATATATATATATATATATATATATATATATATATATATATATATATATATATATATATATATATCCATTGAGAACTTTTGTGCATCGAGGCACAAAAGAACCTCCACTGTCCGTTGGATGAAAAGAATGTGTGGGTTAGATCAAATGACAAAAGGGTAATTAAATAGAAAGTTTTATGCATCAAGTGCACATAATGAAATTCGCGGAGGGGTAAAATAGGAATTATGCAATCCTTATTTAATTATTACACTTCCAAAATTAAGAAATATAATACAATTTCAAAATACATCAAAATACATGCATATCGTTCATCTCTTCCAAAAATAAATCATGCATATTGTTCATCTCTTTTAAAATCAAAATATATCAAAATACAAACATGAATCGTTCATACAAAATAAATTATGCATACCGTTCATCTTTTCCAAAATCAAGAGGGGCTAAGAGAGAGGAGAGAGAGAGAGATAGAGAGAAAGGGGGAGTGATTTTAGGAAAGAAGTTAATGATATTTTCATACCAAATTTAGCTAAATATAATTTCCATACATTTAATATCCCCTAAATGCCCTTTGTGCACCCTTGGTAGATAGTCCGATGCACAAAAGTTCTCAATCGATCTATATATATATATATATATGGGTGAGTTCAATGGAAAACCACTATGCACCTGAAAACTATGGAAACCTACACATACCGTCCGATTTGGTGCATTTCATGAAAAATGCGGTGGCATGATCGTAAATAAGGTGATGCATCACGCGAGATTTTGATGCATCACACAGGAAATTTGGTGCATCATGCGGGATTTTGATGAATCACGCGGGGAATTTGATGCATTTGTGGTGGTGCAGTGCGGTTTTCACAAGTTTTCAGGTGCATTGTGGTTTTCCATTGAACCTCTCTCTCTCTCTCTCTCTCTCTCTCTCTCTCTATATATATATATATATATATATATATATATATATATATATATATATATATATATATATATATATATATATATATATATATATATATATATATATATATATATATATATAGACACACACACACACGTATCCTTTGATGAGTTGATGTCGCATGTTCATAATATTTGGGTATGGCTATTTCTTCATGCACCACCTCTCATTTCTCATACACCATCTCTATACATTTGACCTATAAATATTTATCTTATGATTGGACACAATGTTTAAACAAATAATATATAATGATGAATTGTGAAAAAAGACATATTTTAGGTCAAATATAGTATGTAGATGTGGTGCATGAAGTAACACCCTTTGGGTATATGTGCCACCAAAACTGATCGGTATCGAAATGCGACAATGAATGTCAGCGTTCAGTTTCTGCAGAAACGTGTGGGTCTGCCTTCTTATCTCCGAATCTCTCATTTCCTTTGACTCTGTTGCATTGGGTCTCAAGTTTCAAACATTATATTCATATATATTTTATTGACATTTTTCTTTTAAAATAACACAGTTAATAGTTAATTACTTACCAATATTCATTTCCTTAAATATAGAAAGATAAGTTATGATACAAACTTTTTTTTTTTATCTTAAATTTATATAAATATCTTTCTTAAAGGTTAATTCACATTTCCTTTTTAAAAATTATTATGAGGATTATCGTTTGAGTCTTTTTTTAACCCAACCCATTTACATTAAACCTTAAAACTCATCCATTGCATATAAATACCTTTCTTTTATGACAGAGGAGACTTTTCTAACGTGCCTACTTTGCTGCATGAGTATACATCTATGAAGTCTTTCTTTACCTTCTGAGAGGGCTGTTAGGGCTCCTAGATCATTTACGAGGAGATTTCACTCTCACTCTTTACTCCCTTTGCAACTCTTGTCTGCATCTAGTAGCATCACCAAGTTCAGACGGTTTGTATTACATACACATATATGCGTACATTTATTGTGATGTACTACATCACCAATCATATTTTGACTTCATCGTCAGAGGTGGCTCCCGAAGCTCATCCATTGGGTCAACTTTTAACAAGATTCCACATGTTTTAGTCTTGTTTCAAAGTCCTAAAGCTCTCGCCTTGAGTCCACCACTGTTTATATCTATAATAAATGTTAATAAACAAGTAAATAAATTATCACCTTTTATCATTTCGTTAGAGTTACCACATGTTAGTACCTCCTTCTTTCACAAGTCATGTATTTAAATTTATTTAATCCACTTCAAATTAAATCAAATCCATTCTAATCTAATAACCAGTTTTAAAATTTTTTTAACATCAACTCATGTAATACATGGATATTTAGCCTACGATATAATAAACATATTTATTAAACGACATCCTATATGGATACTTTTATATAAAATGTATATAAACTAAATAAAACATACAAACATTAAAAAAAAAGAATAGAAGAATAATATTGTTTTAAATAAAACATACAAATATTTTTCATGAATATTGTTTTTCTAACTTTATAATTATATATTGATAGTAGCTATTTTTTTATGCTTTTAAAAAATTAGTTTAAACTAATATGTTTTCATTGATATAATTTAAAACTTTTAATCATAGAACAGAATCTTTATGTATCTTACAATAAACAAAAATTTATGATATATATATATTTACTAACATTGTTTTCTTTTAACTTTTCAAACGTTAATATATTTTGTATAATTTGTATTTAATTTTAACATATTTTAACAAACTAATACATGAATAAAATATTTTTTTTGATTAGGTATATTGTTAAATATTAACAAAATAACAATTAGATAATTAGATATAGGGGTGTTCAAACAAAACCGAAAAACCAAGAAACCGAGTTGAACCGCTTAAATTGAAAAAAACCAAAAATGAAACATCACGAGACAGTTTAAGTTTCATTTCTAGAAAACCGTGGATTACCGAACCAATTATATATATACAAGTTAGTAACTTCTATTTATAATTTCATTTAGTCATTCTAATACATTAAATACCAGATTTTCAAATGATTTTTTTTAGAGTTAAGTAACATTTTGACCATCCAACTTTCAGATTTGTCCAATTAAGCTACAAAACTATTTTTTGTCTCGACTTGGCCATTAAATTTAGTTTACTGTTCTATTTTGGGGGAAATGGATAAAACTAATGGTTAAATCGATGTAAAAATTGATAGTTTAGTGGTCAAATCGGGACGATTTTCAATGGGTAAATCAGTAAAAAAAATGTTTAGTGGCTAAAATGTGTATACAAAAAATAGTTTAGTGGCTAAATCGTGACTAAAAATAGTTTAGTTGCTAAATCAAAAAAATTTGAAAGTTCGATGGTCAAAATGGTAGTTAACCCTCTTTTTATTTTAATTGTTTTGTTAAATATATTTAGTGTAACTTTTAAGATTTATAATCAAATAGTTTACGATGACATTATACTTCAAAATAACTAATGCTTAGAAAAAATATATTTGTATAATTTTATTTGCTTTTAAGTATATAGAGAGTAACCGTGGAATGAACTGCGGGTGATCGAAACCTAAAACAAAGTTCACATTTAATTACTAACCGAACCGTACACATCTCAAATTAGATATATGATGTTGTTATTTGCACACCTCTTTTACCAACAACACTCGATCTAACGTACCACATCAATCTTATAAATCGAAACATTACATTAAAAGGATGCAAATAAAATCCCCCCCCCCTCCCCCCCACCCCACACTCACACATATGTATACTGTTGGGTTCCCATAATAACCCATGAACTCCGTGATAACCACTCCAAAATGCACAAATTGGTATATCAAATGAACAAACTTAAAAATTAGTTTTGTAACTAAAAACCGTTATTGGTCTTCAATATTAATAAATATCATAATCAACACTAAATTACCTTAAAATTTAAATTCATTAAATTGTACACTAAATGCACAAATTTAAACATTAAATGCACAAAATTTAACAAATGAACAGATTTGTATATAAAGTGGACAAAATTATCATGAGACGCGTAAATGTTTACACGAATTACATAAATGTATCAAATGTATTAATTTTAGTATCAAATGCATAATTTTAATTTTATACATTAAATGCACAAATTTTAGATCATGATTTCGTGACCAGAACAATAGTATTTTTTTTGGGTGATATTTTTCTCATCTTTGTTGTCATACAAAAATATCATTGTTTTGTATGTTGCTTGATTACTTGTATATTCTTGTTTGTGGGGCTGATTAGGGGCCGATTATTATTGCATTGTGTGTCTCCTAATTGTTTGCTTCCTCAAATGTTCATTCAAATGAGGAAAGCTTTGCCAAACGAAGATTAATTCTACATTTTAGTTTACCATTTTGGCATATTGTTTTTACATCATATAATACTCGGTTTCATGCTATTAATTCAATTTATCAAACATTATCAAAGTTAAATTTCTTTAAAACATTTTTCTTAAATAAAATCAAAATAATAACAAATTACTAAATTAGATCAAATGAAAGGCAGCCAAATGGTAGTTTGCATATGGAGGCAAACGTATTGTATTTTAACAATATGACACTTGCGTTTAATTAATAAGAGGATGATAAAAAAATCATGCCCATAAAACATAAATTATTCAACTTGTAATTTAATTAAAGGGTTATAATAATTATAAAATCAATATTTAATCTGCACCAAATTTATATATTTTTTTCAAGATTTGATTCTCAAATGTAAAAAATGCGTTTGTGGAGCAAAAGGAATTTTTTTTTTTTTTTTTCTAAATAAGTAAAGGAATAAATTTGTTAAAGTGTAAAAAATTAAAGTTGGGAGGTGGGATGACATCATTAATCATACAGAAGATTTAAAGGTTGTTATATGTGATAGATTTTGCTCTAAAATGGTCCACCAAGGAGAAAAAGAGACATCTTCATATGGTGAAGGGAACTTAAAGGTTGGACATGTCTATTGCTTCTTTAGGAAAGCATGATATTTTTATTTTTTATTATTATTATCATCTTAATTGAGTTACCTAGTTTTATTCACTAAGAATAATTTAAAGGGTTTATTATGAATAAAACCAACATGTTTTCACGTTTTTTGCGTTTTCGTCACTTCATGTTATTTTTTTCCATAAAAAACCTCAAGTTATTCTTTTCTTATTGGTTTAGTGAAATTTTGGACATTAGACCCCGGTTATAATTTGTGAACCGCGTTTTAAAAACTTGAAAAACCGGGTTCTAATGTCCAAATTTCACTAAACCAATAAGAAAAGAATAACTTGAGGTTTTTTATAGAAAAAAAGGACTAATGTTTTCTTCTCCAAGTTTGTTATATTCACTCAGAGGTTATCTTTCACAGTCACACATATGAGATTAGGCTTAAAGTGATTAGAGTACATGCATGGTTTATATTAAAGTACATTATAGGTTATATAATTGCCAAATTAATCGGAACTAAATTATGACAGGTTTGATTAGTTGAGGCTTGTTTTGTAGAAAACCAGACCCGTCTTTTAGGGCGTGCGAGAAGATCGACCGCACAGGGCCTCCGATTTTGTAGGGCCTCACAATCGTAAAAATGATCGGAGTATCAAACGAAGTACTTTGAATATTAATTTTTAATTAATCATTATTTCGTTTTAATTATATTATGTACCATTTTAGAAGTCTCATTGAATATACAAACACATAAAATTTGTCATTCACGACATCTAATTTATATATTAAATCTCACTTGCATAATGAGTAACCTATTATTTAAATTTTCGTAATTAAGGGTCTATATCATTGGCATGTGCACAGGGCCTCCAAAATTCATGAGACGACCCTGTAGAAAACCATGAAAATATAGGAACTTAAAGAAGCAATTTTTATTAAGAAAGAGGTTCTGAACATACATACGTATCAATTAAGTACATAGTACCATAACTTAAAGTAATTTTTATTAATAGATTTTGGGTGTTTTGATAGAGTTTATCAGGATCAGATGTGAACCTTTTATTTGGTAAGAGGTTTTAATGATAAGCGCGTTTGATAACCATAGGTGATGAAAAATAAAAACATCTCATCATGTCTTATTTTGATAAGGGTTAAAACACAGTCTAATCAAATAAAAAAAATATGTTCATCTCCTCCTCCAATAACCTTACACGCAACCAATCCCCTCCACTCCCCGGCGACGGCGGCCACCCCTCGACGCCGGTGATGCGACCACCTTCACTCCGGCGACGCAGCACTCCTACGACACATGTTTTTTTCAACTGGATATGTATCCTACTTTAGCCTAAAAGTGTTGGTATATATATATATCGATAACAAAATCAAATAATTTATAAAATAAACAGATTTATCGAATATTCTTATCAGAGCTCAATATTTTATTATAACCACCTCTCATCAATCAGAAGTAGAATAAAAAATCAGACAGTTTACCTATTATACAATCAAATAACACCCTAGACTTTCCGACTTGAGCCTTATCGACCAGTGTTTGTGTTTGTGAGTTTGATTACCGAAGCACCTGTATGTTAAAGGTCAGAGGGCTTGAGTAAGACAAACATTGAATCTTTTATGGTAAAAAGAAATCATCAAGTGTCTAGCATGTCTTCACTTGGTGCCAACAATCATTTGGTCTTTAGCAACACCAATAAACAAGTCAATTCTTTGAAAGAGTGAAAAAAACAAAAGCTTATGTGCAGGGATATAGATAGATACACATACATATTCATATTCTTTCATACACAACACAAGCTCATACAACAAAACTCATGCATACATATAATATTATATTCTATAAATTATTTTTCACATCTTTTAGTTTTAAAGTAAGTTAAAAGCTTAGTTAGATCCACATCAATATGAACTAGTGCATATTTAATTATTAATATCATTCTTTCATTAACTCAGGGCATTATTATACGTATACTTTTTTTCCGTTAATTTTTACTAATCAAACACTCCTTATTTCATATGTTTTTATGTTAAATACGTGAGACCCAGTGATTAAACTTAATCACACACTCACATTAAAAGAGGAAGATGTATGATTAGTAAAAAAGAGAGATGTACATATAAAATACCCCGATAGTTATAACATCAAACTAGTATGAACATATAGTGTACTTACTATAATTATAAAGAAATATTATGACTTTTATGATAAAGTAAAGCTTCACCACATTGGTTTTCTTGACATGCATATATAACCATAGATATCGTTGTCATTTGACCCTTTCTTTTGATCGAAAACCTATGCTTTTCTAAAAAGGTGTATCGTTATTGGTTACACAATTTCTTTTATAAATTCTTATCGATACTTGACATACCTGAAAACACACACATGTACATAAAAATATGTTTAGTTCGAATGTTATCATCATCGATGATGTGATGTCATCATATATGACACTAAATAAATGTAGTAGTACATTTCTTGAAAGATTATTAGATCGAATGTATTATATATCATTCAAAATGTAATTATATATTCAACAATCAACCTAATAATTGTTTTCATCGTCTTAGCATATTTAGTTATGTACATATACTTGGTAAATATATGAATGTTACATTTTTATGTAACTTTTTTTTTTTAAAAAATTATATCGTAATATCGATGGAAAATAATTATGGGGCATTAGTGTAAATATCATTTAAAATGAAGGACCATTATTGAACTCATCTTTTTATAACATACTGTACTTGCTACTTCGCTTTTCTTCCCAGAAGTGCCTATCTTCTTCTTTGCCCCCTTTCTCTCTCAACTCAACTCTGGTTTGAGTGTTATTCAAACCCAGCTTAGATTCCTTCTTATATGTCACCTATAATTGCTGCTTCTAACACTCCAAATGTCTTGTTTTCCTTCCCTCTTTTTCCTCGATTATAACCCTCTGAGCTCGGATATTCTTCAATAATGGTGTCTCCAAAGGTATGTCTTTGTGTGTTTATGAAGGTTGTATGGTTTTTATGCCTAATTTACAATTTGGGGTTGATATTTGCTAGAATTATTTATGTTTAGATGGAATTTTATTGGTACGTTGCCCTATTTTGTTATGATTCACTGTAGTTTACCTAAAATTTGAACAATTTCGACCTTTTTTGTTCAGATTGTAGAAGTTAAGACTCTGCGCTACTGGAATTTGTGACGAATTTTTCAATGCAAGTATCTATGCACAATAGATCCGCCGTACCCAACACCTTTTACTATCAATCGATGCAAGATATCGAGGCGATTTGTAAGCCCCAAATTCAATGTTTAGATGATCTCAGCCATGGAAGCAATTACTTCGCCAAACCGGAACCCTACTGTACTCTTGAATCCTCCTCCGCAAACGGGAGTTGTACCACCATGTACTACTCTCCTTCCACTCTGTCTTCTTCGCTGAATGAATCTAATTCACCTGATGGGAATGATATCAAGTGTAAATTGAGGCAGTTGGAGACTGTAATGTTAGGAGATGTGGATTTCGATGATGATGCCGGAAATGGGAAATCATTCGCCGGCGGTGTAGTAGACTTGCCGGATATAAGAATTTGGAAAGAAATGATGGACGGTTTTCCAAGACGAGACTTGAAACAAGCACTCATTGCCTGTGCTAAATCGATTTCGAATGATGATCTGTTTAGTGCCCGATTGTTGATATCGGAGCTCCGGCAAATGGTGTCTGTAGCCGGTGAACCAATCCAGCGTTTGGGGGCGTACATGTTAGAAGGACTTGTAGCTCGGCTTTCCTCTTCCGGGAGCACGATCTACAAGTCCGAGCTTCCGTTGAACACACATATATTGTACGAGATTTGTCCGTATTTCAAGTTCGGTTATATGTCAGCAAATGGTGCGATAGCGGAAGCGATGAAGGGTGAAAAACGAGTCCATATCATCGATTTTCACATCGTACAAGGAAGTCAGTGGGTCCCATTAATCCAGGCGTTTGCTAAGAGACCTGGTGGTCCCCCGCATATCCGGATTACGGGCTTCCACGACTCCACAAGCAAGTTGCGTGTCGTGGGTAAAAGGCTATGTAAGCTTGCAAAAGCTTACAATGTGCCTTTTGAGTTTCACGCCGAAGTTGGTATTGAAAGTATCCGATCCCAACCCGGCGAGTCTTTGGCGGTTAATTTCGCGTACGTGTTACACCGAATGCCGGATGAGAGTGTGAGCACTCGAAATCATAGAGATCGAGTGTTGAGGCTTGTCAAGAGCATGAACCCGAAAGTTGTTACCCTAGTCGAGCAAGAGTCTAACACAAACACAGCTCCGTTTTACCCTCGGTTTCTCGAGGCTCTTGATTATTACAACGCGATGTTTGAGTCGATAGACATCACGCTTCCACGACAACACAAGGAAAGAATAAACGTGGAGCAGCATTGCTTGGCACGAGACGTTGTCAACATCATAGCGTGTGAGGGTAACGAAAGGGTTGAACGGCACGAGCTCCTGGGAAAGTGGAAGTTGCGGTTCAGTATGGCAGGGTTTAGCCCGTGCCCGATGAGCCCATTGGTTAACGAAACGATCAAACGGCTACTAAAGAACTATAGCGAAAGATACAGGCTTGAAGAAAGAGACGGGGCTTTGTATCTCGGCTGGATGAATCGAGATTTAGTCGCTTCTTGTGCTTGGAAGTGATCGATTGTTCTTTAGGTTATGTTAAGTTAGAAATCTGATGTAACGGAAACAAAGTTGTTTATGAATCAATGATTATATGTTGATCTGCATTTGAGATCCGATTTGAGTTTGTTTGGGTAATTGTTTTATAAACGGGTCGGACTCCATGGAGCCTGCGTCCAAAGTCAAGGCTGAAACAGCCTTATTTATGGCTGTTTGGCATGAGCACTACAAATCAAAAGACAATTCAACATCACGAAGCACAGAGTAAAGTGTTGACCAGAAAAAGGTCAACATCATGCTCATGCTTCTTGGAGACTTGAATGTTTGTTTACCTGGTTGATTTTCTGTGGGTAGACGGTGCCGCCCAGATGGGTCAAAACCCACCCGTCTGTGGTCCACCGAATTTATTCAATGGGTTTAACAAGTGATATCTGGTTGGGTCGTTTCTCTTGTTATTCCCTATTTTAATCATAAAAAGTTTGAAAACTAAAAACTCCAATGGACTGAATCAAACAAGTATCGAAACCGAAAACAAATATTGTTTGTTAATTTTACAATTTAGTTTTTAATTGTGTCTTCTTTGCAATCTTTTCATCCAAACGAACCAAAAAGAAGACATAGATGTGCATGATGTAGTCAATATGGACACCATCAAAATATTATGAATGTTACCGTACATCCCAATATTCTAATTTTTATAGTCAAAACACATAAAAATGTAACATCCCAATATTCTAAATGTTATCATACATCTTTCAATAAGAGGTTAAACAATTATCTGTTTTCATCTATTTTATCTTCTTTAAAAGAACAATCTCAATACTTATACATATAGTGATAGTTGCTTCTTATTTAAAGGGAGGAAAGGAAATTCAAATGAAATGATAAGCAATGAAGATCTTCATGGAGTTTTGGTGTCATGATAGTGAACACATTCTTGAGTTGGTTTGATTGTAATCTTTTTGTTGTGATACAACCCGTTCATGGACTTTGGATGCCTGGTATGATCGTATTCTCAAACCAATGGATATATTCTTGGCTTTTTTATGACATTTTGGTGATGAACTATATATGATGAAATGATGTAATTAATTTTTTGAAATATATTGTTATTTAGAATTATTGGTTTTGTTAGATATTTAGATGTCTTCGGTATATGGTTTTGATATTTATATTGGATAAATATGATATTATAAATTTTAATAGTAAGGAAAAACAAAAAAAAAAAAAAGATAAATTATACATTAAATGATAATTAATATTTATTTTGAGTCTTAAAGAAATAGAAAGTAAAGAAATTAATAATTTGGATATAGTTGATATTTTAAAAGTTTAGAGGATATATATATATGATATTAAAACTTTAAGTTTGATAAATACGATATGATAAAGTATAAAAGTTATATATATAAATTTTTTTGAGCTAAGTGTATATTATATTATTAATTTAAATGGTATACATATGAAACTCTTTTGGTTTCAATATGGACCGAAGCAAATCAAGAATTGGTTTTTGAAAAAATCTAGAATATTAAACTGGACCAAATCTTTGGAGGAAGTGCTCGGATTATCGAGTTTTTAACTGGTTACGATTTCTCAAGTGGCTGGGTTTGGACTGGAATGCGAAGAGATGTGGTTTAATTAGCCACAGTTGGAATTAATTGTTTATGGTCCAGTTCATTTTTTTAACGACAACATATATATCAAAAATTGCGGAGCTACAAAAACAACCATAAATCTCACAATTTTTCATAATTTCTAAAAGAAAGGAAGAAAGGTCGGAACAAAAAGAAAAAAAGACATCTAGTAGCACAAATACAAGAGAAATAAGAACATGACCCAAACCAAAACCTACAACAAAAGAAAAGCTAACCACAAGCGTCCATCAAACTCTATGAGCTAGCTGGACCACACAACTGTTCCGATCACGAAATGCAAAACTTCTTGTCCCTATTGGATATCCAGAAAAGATAACGACAAGCGTCCATCAAACTCTATGAGCCAGCTGGACCACACAACCATTCCGAACACGAATTACAAAACTTCTTGTCCCTTTTGGATATCTGGAAGAAAGAGGAACTTTGAACTTCAAAGAGGAAATCTCAATCCAAGCCCTTCCTCCCAAAGATGTTATGGTTCCGAATGCAGATCAACGTATTTGAAAGCCACTGAATACACACATGAAACACCTTTAACTTGTCAAACACCTCCAACTGCACTTTTTTCTCATCTAATATAACCTCACAATGTTTTACTTTCCACTTTTTTTCTCGAATGGCTTGATCTTCTCATCTAATATAACCTCACAATGTTTTACTTTCCACTTTTTTTCTCGAATGGCTTGAAAGAGATCAAGTACGACTTGGTAACATTTTTCGCTTATCCAAATATTAAATGCTTCTGAAATATTATTAGCAATATAATCATATTTGGATATCGTTCCAAACATACTTCAACTCGATATCTTTTTAGTTTCTCATTAAGATATGTAATCACATCTTTACGTACAATCAACAATTTCCGTTACTAACTGACATGCTCGCTAACATAATATGTTTTTGCAGTACTCCACGAGTTGAAGTTGAGCAACTCACCATTGTGCTCAACAATAAGATAACGACTTCTAATTTTTTACGTGTCATGAGATAACAATACCATTTGGTACCATGATTGCCTTTTTATTAACTCAATAAAAGATGTCAAATATTTTATATTCTCTGATTCAGACACAGTATATGAATGAAAACATGAAATTGTTATTATCTGTATTTGTGGCAGTAGCAAAACATGCAGAAACTTTTCTGACAACCAACTAGAAGCCCAATTGTTATCATCTGTATTTGTATGAAAATCAATATTGACAATACTACATGGGTTCCTATTTACCTATTTGGTAGGTTTCTATTTGCCTATTTGATTTGTTTTAGACACAGAAACTTTAAAGATGTATACAACCTCCTTGTACTTTCAATGGAATAGTATATGGTGTCATGAGAGCTTCTTCTACTCTTCTAGTACTCCATTCATTCCAGATGTAAACTTCTTTTAAAAAACTACAATACTTACCCAAATATTCATAACACAAAAGGTTTTGAATAATTATACAAGTGATAAATTAAAAGTAATGAAATAGGATCTCAGGAAGACTATATAATCTTCAATTCCTGTTAAGGAATTTACAGATAGATAACGCAGTTTCTTCACAAACATCATTGATCCACCACTAAATACTTTAAATTACTTTAACAAAGTAAAAAATTAACCAAATCCCTCTGAATCATTGTCTTGGTTGTATAATTATAGTGACAAAAACAGCATATAAGGTTTACAAACCCTAATCCTTACACCACTTAAAAATTACAATATAGACTTTGCACATTCAGATTCTTTAATTTTTCTAAGGATGGTTGAAAGTTGTAACCATTCAAATCCTATATAATCATGTGGTTTAGTAAATTTGATCGGAAAGAGACAGTTATTAACAAAGAGAGACAACGAAAAGAAATGAAATCTGGTAAGGTTTTAAATTCAGCCACAAAACACCACCAATCCCCATAATCAAAGCACTCTCAAAACAAGTAAATAATGAAAATCAAATCAGTCTGACCAGTGAATGCTCTCTGGCCATCACCATCAAGTCTATAAGACGAGTACTTCAAGAAATAAGAAAAACATTGGGATGGAGAAATAGAGGACAGTTGTTAAATAAACATTTAGGCTAAAAGGTTTAGACATTTTTTGGACAAAAAAGTTGCATACGAATGGCCTCAGAATTGCAGAATTAACATCAAAGCCTTAAAGAAGGCCATTCAGTCCCGAAAGATGGTGTTTTTTCTTAAAGATTTCATCATTGGCCAAAATTCAACTATAAATCCACTTGATTTTGTGAATGTTTTTCTCACGACCAATCCCAAGAGGTAATGGCAGAGACTCCGCTCCCCAAGGCGATAGGATGTGACAACGCCGTCTCCGGCTAACGGGAACCTCCCCGCGAAGGGCGGCTCAACCGCTGAAATATCGGAGACGGCTTGATTTGCGACGATTTACGATTGAGTTTTACGAATATCAACTATTTCGCCCCAAATATTTGTAAATCGTCAGCGATTAGCATAATCTATTTACGATCTTGAGACATGAAAATTTGAACATGAAACATTGATTTGAGAGAAATTGATGATACAGAGAGTACTGATGGAATAAGAGGCTGTTGGTTTAGGGTTACAATTACAACCTAGGGTTTCTTAAAGTGGGGAAGCAAGGAACCCTATTATAGGAGAGGGTGGAGAGCTGATGATGATGGTGATGCGTTGGGAGCCGTCGGATGAGATTACTTTTTTCTTAACCCTAGTTGCTTGCCTCATCCGTAAGGGTTGATAGAATCTGTTGGGAAAAAGGAATTCATCAAGACAGTTTGGCCGAGTGGTCTAAGGCGCCAGATTTAGGCTCTGGTCCGAAAGGGCGTGGGTTCAAATCCCACAGCTGTCAATTTTTTTTTTATTGTTTTCAATTAATATTTTAAAAAGAAATTCGAATATTTTTTGTATTAAAAATCCGAACGCCACCGACTACAGGCAACGAAGATAACAGACGCAATCAGTCTTTTCCCCATTGTTTTGCCGTATCGCCGCCCTCCACCGCCGTATACAAAGCCTGTGTTCTTTATTTTCCCAATCTTTAGATTCCCTTATACTCGCCGTTTTCGAACTGTATCATATATATATTACGAAGGGAAGATTCCTGATTTATAGATCCTTTCTTTTTTATTTTTGCCCTAATTCACAAATTCTACAAACCCTAAAACATGTTGCTATCGCCAGGCCACTCACCCCGCAGGCTCTCTTCGCCATCACCATCTGTATCTGAAACACCGGTTCATGAAAACGTTGGATCTTCCAGTTCCTTAATCACCACAACCCCGAAAAACCCTAGAAAACGCGCTTCTACCACCGTCCTAGACGAGGACACGTACGTTGCTGCAATTGAGAGGATAATCGAGCGCGATTTCTTCCCTGATATCCCTAAGCTCCGAGACCGACTTGATTGGCTGGAAGCTACACGCACCGGTGATCCTATGCAAATCCGTGATGCTCAGTTGAAGATTATTGAGAGGCGCTCTGGAAAAGCATCGGTTACCGATACAGAAGGTAAAATTAGGACACCTGGTTCGACTTTTTTTAGGAATACTACGCCCTTGGAGTTTGATAGGACTCCTGGTATAGATCTTTCTGTAAAGGAGGAGTTTTTGAATGTGGCCAGAGAGTTAATTAAGGATGATGCCTCTGTTGATGCTGATTCGTTAACACTTGATGAGTTTTTTAGAAAGTATACCAGTGAAGATAATGATAGTTTTTCCAAACTTATTGAGAAGGTTAATAGAAAGAAGAGAGAGAGGTTTGAGTTTTTACTGGAAGGTGAGAATCGGGATCCGGGTTTGATCGAAGATGCAAAAAGGGATAGGATTACGGATGGGTATGGGACTTCTGATCAGCCTGTAGCTACGCTAGATGGATGGAAGTATACTGCAAAGAATTTGTTGATGTATCATCCAGCTGATAGAGGTGAGGCACCGTTAACTCAAGAGGAATTGGCTGAGAGGTTGAAAGGTATGACGAAAGAGATTAGCAAGACTAATACAAGATTCCATGGGAAAATGATGGATTCAAGGCCTAAAGAGGATGATGCCATATCCGTTCTTTATAATCCTGTTGCTGGTGGTACACCACTTCCATTGTCTATGTCAGATAGGGATGGAGACAAGATGAAGAAGTATGATTTGGAGGATTTAAGGAAGACTCCGAATCCATTCTATGTCGAATCCAATAAGAAGGCAGACAATGGGTATAGCTTTGTTAGGACTCCATCTCCTGCACCGGGGGTGGATGAATCCCCATTCATTACATGGGGAGAAATTGAAGGGACACCTTTGAGACTGGAGCCTGAAGATACGCCTATTGACATTGGTGGTAGCGGTGATGGGCCTCAATTCAAGATCCCTCTTCCTCCTTCAAGAGATATCAAAGCTCATTCTTTGTCCAGGGAGGCTGCTCGGAAACTGAGGGATAGGTCTAAGATGTTCCAGAAACCACCATTACCGTCTGCAGCTAGAGGAGGTAGTGCTAGTCCAAGTGCAAGGACCCTTTCCCCTGCTGCTCAGAAATTTGTCAGAAATGCGATTGCCAAGTCGTCTCACTCTGCCACTGTTGATGAATCACTTCGTGCAAGTTATCGTGGGTCAAGTCCTGGGATGGCTACACCAAAATCTGGAAGAAGTACGTCTAGATTAGGTAGAGATGGTAGCATGAGTTCAAGGTCACCATCTGTCAGGGAGGGCTCTAATCCTCCATGGTAATAGTATGTATTTTGAGTTATATGACCAATATTTTTAGCTTTTGACAATGCCTTTAATGTTGAACCTTAACTGTTTGCATGTATGATATGAGGTTGTCAAGCATACCATCATAAAGCATCTGTTTTTGACATACACCCCTTGTTAACGAGTCTTGATATTGGAGGGTATTATATCATTAAACAAATCATTTGTAAAATTAATGAGTTAAGAGCTGTATGATTAGTAAAATCAAGAGGTGGGGTGTATGTATAACAACACCCCTGAGTTTTTCTTAAAATTAATTCAGTATCTGGGCATATGTGTTGAATGTTTTCTAGACATTCAATGATTTAACATCCTGATTAGTGATAACCATCAGTCTTTCCATATGTCAGTGGAATTTCTTCTAGCTTTTTAATCAGGTCACATAAGGTGAAACGATGTTTTGCAGGTTTTGTTAAAGGAAGTTTATGTGTTCTTATCATCCTCACTCTATTAAAATGTGGCCGTTGATATTTTTTAAGGTACTAGATTTCTTGGTGTATATTGATAGCTAGAATTTTCTGTGGAACTTTCATCACGTAAACAGGATGTAGACTACAAGGACTTCCAAGTTACCGGATTTTGACTGAAGTGCTAGATATTAGGCATCCTGCATTATTATTAGTTGCTTTGTAGGTTTCACTTTGAAAAAACTGTGCTTGTTGGCAGTTCTTCTACTGCAACAATACACATCCTTCTCTCAAACTAGATGGTTTATGCTATTACTAAATCCAAAGGAAATTAGTTTTCCAGACTTTTTCTTGCTCTTTTCTTGGTTTCTATGTATGTTTCCGATTGAATTTTTTGATTATCAGCAAGATCAGGTTGTTTCAAGAATTAGTTGGAAAAGTAAAGACTTCCTTTCATAGGCCAACTGTAGCATGCTGCATGATGTTTGTTACCAATAAGTGGACCCTTTGTGAGCAAATATCATAAAAGGATCCGTTGGGTGACAAGCAGCAGTTTGAAGTCTCCGAACGTTTAGATCAAGTACTTTCACATGGTACAATGTCATCTTGTGCATCTGTTTTGGAATTACTGACAAGATCAGGATGTGGATTTGTAGGGATTTAAGGCTTGAGATCTGCCAAAATGCAGCTCACCGCATGTCAAGCTGTTAGCCATTGAAAGGAAGGTATCTTTACCTTGTAATCTTCTTTACAGTACACTTTCAGCAAAAAGGATTCACATGACTACACATGGGTTCATTTAAATGGCTAAAAAGAGGTTTCTTAATTTCCATCCATCATGGTTAGCTCCAGTGATGATGGAAATGTGTTTAGGATTACATCTTTTTTATTGCTTTTACTTAAAGAGGAATCCTATACAGCCTTTTTTGATCTTTTGTTTATTCTACTACTTGTAATGATTCACATGCCTGGAGATAGTGGATTCAAAGTCAAGTCGACTTTGTAACCGACACATGAGACTTGTGATCGAAGGTCGGTTGAGTCTTGAAGGAACTAGTCTGGGATCAAGTACTTCTAGCTCCGGAAATCAGAAAACCCCATCATGGTTGTGATGGGAAAGCACTATTTTGCAGATTACGGGTCGTTTTTATTATGATTCGTATCACGGGCAAAGTCGATATTTGATTCAATGTATTAGGCGGGTGGGAGCACTTTTTTTAGCAACGAACTATAGGCAAGGGAGTTTTTATTAGTGTGTTCAAGTAGCTGTTGGACACTGCTGTCACATGAGTTTTGCTTTGCTTTGCTTTTTTCCTTAAATTCCCCCTTATGAGTGTCACGGGTTTTACTGCTCTTGCATGGAGATCGAGGGTAAATAAAGCCAAATAAAAGTCACAATTGTTTTGGATTTTAACAATAATGCTAATCAGTGCTTCTTTTTTAAAATGATCCCTTTCACAATTTAAACAACATATCGATTATGATCACGGTGCGGGTTCAATCGAAATTTTATCAGGGTCTTACTCAAAATTCGAAATTTGTGTTAAGAAAGACAAATTCTTTATACACCATACTCTAATTTCTCATACACCACAGTACCACACTCTATAATTTTGACCTATAATTTAACTAATTTGTTGTTTATGATTGGATGTATAGTTTCTCTTTTTCATTGAATAAATAATATATTAGTCATGATTATGTCATAATTATAAATAGAGTTGGTGTATGAAGTAGACGTGTTAAGAAATGGTATGTATGTGTCAAAAACCAACAATTAGTTGTCAACGAAAAGTAGTATTGACTTCGAAAAAATGAATTATTGGAAACGTATATTGAAAGCATAATAAACGTGTAATGTGACGCAGGGATGAGCATAATAACGTTAAAGAGATCTAGTGTTATTATTCTACAACAATAACCTTTTCTCATCTATTCATTTAAAATATTGTTTTTATATTTTATAAATATATATAGTTATAATAAGTTTGGTTGAACATTCTTCAATTGACTAATTGCAATTGTGCTATAATATGGATTGATGATTAGCATAAGTCAAAAACAAGTGGATATAAATTTATATTTTTTATATTTGGGAAGTGGTTATGCTTTTTCTTTTTCTTTCAAAAATAGTATGCCTTTTCTAAAAATCATATTCACACCATAATACAAATAATTTTATATCTTTTAGTTTGTCAAACACTACTGAATTCCGATTGATTATCTTTATTTTCAAAAACATGGTAATCTTCTATAACTTGTAAACTTGATAAGCACATTCCCATAATCATTTTGTTTTTTTGTTTTTTGAATGGGGTGTGTCTATATAACCCTATTACGGACGAGCGCATAAGATTTGTATGACTGTATACGAGATGACAAATATATATTATTTTTGATTGGTTCATTTGAGGGGTAGTATCATCTTTATTATTTGATCACACGAGATGTTCGTGATACTTGGCTTCTTGTTCCTTCTTTTTAGAACATGCAAAAAAGTAATTTTGTGAGAAATAAAGTTCAGTTTCAAGTTGAAACGTGAGCTAGTATTCAGTAGAGCTTGTTGACAAGCTCCGTATGAATACAATTTCTTCCGTTAAAGGATGCTTTATTTTGTTCTTATTTTTTTATTATCATTTTTTGACATTTGGATGGAGGATTATATTTTGATACGTGTAATTGTCTATAAAATTATTTATTTGATAGAACATATACACATGTATTACATTGTTTGAGTTTAAAAGAATTATATTATAAAAATATATCGAATAATTATTAAAAGTTTGAGTTTATCAGATTTAAATTATTTATTTATTAGATAATATTATATTATAATTGATGTAATTTGATTTGATTTCGAATTAAATTTTGGTAAAGTGACACATCTTGAAAGAAACTATCGACATCTAACGAATTAAATCATAAGGTGACAAGCAATTACAAATTTAATATCAAATAGATATATCATTTTATAATATATAATTTATTAATATTTCAAAATTCAACAGAAACATGACGTTAAAAGATGAAAGAAAATAAGGAAACACCAATCTTATAATCTATTTTTGCCCATAATCTTCTCGTGTACCCTTTCAGTTATCGTCATCACAAGCAGCCCATATATATATATATATAAATAGCCACAACCCTTCGCCATACGTACTTCTTCCATTCTCCTGCCATCTTCCCAACCCTCAAAAGAATCCAATCGAATCGGAGATCCTGAACACCTTCTACTTGATTCTGCATTCTTCGAGGTAACTAACAATTTTACATCTTTTTAGGTCTTTCTTTCTTCTTTTTCTGTTCCTTTTTGCCTTTAATTCTATGTTTTACTCTCGATTCCCTTAGATCTGGTGTGATATATATAATATGTTACTGAATGATCTCAATAAACGTAAGAATTTTGGTGGTTTAGTTGAATTTTGTGTTAATCCACTTTAATGGAGTACTAAATGTGAACGACGATCATGTAAAGTTATGATTTGACGCCTCTTTTAGCAACGATCATGTATGTTGAATGTTGGCACCAGGCTTTAATTGCGTTACATGAAGAATTGTCAGTGAAGCAATGGTAGAGGCGTATAAATTGTCCGTGTATATACATACAGATCGTAGATAATTTGGCTACTTCCTGTTCCTATGGGATTATATAAGCAATTAATGTATATTATCCTTCGTTGACGTCTAATTCCTAGTTTCAAAAGAGCTCTTTTTTTTCTTCTCTTTTAATAGATATAGATTAGACTCTCAAGTACACCTGTTTAATCTTATTAATCTAGTGAGAAGCCAGGAAGGGGCTAGCTGTGATTGCCATACCTTTTGTAGTAAACAATTTAGCATAGATGTTACAGTTTATTATTATTTTTTTATACAAATCATAATCTAAAGCATTCTTGGTTATAAATTACGTCCAATTTATAAATTTTGCACATCTTTGTGATTTTGCTTGCTCCATGACTGGATGTATTTCTTATTGCTCAATGCTCATATGACACCTGGCACAGTTTTGCTTTTAAAGTTGAACCGTAAACTAATATTTGTCTGATCTTTTTTTTTCTTCAGTTTCAAAAAATCTATACAATGCCATCTGCAAATCCTGAGACATCTGAGCAAGACAGAGAACCGTTTGTTGAGGTTGATCCATCAGGAAGATTTGGCAGGTACAGCGACCTGTTGGGGGCTGGAGCTGTAAAGAAGGTCTATAGGGGATTTGACCAAGAAGAAGGCAGGGATGTAGCCTGGAACCAAGTAAAGCTAAGGAATTTCAGTGAAGACCCGTCTGTCTTCAAGAGGTTATTGTCGGAAATAGAACTGCTACAAACACTTGAGAATGAAAACATCATCGTTCTTTACAGTTTCTGGAGGGACATTGAAAACGGCACCTTGAATTTTATCACAGAGGCATGCACCTCGGGTAATCTGAGGGATTACAGGAAGAAGCATAGGCGTGTCTCACTCAAGGCCTTGAAGAATTGGTCAAAACAGATTCTGAAGGGCTTGGAGTATCTCCACACTCATGAACCATGTATTATTCATAGGGATCTTAATTGCAGTAACATCTTCATCAACGGAAACATTGGAAAGGTAAAAAAAATGTCCTTTTATCTCATATTATATAATTCTTTGCATGATATGCTCTCAAGGTTTAGTTTGACAATCATTATCCATGTTGTATCATTGGAGCTTGTTTTCTGCAGGCATCTGATATATACATCTAAACTTCAAGAACACATGTTAACTTTAGTGCTATCATTAACTATGCTCTTAAGGTTTAGAATGCAGTTTGGCTACTTTACCTAGGAGGTTATATATAAGTCCAAAGCAAAATATAGACTCATTTGAATGTGTATCTATAAATTCTTTTTTCATTGCTGAAATCACGCAGGATTGTCAAAGTTTATAACAGTTACTTTAGCATATTACCTCGTTATCTGCTTAAAACTTTTGTTGAGACCAGAAAGCATGTCAACTTTCATGCTATCATTTGAAATAAATTAAGGGGGTGTTTGCTTTGCTGGAATTCAGGGTAATTGGAGGAGAAAGGAATTCTATTTTTAGTTGATGGCATATTCTAAAATCTAAATGCTTGATAAAATCCAATCCCTTCAGAAACCTTCCAATGAATCAAACGCTACCTAAATGAAAATTGAGAGAAAAATAGATTGGATTTATAATTACTAGACTAAATTGAGAAATACTAATTATTTAACCTCTATGAAATCTGAGAGATACTGAATTTCAATGTTATGAACAGGTTAAGATCGGTGACTTGGGTTTAGCAGCAGTAGTAGGGAAGAACCACGCTGCTCATACATTACTAGGAACACCAGAGTATATGGCTCCAGAGCTGTATGAGGAAGACTACAACGAGTTGGTGGATATATACTCATTTGGAATGTGTCTGCTTGAAATGGCCACAATGGAGATACCATATAGCGAGTGCGACAGTATCGCTAAGATATACAGGAAAGTTACAAACGGTGTGATGCCTCAAGCCTTCAACAAAGTAACTGATCCTGAACTAAAAGCATTCATCGAAAGATGCATTGGCCAACCACGAGCAAGACCTTCTGCTTCAGAACTTCTCAAGGACCCGTTTCTTACAGAGACCAACAGTGAAGAGAGTGATGGTAGTGCCTAAAGTAACAATTAGCAGTTTCTTGATTCTTGAAGATGTCTCTTGTGCCTTTTTCCCTTCTGTTTTTTGGATCTTGTGTATATATTAATATCGCATTCTTTGATTTTTGGGTATCGGTTTGCTTTGGAAAAAGGGTATGAGATAGTTTGAAGTTTACTCATGAATGTAATGATTTCTTTCAAAGATTAGGGCTCATAAGTAAAGGTTAGCCCTTGTTTGTATTCCAGTTTCAAGACCTTTTTATCTCATGAAAAACACATATGTATGCCTTTTGCAAGATTTGATACGAGTGTGGAAAGTATGATAACTTTAATATTGGTATGAAGAAATAAAAAAATATGTTACTATATAATAATATAAATTGTAGAAAAAAATTAAAAAAAAATGTGGGGAAGGCATTGAGTGGTGTGGGAGGAAACATATCAGAGAATGAGGAATAAAAAAGTGGGAGGAATTTAAGAGCCGTGCCGTGGCATCCTGGTTGTTAACTTATGCTACAAACCATACAAAGACTTCTTCACCTTCACTTCATCTATATTTTATTCATATTTTCCACTTTTTTTTAATTAGTTATTACTTTTCCTATTCTAGGTTCTCTCATTCATATATATATATATATATATATATATATATATATATAGAGGGAGGTTCAATGGAAAACCACAATGCACCTGAAAACTTGTGAAAACCGCACTGCACCACCATAAATGCATCAAATTCCCCGCGTGATGCATCAAAATCCCGCGTGATGCATCAAATTTCCCGCGTGATGCATCAAAATCTCGCGTGATGCATCACCTTATTTACGATCATGCCACCGCGTTTTTCATGAAATGCACCAAATCGGACGGTATGCTTAGGTTTCCACAGTTTTCATGTGCATAGTGGTTTTCCATTGAACTCACCCCTATATATATATATATATATATATATATATATATATATATATATATATATATATATATATATATATATATATATATATATATATATATATATATATTAATATCATCAACAATCAACATATTTACTTTAAAAAAAGAGTTTAAAAAAAAAAACAATAACCATTGTATCTGGTTCTGTTTGGCTTTAAAAGGTTTATATTTTTCTCAAACTCGACCTGGGATTCTTTTTTGAGTTTTCGGTTGCTAACGAAAAGTCAAAAACCATATAACATAAGGTTTGAAGTTGGCACATTAGTAGTCTTTTAGAATATAAATATATTAAACAAGTTGGGAGGGGTTTGTAGGTGAATTGGGACACAAAAAATGTAGAGATTGTCAAAAAGGTCACATGTAACAAGGTTAGAAAAGTTTATTTACACCCTTATTCTACTGTCCAAGGCTTTGATAACATTTTCAACCTTCCCAACATTCAAGAAACAAACTTTGAATCCTTAAAATAATATACTAATTATATCATTTCTTTTAAAACACTCGTGTGCATCCTACTTTGACCATCACTCTCCCCAATCTAACACCCTTCATTCAATCATCAAACGGCTGAAATCCATTCCAAATCATCTGGTTTTCTGGGTTCTAGAAGTACTAACAGTGTACTATAAATTCATTATTCTAATTTGAGGAGATCCGGATCAAGCAATTATATCCATGAAAAGACTCAAAAATGATGGTTAAATTCTCAGTTTGTTTGTAAACATTTGCAGGAATACGTTTCTTGTTCTTTCTGTAGCAAATGGATGGGTCTGCACCAAAAGATAATGCTTCCGTTCTTTCAAGTCCTTTAGCTTCTCCAAATATTAGTGCCCTTCTCAAGATCAAGATAATTTCATGGTAATCGAATCATGCATAAAGATTACTGCTTTTTCAAATTTTCATTGCTTTTATGGATTCTTAGTTTAAATTCAATCATACCCTTTTCATATTTGTCTTTCGTTTCGATTATATTTTGTATAGGAGCCAAGAAACTGGCCTGCCAGCTTCGGTTTGTGTCCATGTTGCCGATAGGAATTTCAATCTTCATAGGGTAAGTTTGATCGAAACTAGCAAAAAATTTTAATTCTGATCAGCTTTAACTAGCTCAGCTAACTTCTCCCTTGATGGTTTTTACAGTTGCCTTTATTTACAAAAAGTGGATACTTTAACAGAAAACTAAGTGATTCAAATGAAGTTGAGCTACCCCAAGATTTCCCTGGAGGAGCCGAGACTTTCGAGATGATTTCACTCTTTATCTATGGCTCCTCCACCTTAGTTGACCCTTTTAACGTTGCAGCTCTTAGATGCGCAGCTGAATTTCTCGAAATGACAGAAGAGTTTAGCTCTGGAAACCTCTGTGAACGATTTGACATATACTTGAACCAAGTTGTGTTACAGAGCTGGGAAGACACTCTCATTGTCCTTCAGCAATGTCGGTCACTTGACCCTTGGGCCGAAGAACTCTTAATCGTGAGCCGGTGCATTGAGTCGCTAGCTTTCATGGCTTGCATGGAGATTCTTGATCCAGAAAGAAGAAGAGACCAACCTGTTGTAACTCTAGAAGCTTTAAGCACTCAAAAATGGAGCTCTGAAATGATTCAAGAAATTGTGAGCCAGGATGTGTGGATCAAAGACCTAATTGCTCTCCCATTTGGGTTTTTCAAACGAGTAATTGGGTCTTTAAGAAGACAAGGTATGAAAGAAAAGTATGTTACCCCGATCATTTTGTTCTACGCAAATTGGGTACTTTCTAATGAAAATGGCAGCCAAGAAGATGTAGCTGTATTACTAAAAGGGGTTCTTGATTTACTTCATATGGGGGAGAAGGCTAGTAGAATCATTCCAGTTGGATTTTACTTCAGTTTGCTCTCTAGATCACTAAAACTCGGCTTAGATAAAGAGTGTACTCTAAAGTTACAAAATCAAATTTCTGGGGTCTTGCATATGGCTCGGGTTGAAGATTTTCTTCTACCACAAAGTTCCATAGATGGTATTTCTGGTAGCATTGAAATGGCAACGATGGAGAGCATATTTTCGACTTACGTTTTGTTTAACATGTGTGGAAACAACGATAGTCCTTTGCCTTATCATTTTGCTGTTGCAGAATTATGGGACTTGTATCTCACCCGTATAGCCAGTGACGCGAAAATGGACTCGAAAAGATTCATGGAACTCATTGAAATCGTGCCAGTATCATGTCGGTTAAACCATGATCATCTTTATCATGCCTTGAACACTTTTCTGCAGGCAAGTATCTTTAATATCAAGTTTATATTAACACTTTATGTTTGGTGTCTTTTAAGGATGTAAATGAGCCAAGCCCGAGCCCGTTTAAGCTTAAGCTCAACTCGTTTAAAAGTATCAGACTTGACGAGCATTGTTCGTTTCAAGCTTTGTATGTAAAACTCGAGCTCGGCTCGTGAATAATTTTCCAAGCTCGAGCTTGGCTCGGGCTCGACTCATTAATTATATATTTTAATTTTTTTGATTAATTTTTATATATTTAATCAATATATCATATATTTATTGATTTAAAAATATATTTATATATAGGCTCGTTTAGGCTCGCAAGCTCGATACGTGAAGCTGGGTTCGAGCTCGTTTATTAAATGAGCTTGAATTTAGGCTCGAGCTTGGCTCGGGCTCGTTTAACTCGAGCTTTTAACGAGTCGAGCTCGAGTAGCTCGGCTCATTTACATCCCTAGATTGTCTTTATAGAAATCTTGAACATGTTGTTTGTGAATTCTTGTTTTCCAGCTGCATCCTGAATTGTCACAAGACGAAAAGAGTACAGTATGCAAATATCTCAACTGTCAAAAACTATCACATGAAGTTTGTGTAGAAGCAGTCCAGAACGAATTAATGCCTCTACGGTTAATAGTCCAGGCACTTTTCGTTCAACAATTAAGTACACACAAAGCATTGAAAGAATGCTCAGACTCATTCAGATACGCACACTGTGGAGACTTCTCGGGAAGCCTTACGAGTTCAAGATATGCAAACTCTAGAAGCCAGAATCTTGTAGACAGTCCATGTGTTGATATCGAAGACACAAGAAACCGACCACTCAGTTTCTTGATACAGAAAGATTTAGCATCTGAGAACCCTGAATTTTGCAAGAAAGAATACGAGTCTACAAGCTTTAGAATTCAAACACTTGAACAACAGCTGATGACACTAAAAAGAAGCCTTCATTTACAAAACTCGTCAAAGAAAAGAGACCCGGTTTCCAAGAACGTCGAGCCAGTGAGACCGTACGGATTAGAGGGAAGAACGACGAGTAAGAAAAGAACACCTCTCGGACAAGTGACCAGCTGCATAGGAACAGTGAATCTTGCATCACAAAGGAAATATGCGAGTAGGTTACTGAAGGTGTTTAGGAGATTTAGCTTGTTTGGTAGATCAAAACCAAAAAGAAAACCAAGTGTAACTGCCATACGCCCCAAATCAGAGTAAAACTGTCTACTTTACATCTACAAATATTATAAATCAAGAACATAGTTTTTGATTTTTGAACTTCTTACATATACATAACACAATAGGAACAATGTTATATTACATCAACCCACATTTGATTTCAAACGCTACTAATAAAACTAAAGAACAACGAAAGAACAAAAGTATCCGCATCAACATAATTAAGCAACGGTTCTTGGGACTGCTTCTGGCTCATGTTTGCTCTGATCATTACAAGATTCAACCAGCACATGTCTAGCAGCTTTGATCACTGTTTGTCCGTTAACGTAATGCTGACGACAAACAGGCATATACATATCTGCCCCACCGATAAGTTCTGTTTTTGTCTCTTTGGTTTTCCTTAGGGTGAAATGGGCTCGTTTGCCGCATACTTCACACCGAGCGGTTAACTTGGTTATGGTGTCAGCAAGGGGTACTATATCAAGCACCGGACCAAAATTCCTCCTGCACACCAAACAAAAAGTACTTAGAAAAGAATATATATGAACAAAGCATGATATCAAATACACAATTTAGCTAAACAAACACCTCAAGTAATCACCATCAAGGCCAGCAACTATAACAGTTTTTCCATCATGATCAGCAGCTTTACAACAAAAGTCATAGAGATCATCAAAGAATTGTGCTTCATCAATGCCAATAACATCCAGCTGTCATTTATACAAAGCTAATTACAAATCTATGAAGCAAAAAATAAGAGGATACTCCCATATTCAAACCTAATTCCATGTTAATTGTGGGATTGCATTATATTGTTCATGAAACCAATCAAATTAAATGAATTTCATAACTATGATATGAACAGTCTTGAGATAACTTAAAACCCTAAAATATTTTGAGGATTTCTAGTCACGGATCCCCGTGATAAGTCATAAAGATTAAGCATACCTTGTCATAAACTTCTTCTCCAAGTTTTTGTTTAAAAGACAACAGATCAGGCAGTGCCCAACATGGATATTTGGAGCCATCATGGGTCACAACCGAATCTATTGCATATCGGGTATCCTTGTTTGATTTTATCATTGCTATGTTCCTGTAAAGTACATCATTATATCATCAAATCAAGCAAGAAACCGTCACCGAAGTAATTCATCAATTTACAAACTTTATACGTATATATGACATGTGTAATTGATGGGGAAATTGATCTTCAACATAAAAGTAATTTTTGAGTTTAAGTTCACAAGTCAAGATACAAAAAATGAGTGGATCAAAACAATAAATAATTCATCAAGTTACCTGCCATTAGCGCCTTCAGATTTGATCCTACGAAGAAGAGCTGTAGTTTTACCGGCAAACATAGGGCCCACGATAACATGAATCTCACCGGAAGGATGAATAGGGTGCTGCGGCATCAGATCACGATCAGTGTGAGTGTGATTAACAGTTGGTGTCATCGAGGACATGTTATGGGGGAATTAGTGGTGTGTGTGAGCGTTTTGTTAGATGGGGTATAAATAAAGAAGGGATTAATGGAGATGGAGGTTTGAATTTGAAGTTTGGAGGGAAGAAGATGGGAGTTTTAAATAATTTGGCAGGAAGCAACAGACATTTTGGGAGGGAAGAAGTGTGCGAGAGAAGATTCCTGAAAATGAGGGAGCGCATTGCTTTCGTTTAAGTTTAACAACCTTATGGTTTGGCTATGTGCCATTTTGAACCCTCAATATTTGAGTATTGGCACTGGATACTAGGGACGTTATTCGGGCGGGTTAAATGGGTCTCGGGTTATTCGGGTTTGAGGGTGTGGGTTCTTCGGTCTACCCGAACCAAATAAGAGAAAGGGTTAAATGGGTATCGGGTTAATCAGTTTGGGTTAAACGGGATATTCGGTTTTTATATAAAAAAAGAAATACTTTACAAATTAGTTTAAACGGGTTAAATAGGTTGGATAATTTTCACAAATTTGGGTACACGAGTTAAATGGTTTGACTATTAAAATTGGGTATTTAAATCTTTACATTTTTATATATAAACAATTCTAATTCTAATTAAAATTTAAAAATTAAAAATTAAACAGGTTATTTGGGTACCCGAATAAATATGAATCCTACCCGATCCCCAAACCGAAATAGTTATTCGGGTACCATTTAACCCGATTAACAAAATCGAAAACCGAATAACCCGACTCAAATAACTCGTTTACGATTTGATTCGGGTTTGGCTATTTTGCACACCAAGGGATGTGTGGGATGACTGAAAACCGAACCAAAATTGAAACCGAACCGGAACCAGAACCGATTTATAATATTCGGTTTGGTTATCGAATCTTATAGTCTTCAATTTTCGGTTATCGGTTATTCGGTTAACGATTATGCGGGTTTCAGTTTTTTCGGGCATAGAAAGATAATTTGAAAAGCTCATAACATGCAAATCAATAAATGTTTTAAAAACCCACAATGTGAAAACCGAAAAGATTAATAGTTAGAACAATATTTTAGGATGCTGAAACTACATAATTTATATGAAAACATCATGATCGACATTTCTCTTATTCTATTTTTATGTTTTTTGTTTATATCTTGTTATAATAAATATAATTATATATAGCTACTTTAATTAACAATACAAATCAACCTTAATTAAATCATTAGTGGATGTGTGTTCAAGATTGAGGGGTATTTGCCCATTTAAAAGGAAAAAAATTACATAAGACCATTTGATTTAGAGAAAAATAGAATCTATCAAAAGTTAGAAAATTAGAAGGAATGAAAATCTCAATAAATATACACCGTGTTTGGTTGGTAAGGAATTGACAAAAAAAAACAAAATGAAAAACAAGAAGATGCTCCCTGTCGCTCCCTGAACACACACTCTATGACGCTTGTTGTGCGCCAAGCACGAATGTTAAGGTTAATTGTTAGAAAAATTTACTTTTGTTTTTCTTAGTATATTTGTTTATTGTTATATCGTCTATTCTTAATATTATTAAGTTAGGGTTTATATATGTTGGAAATTTATCTACACTAGAATCTTCAAGTCAAAATGCCTCGAATATTTTCATGAAGAAATTGACTTAAATAATGTTTTAATGGATTATTTTAAATATGCAACCTCACAAAGAACAATAATATGATGTAATTTCTTTTAAAATTTTAATGAAGTTTACATAATTATATTAAAAATATATATTATATTAATTATGTTGACAAGACCGGCCAACCTGATTAGAGGGGAAAATAAATAAATCAACCGTCGATCACTCTAATATTGTACCTTCGTATATGAAATTCTTGGATCCACCGCTACTTACACGCACCTATCTTAAGGCCGGTGGGAGTACCCAAGCCGAAGGGGTAGCGGCTCCGCCACATCAGCCAAGGCCGGCGGCTACACCACCCCCGCCCCCCGGCCCCGCGTAAAATGCTCCCCGGCCCGGCTCCCTCTCCCCGCTGCACCCCGCTCCACATTTTGTCTTTTTCCCCCCCAACGGTCTAGTGACCGTTTAAAATTAAAAAAAAAAATTTTATTAATTATTTTTCCCTATAAATATATCTTCACAACACATCCATTTTCACCACTTTCACCATTTTCATCTCTTCCACACTCTTTCATCTCTCAATCTCTATATTTCTTAAAGTCATGGATCGAAACACCGGCAAACAACCCGCCGCAAGTCGAAAACGCGGCAAACAACCAGCTTCTCAATCAAACCCTTCTTTCCGCCCACCGCAAAATTTTACGGATAACTCGGCACCATACGTGCCACACTTTTCACCCCCCACTCCATAATATTACCAACCATCCCCACCCAATCCACAATATTACCAACCGTCCCCACCCAATCCGCAATATTCCCAACAATTCCCACCCAATCCGCAATATTCCCAACAATCCCCACCCAATCCGCAATATTCCTCGCGAGAATTTCACGAGGGTTTCGAACCATTTGCTTATCGGGACCCCGCATCTAGAGACGAGGACGACGAGGAGACGGCACCCGAAACTCAACCCGTCGATTCCGACGAGGAGACGATTCCGGTAAACACCGTGGCAACCGGGTCTACACGAAAGGGTCCAATGAAACCGAAAATGTGGACCTCCATGGAAGAAAAGGCTTTGGCGGAAGCCTGGATCGATATTTCCGAAGATCCAACTACCGGAAATAATCAAAAACGTTCAAATTTTTGGGGACGAATCCTCCAAAATTTTGATAACCGAGTTGGTGGAACTAGCCGCACCACCCACCAACTTAATTCAAAGTGGAAAGACATGAACCGCAATTGTACAAAATTTGGCGGCATTTTTAACAACAATGCGATGCAGCGACGGAGCAGGGAAAACGATTACGACGTTTTCACCAACACCCAAGAACAATACAAGGCCCTCAATAAAGGTAAGCCGTTTCCACACCAATCGGCTTGGGAGGTGCTTCGACGTCATCCAAAGTGGAACCCCGTTCCACAAATGGATGATTTTGTTGAGCCGCAAAGAAAGCGGTCCAAAACTTCCGAATCTAACACGATCGCAACACCGTCTTCTGATGCGGCATTTTTAGGTCTTGACATTGACGAAGATGACGAGGGCGACGCGGATCTTGAGCAGCTTGAACGACCACGCCGCAAGGGGAAAAAACCAACATCAACATCAGTCGACCCAGAGATGCAATCAAAATTCGAAAGGATTTCATCATGTCACGAGCAAGATCTTGAAGATAAAAGACGTCACCGAGCACGACTTGAAGAATTAAAAAAATCAAAACAAGAAAAAGAATTGGAGTTGAAAGAGAAAAGATATAATGCGTACATTGCGGCACTGAATAAAAAACAACACGATCGTGACTTGGAATTTTTCCTTCGGCCACACGACCATCTACAAGGTGCTGCTTTGGAAACCGCCTTGGCCCACAAAAAAAAGCGTTGCGGAGCGTTGGGGATGGCGACTATAGTTTCGTAATTTTTTTAGTTATGTAATTTTTTTAGATTATGTACTTTTTTTAATTTTTAGTTTCGTAAGTTTTTATTTTTTAGTTTCGTAATTTTATTATGTAATAGTTTTTAAATATTTATGAAATTAATTATTTTATATTTAATAATTGTTTTCTTAATTAAAATGTTAAAAAAATTAAGAAAGATGGAAAGGTTAAGAAAGGTGGGTATTCCTAGTTAGAAAGGTGGGGAAAGGTGGAGAGAGAAAAGCTGATGTGGCGCTGACGTGTACAAAAAGGTGGGTTTGGGAAAGGTGGGTACTCCCCACACTCTAATGGAAAACTACTAGAGACACTCACCACTCCACCAACAAAACATTCGTCATCCATTAATAGCATGGATTTTTGTGCAAAAAACCTAATATTGTCTATATTTTTTTATTAAAACCCCAGTCTATTTTTCGTTGCATAATAAAAAAATAATGTTAAACACAAAAAATCCACGTTCATCTTCTCCTAAATTAGGACCGTCTGCACTGCGGTGACAATTTCGGCCCATTCAAACAAACGGATGAATGGGTCGACGACCAAAAGATAAATTTTTAACATGAAATTGAATTTTTTTTTCAAAAAATAATTTGTTTAATACATCGTTTTCTAGAATTTTAGTTTTTAAAAAAATATGTTCTAGTTTAGTTTTTTACTACGAGTCATCTTGACAATCCCGCCCGTTTGGCCCATTGAGTCGAAATTGTCAACCCTACCTGCACACATTCTCTTCTCCTAATCAAATAACAATCGACTGTGAAGTCCAACATGCTATCGCATGATTGGAGTCCATAGGCTACCGATGCATGCACATATGTACTGTTGTTTCGAAAGAATTTTCCAATAATAAGAGTGAATGGGAGCGGGATAGATGCCATTGACATCTGTATCACGGTGAACCCCATCACCCTCCCATTAGTGCCTTTAGATGAAGTCGCATTGGGATGGCTGCATCATAAAAAGATGAACAAAAGTTGCGCGCGTACACACACACACACATATATATAAAGGTTCAAAAGGGAACATTTAAGCATCAGAGAACCATGAGAAATTTTTGTGCATTGGATAATCTATCAAGGTCGCAGTAAAGACATTTATTGTATACCAAATACATGGAAATTTATTAATTTTATAAAAATCTTTAAGAGATAATTAGGATGTATATTAGGAATTTGAATCAAAACTTCACATATCTCTCTCTCTCACACACACACACACACACACACACACTCTCTCTCTCTCTGCTTCTTCTCCCTCTCGTCTCTCTTCTTCTCTCCCTCCTCGTCTCATCTCTCTCTCTCTCATCGGGTTCGTCTTCCTCTTCCTATCTCGTCGTTATAGGAGTCTGCCACCACCATCACCGCCAATGCAACCACCACACAACCCCTCTATCGTTGATGTGCATCATCTTTTGTTTGTTGTTGTACATCGCTGCGGTCGGACACCACCATCGCTGTGGTCGGCCACCGTACGCCTCCATTGCTTTTGTGCTTCATTATTGTTGCTAGTGTGCATTGTTGTTGTCCACAACTACCGTTATGATTTAAATGTTTAAATGAATGAAGGTTTTCACAGTGATGAACACGAAGGTTTTCATCGTGATGAGCACGATGGATGAACGAATGTTTGAATGATGAACACAAAAGATGAACGAAGATTTGAAGAACAATGAACAATGAGGAAGTGGATGCATCGATATCTTCATATTTTTTTTTATTGAATTTGTATAAGTTTTGTTAAATTTGAAAGTTTATGAATTAAATTTAATAAGCATTTATTATTTGATGGAATATTTAGTTGATATAAAATTAAAATTGATTTGAATAGGTATATATTTTTTCTAACTATCCTCGAGGACCTCCACTGATGTATCACAAGATACATCAAGTATGTTGTATCATCATGAGATGGATATAATCCAATTATTATCAGGTGATATAGAAAGATGGAGAGACCACCTACCCTAAGTATAAAAAGCTCGTGATGGAAGACAATCAACCATTTATGATAATTACTTTTAATTGTAAACTTGATGAATAGTGAAGCAGGCTGACAACATATTTTTTATGTAGTTATTTTTATCTGATTTGCTTCTATTATTATAGCATTTAACATATATTGTTATATAAACTTTTGAACATATAATTATGATTGTATGTTTTGTTGTCTATATTTCAATATAAAACTTATTATCGACTGAACTACTTTTATAATACCAAAATTTTATAATATATATTGTTTTCAATTAAAATAACTACATCATGTTAAAAACATGGTTAGGAGTCCATCAACTTTTTATGAGTTTATATATACATGTTTATTTTCGTTTCTTAAAAATTATAAAACGTTGTATTAAGTTAATTGTTAATTTCATCGCAATGCTAGGATAACATCTAGTGGATTCAAATTATCAAACTTCCTAAAAACTAAAGGCCCATTTAGTTGATAAAAATTTTCTGTTTGATTTTCTAACAAAACTGAAAACAACCATCACATATACTATCTTTACAAAACATATTTAGAATGGTTAAAAGAGTTTTTTTTTTTCATTCAACCATCACATATACTATCTTTACAAAACTCTCTCGCTCTCATTTGAAAACGAGAACGCATTTGGAAAAATAGAAATGAAGTTTTCAATAGATAGTTATAAATTGAAAACTAAAAACATTTAGAAACAGTGGATTTGAACTTTTTCATTTGACAAAAATTTTGATTCGAAAAAAAAAACTTTCAAAAACTCATTTGCAATAACTACTATAATCACTATACCAAAAAAAAAAATAAATAAATAAAATAGTTTTCGCCACGGAAACTCCCATTTTTTTCTTTGATTTTTAAGAATTAATTTTTAAATTTGAATAACCAAGAAACACAAAGTGGCAAATATTATTATTTTAGGAGGATAAACATGTCCTCGGTTCTTATTGTGCCTCTTTTCTTCTAGTCGTCTCACACACTGACCGCTTTTGCCAAGATTTATCATTTGCTTTTTGATTCAATTTGGTGGGTTTTTGTTATATGTTTGAGAAAAATTTCATTTTCTGTTAATTTGGGAGAAAAATAGTCTGTTTCGATTGATCGCTTTTTTATTTATAAATTTCTTTGACCCCATTTTTAGGAGGCCCTAAATTGTTATTAGATTGGTCATTGTCGAGGGATCCGATGTTTTCTAATTGAATCAATAATACCCAATTCTTATGAGGAATAATCCACGTGTTTCTTCCAAGCAAGGTAAGATTGCTTTTAATCTGAACCTTCTTGATCTACATTCTTGCATTCTGGTCTCGGAATCGTTTGCGGTTTAAAGTCTGAATTTTGATGATATCTTCAATTTGTTCTACTTTGTTTTGATCATTCTTTAGCTTAATACTGTTTTGTACATGTTTGGATTGATAATGATGAATTGATGATTAATAATTTGTGAATTTGTTACCATATGGGTTTTTGATAGATTGGTTTTGGTGTTTAGAAAATGCAATCTGATCTTGGCAAGCTATTTATCGGTGGGATATCATGGGATACGAATGAAGAACGTTTGAAAGATTATTTTAGTAGTCATGGTGAGGTATTGGAAGCTGTTATTATGAAGGATCATACCACTGGTCGTGCCCGTGGTTTCGGTTTCGTTGTCTTTTCCGATCCCACTGTTGCCGAGAGAGTTACCAAAGAGAAACACAACATTGATGGTAGAATGGTAACTTGTTTTAGTGTTTTTGTTTCACAAAACAATTGTTATGAATGTAGTGTAAATAGTTTTATGATATCAATCTCTTTTATCGTTGTAGGTCGAAGCGAAGAAAGCTGTTCCAAGGGATGACCAAAGCATGAATGACAGAAACAATAATAACAGTGGTCAGGGTTTTCCTGGTACAGGACGAACACGAAAGATATTTGTAGGAGGTTTAGCGTCCACAGTCACCGAAAATGATTTTAGGAGATATTTTGAGCAGTATGGAACAATTACAGATGTTGTGGTTATGTATGATCATAATACACAAAGGCCTAGAGGCTTTGGATTCATTACTTATGACTTAGAGGACGCGGTAGACAAAGTATTATTAAAAACTTTTCATGAGCTTAATGGTAAAATGGTTGAGGTTAAACGTGCGGTTCCTAAAGAGCTATCACCTAGTCCAAGCCGAAGCCCGCTTTGTGCATATCCTTATGGTTTAAACCGAACTAGTAGCTTTCTTAATGGCTACAATCAAGGAATGTATTCTCCTAATGTAGTTGGAGTTGGAGGTTATGGTGTTAGGATGGATGGTGGGTTCAACCCGATTCCTTCTGTAAGAAGTGGGTTCGCTACGTTTGGCTCTGGATATGGAATGGGATTAAACTTTGAACCAATGATGAGCGGAAACTATGGTGGTGCCACCAATTTTAATAGTGCTCTAAGTTACGGAAGGGGGATTAACCCTTATTATGTCGGGAATTCAAATAGGTTCGGGAACCCTATTAGTTTTGATGGAGGAAATGGAGGGAATACTTCTTTCTTTAGTTCTAATCCGCGAAATTTATGGGGTAATGGAGGGCTTAATTATGGATCAAATTCCACAGGCTCAAATGCTTATTTAGGATCTGGAAATGGGATCATTGGTGGTGGAATATTGGGAAACACTAGGCTTAATTGGGATTCTTCTCCAATTTCACCTCAAAGTGGTGGCAATGCTTCAATGCAGAGTGTTAATTTTGGTTATGGAGGAGGGGATAACAGTTACAGTTTAAGAGGTTCGGTTTATGGAAGAAACAATACTACTAAGGTAATTCCAACATCATCATATGTTGCGTCTAGTGTAGGTTATGACGGGCCTTTTTCAGACTTTTATGGTAATGGTGCCTTGAACTATCCGCGAGACCCAACTTGGCGCACAACAAACAATGATCAAGAGGGATCTGGTTCATTTGGTGGGTACGGGCTAAGAGTTGGAGGCTCTGATGTCCAGACTAAAAGTTCTTCTGGTTATGTCGGTGATTATAGTGTTGCAAAGACACCAGAAAATAGAGGTCTAGTTCCTAACTATATCAAATAGATCCAAGTTATATAGAAAAATCTATCATTCACTTGTGACAATGGAGTTTTGGTTAAGGTTAACATCTATAATCGTCCCTCGAAATTTATAAATATAGATGTTATATTTGTGTTATCACATTTAGATGTGTTTTTGCTCAAGTATGATATTGTTTTCTATTGGTTTTGTAAATTGTTTTAGAGTGTTTATGCACAAAAATTGTTGATGTTATTAGGCATATACAGATGTTAGTGATGTCTTTATTAGTATAATGTCAGACCCATTGGGTTTTTAGGGTTTTGCCCTATTAGGATTTTCTGTGTTCTATATATAGGGCTCTACTATTGTTAGATTAATCATCTCTTTGTATTCTTTTTTTAAGTTTGCATTATAATAAAACCCTAATCATTTGGGTATATCTATTTCATCATGCTTTTATGTTACAGGATGTGTAGTTAATAATAATACTAGTGGATATATATCGATAACTTACAGACTAGTCGTTTCTGGTTGCTGCAGGAATTGCTGGATAGTAAGAGCTTGAAAATGCAAGAAGTTAATAATTGAAGTTTGGTGCACATTGAACATAGGTGATAAGTTGAGTGCATTAGAAGAAAGTTTATAAGTTTGTTTTTTTTATTGAATCTTTGAGTTTAAGTTTTGGTCTTTTTTGAGTGAGATGTAAAATCGATTTGCGGCATATAGTAAAAAACATGTCATCTTGCGCGAGACAGGTGATACAAAAGACAATGTTTTGCCTGGGAAGTGCTCGGGTTTTTTGGGTTTTTTTTTTTCCTTTTATCAATGAAAATACAAGGTTTTGCCAGGTAACTTCGATTTCTCCGTAAGAACTTTGGCATACTGTCGGTTTTTGCCTTAAAAACTTGATGTTTGATGTGAACAGTAGGTTACGAATCTGTCTTCGATTCTTCCCTTTCTTGGGCATTTAGATATTGTTGTTCTTTAATTTTTGTATTTTGGTTCTTGTATATTTTGATTTCATTAGTTCTTGAATATTGTATATGGTTGGTTCTTGAATCTGTTCCTCCATTCAGAGATGTGATTTCGTGATATCAACTTTTAATTGTTTCAAAGAGTTGTCAAGTTTTAATGGATGGAATTTGTTCAAGAAGTTTGACTCATAATTTGGTTTATACTTAAAAGGGATAATTGTGCAAAAAACCTTCAAGTTGTCAGCTTTTTGTTATTAAAACCCCAAATTATTTTTCATTGCATAGAAAACCCAGAACTAATTAAAAATCAGTAAATCAAGGTTTTATCAATGTGTAGTCGGTTGAAACCGGTTATTAATCGTATGTGGACCTTAAATAACTTACGTGGAATAAATATTAATTGTTGAAAGCGGTTGGAAAGTATTACACATCATTTAAACCTCCGTTGATAACTTTTAATTGTAATTTTTAAACGGGATTACATCATCAATGAGGGGTTTAAATAATGTGTAATACTTGACAACCAGTTTCAACAATTAAAATTTATTCCACGTAGGCTATTTACCGGTCCACGTATGATTAATAACTGATTTCAAGCGGTTAACCGTTGATGAAACCTTGTTTTATAGATTTTTAATTAGTTCGGGGTTTTCTATGCAACGGAAAATGGTTTGGGGTTTTAATCACAAAAAGCTGACAAGTTCGGGTTTTTTGCACAATTATCCCTACTTAAAATTGGTCAAAGCTTGAGTTAGGGGCTTCTTTTGTAGCTACTGCAAGTTCAAGCATGGCTGCCTCTGGTTGTACTTCGTTCAGTTGCTACATCGTCTATTTTCATGGTGGTTAAAGTATCAAGAATCTCAAATCTTTATTAGAATCTCAAATCTTTATCAAGTCTGAATTTTGATACATAGATTAGTTAAATTAGTTTTATAGATTTGATATTTTCTTATTCGTTATGCTTAGGTTTATATACTTTCAACTAGCAATGTACTTTTTTGTTATGTTGTTTTTTTTTAACATGGAGTGATATTTTATAAAGAAATAAATTTAATAGATTCGAAATATAAAAGAAGAGTCTTATTGGATCAATATTCATCATCAAAAGCAGTCGCTTATCAATCAACATTGCAATCAACTTTCATTCATTTATCACTTGCGTAAAAGAACAACACCTTAGGGATGCAAACGAGTCGAGCCCGAGCCCGAGCCCATTAAAGCTCGAGCTCGGCTCGTTTCGAGCTCTGTATGTAAAGCTCGAACTTGTCTCGTGAATAATTATACAAGCGCGAGCTCGGCTCGACTCGTTTATTATATATATTAATTTTAATTAGTTTTTTATAATCTATTTATATATTTTATATTAATTTAGTCTATATATTATATATTTATATATGGGTTCGTTTATGCTCACGAGCTCGATATGTGAAGTCGGGCTCGAGCTCGTTTATAATGAGCTCATATTTAGGCTCGAGCACGACTTGAGCTCGTTTAACTCGAGTTTTTTTTCGAGCTTTTAATGAGTCGAGCTCGAGTAGCTCACGAGCTCATTTACACCCCTACTCATAATTGTCGCAGAGGGCTCCTAAAAAGCATAAGTAAGCCCTGCATTTGAGACTAACAAGGCAACGATGATGTTTTTCGTTTGATCATTAACAAATTTGATCAAAATGAAAAGTTTCGTGGTATATTTGTGAAAAATAAAACTTTAATGTCTATGATGCAAACATACTGATAGGTATTTGTAAAACTGAAAACTGTGAATAGTATATAATAGAGCAAATCTGCCGATTATTCTAGCCGGCCCCCTTTGGTCGGCGGTCGGTGGCCAAACGGATTATGATCTGCCGCCAACTACGCAAGAGCTAATCGTACCGACTCGAAGACAATCTTTCTTCCATCCTTCCACCAGGACGACATCCTTCACCATTTCATCTTCATCAGTCTCCACTTCAGCTTCACTGGCGACGGCAGCCTCCACCAGGACCATCGACGGCACCACTTCATCTTCACCGGCGCCTCCGCCTTCTCCTCCTGCGCCTTCACCAGCGACGGCAGCCACCTGCGCCTCCACATCCTCTGCCTTCTTGCTGTTCGACTGATTTGGTAATTTTCCTTCCTGATCTTTTCCTTCTTGCTGTTCGACTGCTGATTTTTGGCCTCATCTAATTACTGATTTTTGCTCTTCTTGCTGTTTGACTTCCTGAGTTTTGCTCTTCTTGCTGTTCGACCGCTGATTTTTGCCTTCTCGCTGTTCGACTTCTTGATTTTCTTTCCTCTATTCTTTGAATCATATATGCGTGTGTTTATCCTACAAACAAATCAACAGTAGCAGCGAATAATTACAGCTATAATCTTTAAATTGATTTGCTCTTGTTACCAAACATATCACCTATATGTTTCTGATTTTGTTGTTTATAATGTATAATAATTATATATTTCTTGTTCGTAATGTATATATTTCTTGTGTATTTACAAACCAAACAGAAAACAGGAATGGAATTGAATTTGAAATCCATTTCATTCCTGCCAACCAAACAAACAGATGTCAGTATTTGGATTCAGAAGATTCCATTCCTTTGATAGATACCATTCCTGGAATAAACATTCTGCGAACCAAACGCCACCTAAGTGTTGATCCAGCCGAGCTATTCACTATTTGTTGTGGTTTTAACCAAATACAATCGTCTATGGTCAATTCTTCTTAGGACAGAGGGACTATCCCCAAAGTTAGTACCACCAGGGTTTAAAGCCAAAAATTCATTTTCTGAAACCCTAGATCTGGTAAAAGTAAAACAAACAATTCGTATGCAATTTTGTTTTTTGTAATATATATTATATGTGAATTGATATTTGTTTAATGCGTATTACTGGGAACAATTATTACTCCAGAAGTTGTTTACTTGTTTACTTCTTGGATCAGGTGCTTCATAATTTTGAAACTATGGTTTTAATGCTCTGATGAAATTTCGTTTGCTTGCCTATATATCAACTATATTTATCATACACCAAGGAAATGTGTTTGATGGTCTTGATGCCGTGCTACAGAAAGAGAATGCTCCCAGAAAGAAGGCTTTCCGAAGTTAATTATTCTATTATGACACAGTAACACATGGGCCATGGCCAGGAGTTACTTTATATCTGTATGCTTATTCTATTTAGTAATGTTAATTTTGGAAATTGAACTAAAAAAATTATGTTGAAATGTAGAATCTCTTTTTGATTGTTAGTTAGAGGAGCATTTTATGATTTTCTTTATATAATTTCAACAGGCAGCCAAAAGGACATTATAACAAGATGGATGGCATTAATGACCATGTTGAATCCAAGAGAACTGTTTTTGTGACTGTGGGCACAACATCTTTTGATTCTCTTGTTAGAGCTATTGACACCGACCAAGTTAAAGAAGAGTTGTTGAAGAAGGGATACACTCATCTTATCATTCAAATGGGTCGTGGTTCCTACATCCCTAAAAAGGTATATTAAGTTGTGGTATCTATTGTTCCTTTTCTAGTGGATTGAATTGAATTGCAGTCATATCTATCGGATGACGTTCTACTCTTAAATGTGATACATGCCACTCGCTGTAATGATCAATTTATTCTATAATGCAGTCTAGTGGTGAAGACGGTTCGTTGGTTGTAGAGTACTTTACTTTTAGCCCAAGCATTGCAGACTATTTGAGATCAGCATCCCTTGTTATAAGCCATGCAGGTATTATGTCTTAAGCTAAGGTTAAATCTTAACCGACTGAATGCAAAAGTCACCACTTTAAGTTAGAAACTTTACAGGTTTAATAGAAAGTAGCATCTTCTGTTTAGAAAATTAATTGCACAATTTACTTTTTTTTGGAAAACTGCATGTTTCTGTTAGGAACTTATCGAATTATTGAAAAGTGAAACCGCGTCATGGGTGTGAATAGGTTTGTACCTCTGTTGAAAAGCATCACAGTCTGCATAAGTGGGGATTAGGGAATCCAGAAGAGAATTTGAAGTTCAACAATTTAGGCCCTATCCTCAAATTTTCATATTCGTATATTGGGAGACTATTGTTTAAGCATATGCACTTATGTGGGGTGAATAATACCCTTAGTTGGCAAAAATCATGGTTGGCTCTCTCTTTCTCGTTTGTTTTTACAGGCAGGCGAGCGTCCTCATCAGTGTTACTGACAATTACAAGTATCCCTTCTCATTGGTTCTTTCTCTCTTGTTGGCATTCACTCATGTTTTCTCTCCCTATTGCACTAAAAGTATAGAACATGTGTGTAAATGTATAATTGTGTGACTTGCGAATTTGATTGTCTGTTGTGAGATTTGTCTATGCATCTGCGATTTGTGTATATGGATCTCTTATTTTGTGGTTTGGACCGTTTGGTATTGTCTACAATGGATCCGTGAATTTGTGGTTAGATTTGTCAGCAAGTTTGTTTTTTTGTAACTAAGCACTTCTGAGCCTCGCGTCCAAGCCTCCAAGGTGCCAGCGCCTTGGTAGACCTATGCAATGTGCCTTGCCTCAACCATGAAAAAGCCCCGAGGTTTGCGTCTCTGTGCCTAGGTGTGCTTTTGACAATTTGGCTCTGCCTAGATCCATGTTAGGAGAAGTTGCACTTGGTGCGGCTCTGCCTAGACCATGGAAAATCCCTGTGGCACCTAGGCGCCACATGCTTTGACAGCTTTGGCTCTACCTTGATCAACTTTAGGAGAAGTTGCCCTTGGTCCTTGAATGGGAGGAATCAAAGTATGAGCATGAGAACTTTTGTCATGGTTGTTTCCATTATCATCTTCTTGACTAGACATCCTCAATCTCAAATGTTTATTCTTAAGTTTAAAAGATGAGGAAATTTTAGACACTTTTGATCAATGATGTGCATTTGTAGTAGGTGTACCATAAAATAAGCTTGTACAAAGGTCCAGGAAAGGCAATGGATAGTTTTCAATGTTCTTGCTTTTTGATGACCCTGTATCCATTTCGAGACAAACCTAAATTACTATTTCTATAACACATTATTATTGATTGTGAAGTCAGTGACAAAGGTCGAGGTATTCGGCTATTTTCACACCTGAAATAATTCTTCCCCCTCTTTGGGTGTTAAGTAGAATATACTTGGTTTAGGATTAAAAATATATCCTGTTTTATTCTTCAAATACATCCATCTGACAAGTTTCCATGTTAGATAATGGAAATGATTTTTCATTTGTTTTTTTGATAATAGTTAACAGGCATACTTCTTGAAGTTTATCTTTTAAGGGCCACCCATGACTTTTGAGTAGACTAAGTTCCTTTTGACCTACTCTATTCACTTCATGGATACAAGTTTCTAATTATTATTGTTCTGCACCATTCAACAATCTAATACGGACATTGTCATCCATGATTACTGCAATACATTACCACAGAAAAGAGACATGTTTACTGGTTACAAAAAAGAAAATTGCTAACAAATCTAACAACAAATTGCAGATACATCTAACAACAAAATCACAGATCCATAGCAGACAAAGTCTAAGCACAAAATCAGAGATTGATGCAACACAAATCACAGACCCAGAGACAAATTGACAATCAAATACACACTGCACAACTGAGACAAGTAGATAATTTTCATCGCATATACAGATAGAGAACTTGAGTGAACGCAAAGAGAGGGAAGGAGGGGCCACTTAACATCACTAAACACCAATGAGGTTTACCCTGATCGTATAGAAGTAAAATGGTGGTAACTGGTAAACATGAAAAATACGATAACAAGGCGACTGCTTTTACTTTTTTATTTTTTTTCTGGCAGGTTCAGGGAGCATATTTGAGACACTAAGGCTGGCCAAACCGTTAATAGTGGTAGTAAATGAAGATCTGATGGACAACCATCAAAGTGAACTTGCTGAAGAACTAGCAGAGAGGAAGCATTTATTTTGCGCTCGTCCTCAAAGGCTCTACCAGGTCATTGAGTCGCTTGATTTGGATTCTCTTGTTCCATACCAGCCAGGTGATGCTTGTCCGGTTGCTAAACTTATCAATAGGCATCTGGGTTTTCCTGCTGATTGATCAGAACCTGTAGATATCTTACACCCATTTACTGAATTCTCGGCAGATCTAATATGTAACATCTTAAAAATCTGATTTGAACTGAGGAGGAATATGTGGATTTATCAATATCCAGTTAGTGACCCGGACCCACAATTGCAAAGTTTCTGGATATTGCCTTTGCTTTGGGTGCCAAAAAGATCATCAATTTGTAATGAAGTACCAACTATAATTTGACAATTGAAACTGATAAAAACATACGGATTATTTTTATTTTTGTTATTATCAGATAACATTTTAGATATATGATTATCGATTTTACTTATTTGGCTGTAATATCCGAGTCTACACATAGTTTGATATAACTATTTTGTTATTCACTTTGCTCATGGTTAAAAAGAAAGTTCTATATTGAAAATTCATCAAAGTTATTGTATTGCAGATCAAATTCTTTAACAAAAAGTTTGGAGACAATTATATTTCTTTCCAAATGAGATTTTGGAAGAAGATTTGGTTTCTTGAAATTCATCCATGGCCATCCTTTTGTTAAAGGTCAAATTTTGACTGTATACCCTTCAAAGCAAAAGTATGAGGATTTGCATCAAGTAGTCCATAAAACGATTACATATTTGCAGGCCTTAAAAGTACATTCTTATATTTAAAGATTCTTTTGAATAAATTCAAACATCATTTTTCTATTTAGCAAACTATGGAGGACAAGCTAAGAAAACTTGGCGTTGAAATTATTGCTCTTCCTGACCGGTTCTTTATAGTTTGGCTCATCCCTTTGTCTGGGATTATCTGCTGTTGGCTAGCCTGGTGCAGCTTATAATATTATTACTAGCCTTGATGGATTGGATATATTAAACCATGTCGAACATTGGGAATTGTATGCCAAGTTCCTGTTTACAGGTTATTCCTGACTGACAAAGAAGTTAAGTTCCCCTGTTGATTGAAGATTTTGCGGGGAAACAGCATGCATCTGAGGGATACCATCCAAAACCAAGTTCCCAGCTTGCCATACGTGGTTAACAAGGGACCCACCAGCAAATGGACCCACGACAGCATAAATGGTAATCTCGTTACTAGAATACTCAGCTGACAGATCCGAAATTTGGAAGCTAAGCTTCCCAGGCAGCATTGACGGGCTGTAAGTTGCTATCAATGTTGGGTAGACTGTCATGCTCCCATTACTGTTGCGAAAAGCCACCAGTGCTTCTGAACCAACCATACCTATTTGGTTCGGGTTAACGGCCCAAGCAACCCATCCATGGGAGGTTTGTCTGGCCCTGTATGCGATCTGGGCTTTGCCTGTGGATGAGTTGTAGGTCCAGTGGAGATGAGCAGATAGATGGGTAAGATCCCTACAAGAGCTGTAGAATCTTTTAGCCGTGAATTTGTGGCTTAAGCATGTTCGTGCAGATGTTATGTCAAAATGAAGTACAAGAAAGTGAAAAAGAAGAATGAGGGCAAAGCTTAAAGTTATAGCCATTGATAGAACTATAATAAACTTAGCTTATTCATCTTGTTACAGAGTAATTGTTACTTATACGGATAGAAGGTGTACGTAGGGACGTCATGAAAATTTTATTTCTTTGCCCATTTACTCACAGGAGGTGTTTCATGTGTGATGAACCAACTACTTGATTCAAGGTGTAAATGTGTGAAAATTTTGTAGAATTGTTGACTGTATTACCACTCTATCTAAACATATTTCAACTTTACAGGTTCATTTTCCAGGATAGAAGGAGCATTAGTTTTGTTAGACCATCACCCATACAACATTCAAAAAGCAAGGTACGTTGTCCGAGTTGATCTTCGTTCTTTGATTCAACTTCTGTTGTTGTCTATTTCGTTATGGGTGTTAGAATGTTTTTCGTTAGGTTTTTATGTTAAATATTAAGTTGAACAGATAAGAAAAGGATCTTTAGAAAGCCAAGAAAGCTAAAGATTTAAGAAAAAAAAAGGCATCTTCACTTTAAATAGCACATATTCAATGAAGGAATCTTGGAAAATGATGGCATGCTTAACCTTTTACCATCTTTAGAATGATCACCATGTGCATAGAATCAATCATTGAGAATTGAACGCAACGTATTATTGGTTCTTTAAGCAACTTGCATAGTAGTGTAGTACATCAACAGGAGTGTGTGTTTGAGGTGTAAATGTGTGAGAATTTATAGATTTTAATGGTTCATTTTCATTTGCAAGTGATGGAATTCAAGTTTTGAGCCTCTTTTTACATACTTGATGCAAAATCAACCACCCCAGTCGATTCAAGATTCTGCATCTCCATTGCGTGCATCTGAGGGACACCATTTCTGTCCAAGCCCCCAACTTGCCACACTTGATTGACCACAGGTCCGCTTAAGAGCGGGCCAACAACAGCAAAAATTATCATTTCATTGTTTGCATACTCAGCCGAGAGCTTCGAGACACGAAACTGAAGTTTCCTTGGCTGCATTGACGGGTCGTATCTGGTGATTGTTGTTGTAAACGCCGACATCCTTCCTTTACCATCACGAGAAGCCACAAGCGCTTGTGATCCAACCATGCCTCTTCGGTATGGATTGATTGCCCAAGCAATCCATCCTTCGGTGTGCCTTGCTCGAAATGCAATATTGGCTTGGTTCGAGGATTTGAAGTATGTCCAGTGGAGATGGGCATTGAGATATGGAAGATCTTTGCAAGAAGTAAAGACCCTTTTGGATGTAAAAGTGTGATTTGAACAGGTCTTTGCAGATGAATTGATGAAAAGAGAAACAAAAATGGTGGAAATAAATAGAATGGATGCAGAGCTTAAAATCATAGCCATATGTTTCTTGATTTTTCGGCTAATAAAATCTTGAAATGGTTCTTGATATATTGTGGGGAGAGGGTAGATTTGTAATTACACTTGAATGAAAGGCTCTAATAATATAGGAAGAGTACATAGATAGATCTAATCAAAGTATTAAACCATTTCAAATAAAGTTGTTTTTTTCTGGAGCTATTCCTTCAACAATATAATAAACATTTGGGCTGTTATCGTTAAATTTAATTTAAATTTTTCATCATTTAAATTAATGTATTTTTATATTATTTAAATCATTTATTTTTAAAATTCGAGATGATGGTTTTCTAGTTACTTTCACAGTTAGTTTTACCGACAATGTATTTATGATAATGATTGATTTTAAATGAATTTGAAAGTATAATGAATTGAACAATATGGAGTGTAATTATATAAAAAAAAATGAAAAGATATATCAAAACTAACATACTTTTAAACTTTCTTTGGAATGTTAGCGATTTATGATGTTCGTATCCCTTTCATTAGTTGCATCAAAATATTTGTCTAGGATCACCGATTGCTCTGTTATGTTAAAAAGTAAAAACCAAAAGGATTTTAGCTTAGTGTTATTAGGTGTTAAATGTGACTCAAAGTTTGGGTTCGAGTCTCATTGTGAATAAAAGTAAAGATTTGGGAGTAAAATTAGAAAGTATGTTAAAAAAATGTTAAAGAGTGAAGAGCTTCTAAATATTAGTTCCTTCTTCCATTGCAATAGATATTTAATTGGTGAATTTGACTTGTGAAGTTCAGATTACACATATATTAGATATATGTTCAAGTAACCATATCTCTTGACAGAAATAAAACCCTGAGGTTGATATATGTTTGAAAAGAAATGAATACACTTAGATTATTTGGATAGTGTAGCTGTTTAAATAATTGTTTGATGTTACTTCATTGAAATGCATATATATAAGTTCAGTTAATTTAAATTTATATATAATTATTCAATTTAATTAAATAAAAAATTAAAAATAGTTTAAAATGTTAACTTCTAATTTAATTTTTTATATAACTTAATTAAATATGATATATAATTAAGGAAAAATTATGTAAATAACCAATGTATTTTTGATATTTTTCGATTAAGTCATTGTATTAAAAACCATTCTATAAAAGTCTAACTTGAAATTTTTTATAAATTTTGTTTTTTTTATGATTAATTTGAGGAGTTTTTCACAAGATCTTATTAAGTGACTTTATGAAAATAGTTTTTGTAAAAACATTTTTAAGTTGAGAGACATTTTATAGAAACGTTTTTTTTGGTGCAATGAGTTAATTAGAAAATACATAAAGTTTTCAGATTTTAAAATCAACTCTTAATTTCAGATATTAAGATCAGCTCATTGATTTCAAACATAGTTTTCACATTTAATCTGTTAAGAAATCAAATGACACATTACTAAATTTAACAAGGTAAGATTTCAATGGATTTTATAGATGAAATTATCTTGAAAATTTTAAAGAAGATGAAGTATTTTGAAATAACTCATTTGTGGGATTTAAAAATAAAAAGTCAAATTAGGATTTTTAAAATCTTATAAAACAAATCAAAATGCAATACAATCCGGTACAAGGCTGAATTCATAAAACACCACCATCTTAGTAAATTTTATACAATTAAAATTAGAAACTATTAATCTCAACATGATCGCTGGTGATGATCTGTTTGACAAAAATTAGCTGCAATCGGAACTTATTGGTAGTTGAAGCTTTTATTAATAGACATTTTTAAAAAAATAACCAACCACTAACATCTGCTGGTAAAAAAAAACTGAAGCTGAAAAATATAAAATGACATAAAAATACATATACATAAAAAAACCAACTTTACAATAAATTTAATAGTTTGAAGTCATTTATACGAGTCATGTGTTGTGTGTTTAATTTTTATTCAACAAGTTTTTTTCGTTTATGTTCGTTTAATTGTTCATTTATGTTTGTTCGTTTAACGTTCGTTTATGTTTGATTATCTGTTAAACGAACGAACATAAAGAACATGAACAAGGTCAAATCCTTAACGAACGAACACGAACAGAGAATTTGTCGTTTGTTTGTGTTTTTGTTCAGCTAAAATTAAACGAACAAACATGAACATATCCTCGTCGGTTCATTTACAGCCCTAGATTGACATTCAAACTAGGGTCGTGCATTGTGCGATTTGGTGTGGTTTTTGTACAAAACCAAAGCCAAAAACCGAAAGTGCAATTTTTAAAAAGGAAAAACCGAGTTTGTGCGGTTTAATTTTTTGGTTTTCTTTACAGTTTGGTGCGATTTTCAATTTCTAAATTAACGTGAGTACTCATTAATGATTAAAATTGGCAACCAACTTTTAATGTTTTACTACAATTTATAATGTTAGAAAATTTACCTTTTAATGTTATTTATGTTTATGGTTTTTCATTTTATTAATGACCCTATTGGATAAACAATAATAATTATAACATTACTTACTAAGAGGGTGTTTGAATTTGCGTTTGAAAAATTGCTGTAGCGTTATGGAAACTAATAATCAGATAATAGTTGTAACTAAAAGTGCTGTCAGAAATGTAGTGTTTGGTTTAGCTTCTGATGTTTGCTATCATAATTATTAAATAATCAGTTTTTAAAGTGTTTGCATTTGTGTTTTATAATGTAATATGACCAAATAATCACTTATTAAGCAAATAGGCTACAATTTTTAACTTATGAAAAAGTGTGGTAGGACAAACGCTAAACGCAAATAATAACTTATTAATGTATGCAATCCAAACACTTTAAACCAATTATTTGCGTTATTGTAACGTAATAATCTAATAATCACGTTTATAACGCAAAACCAAACACCCTCTAAGTAATACACACACATGTATATGGAGTCAGGTTCAAAAAAATAACTCTCGAAATCACCCGAAGGTACTAACCTTAAAAAACTTTTTAAATTTTTTTTTCTCATAACCATGTTTAATTTAATGTTATACGCATGATACATGAATTTCACATACATTCACACTTTTGGTGTCCTGAAAGATTATGTGAATCCTCAATGCATATTTATGTGAATGGTCATCCATGTGAATGGTCATTTCACACCATGTGAATGGTGTGAATGACCATTCACATGATCTTTTTTACCATTCAAAAGATTTATGATGTTGCTTCTTTTGAAAAAAAGTCATATAATGTTGTCTTATACATGTCTATTCAAAAAATATATATGTGAATGATCATTCACATTAGGGTACGCTGGAATCTTATAGGTACGCTGATGAACCCGATTCCATGTATATGTATGTATGTATACAAATTGTCTGATTACCATAAAATATATCTAAAGCACATAGATTAAAAAACAAAAATTATGTCTTGTCGTCAAGGCATTAAGCCTTTAACAACGTTGTCAATGCATATAAAATAATAAATACTAGATTATGACCCACGGACACGTGGGTAAATTAAATTAAGTTACTTAATTAATATTACAATAATTTTTTTCGGATAGACCCTACTTGTAAAATTATATTTTACAATGTTTGTTTTTATCATTTTGATATTTTTGTGGCACTAATTGTCACTAATTTTACGTCATGTGTCAATTTGATATTTTTGTGGCACTAATTGTCACTAATACAGATAGGACTTGAACATCATAAAATATCCATGTCTATAATTGGCAAATTATATTATAAGCACTTGAACACACTTTATGTGACTTTCAACCAGTTTCAATTGTAATTTAATTTTTTATAATATACGCATTTGACCCATTGGTGACAAAAATATAACCCTAATAATCCATATATAGGTAATGAGTTGAATTTGGTAACTTCATAAATAATTATGAGTTGAATTTGGTAACTTCTAAAAATTAATATATGACATAGGTGTAATTATTTATTTTAGTTAAGGGTATAAGAGACATTTCATAAATAATTATGAGTTGTCATTAATCTGGACCATTGATTTATTTCCATCCAATGGTCCAGAAACTCCAAGTGGTTTTCTTATTATATATAGTATAGATATGGTCATATATACTTGTGCATATACGATTGATAAAATCATACAATATAAACACATAATCATGTATGCTTATATATATTTATGTATGTATTATGCAGTTCGGCTAGTATTGGTTTGGCTAAAACCACATCGAACCATAAATTCTGGTTTTTGAAAAACACATAAACCACACCGATAGTTATTTCTTCGGTTCGGTTTTTTTTTTTTTTGGTTTCTTTGCTCGCTAACAGTCGAACATTTATTTATTTAGTTTTCTTTGAATTTTATAAATAAATAATCAATTTGATAATCATAATAACACTGCATTTTTTCTACATATGTATTATCAATAAAAAATGAAAACAATTGTGTCAAAACTTAACATGCCAAAAACAACATAGAACTAAAATTAAATTTTCATAATGTTTTCTACTTTTGTATGCTATTTATATGTGAAAACATGGTCTTACTTCTACATGTATGAAAATAAAAAAATAAAAGAAAATAAAAAAAGCGGGCTATCGTGAGTCCATGTCATATGTGCGTCGGTCAATATTTGTTGGTCAAGTTCCATTATTATTGTTGGTTCCGTTTTGACTTTGGATCAAGTCCGTCTGAATGTGGAAAGCTGGATTGGGTCATGAACTCATGATGGTCTCAGATCAAGCCACCAGTACAAGTATTTATAAAAATTTGAATCCAAAAATAAAAATCTGAAAATTTAATAAGAAATTTTGGATATTCGAATTTTCAGATTCAGATACGAACAGTGAAATTCTAAAATTTTAGATAATCAGATATCCAAATATTGAAAATACATAAATTATGATTTCTTTTTTTTTTTTTTTTAAAATTTTATGTATACGAATATATCACATAATATGAGTGATTTCTTTTAGTCTAATATATATTTTTCTGAATTTTAATTTGATATTATATATATATATATATATATATATAGAATATGGTTCGAGAGAGTACCACCATTATGCAGCGCACCAGAAGGTACCACCTTTAAAAGAACTTTTTTTAATATTTTTTTTCATAAACATGTTTTAATTAACATTATGAATATCATATGTAAGTTTCACATACATTCACATCTCCTAGCTCCTAAAAAATGATGTGAACACACACTTACATAATTTTGAGTATATGTGAACGTGCATTTATGTGATGCGTGTTTTCATGCACTTAGAGTGTTCGGATTTGCGTGAAATTCACATATGATCTGTGTAATGTTAACTAGAACATGTTCATGAAAAAAATTTTCAAAAAATTTACTTTTAAGGGTGGTACCTTCTGGTGCGCTGCATTAGAGGTGGTACTCACTTGAACCTAAATCTATATATATATATATATATATATATATATATATATATATATATATATATATATATATATAGAGGGAGGTTTCATTGAGAACTTTTGTGCATCGAGGCACAAAAGAACCTCCCCTGGCCCTTGGATGAAAAGAATGTGTGTGTTAGATCAAATGACAAAAGGGTAATTAAATAGAAAGTTTTATGCATCAAGTGCACATAATGAAATTCGCGGAGGGGTAAAACAGGAATTATGCAATCTTTATTTAATTATTACACTTCCAAAATTAACAAAAATAATACAAATTCAAAATACATCAAAATACATGCATATCGTTCATCTCTTCCAAAAATAAATCATGCATATCGTTCATCTCTTCCAAAATCAAAATACAAACATAAATCATGCATATCGTTCATCTCTTCTAAAATCAAGAGGGGGCTAGGAGAAAGAGAGAGAGAGAGAGAGAGAGAGAGAGAGATGGAGAGAAAGAGGGAGTGATTTTAGGAAAGAAGTTAATGTTGATTTTCATATCAAATTTAGCTATTAATTATCTTAAAAACATTTAAATTCAAAAATAATTTCCATACATTTAATATCCCCTAAATGCCTTTTGTGCACCCTTGATAGATAGTCCGATGCATAAAAGTTCTCAATGGTGTCTCGATGCACAAAAGTTCTCAATCAAACCTCAATCTATATATATATATATATATATGTATATATATATATATATATTGTCAGGTTCTATGGGGAATCTGTATACATTGTGCAACTTGGGAACCTCCATACACCGTTAGATCTATAATTTCAATGGCTAAGATTTTAGTGGCAAAATGGTAATTAAGTTGAACTTTGTTGAACCGGTGCACAAAATATCACGCGCGGAGGGGCTAAATTAGAAGAAAGTTCATTTAGCTAAAATTCATATTCCTTTGTTGCATACCGCGATTCTAGCCCTCCATCCATAATTCGTATTTCCTACGGATTTCGCTCAAGATTCCTCCCTCCATTTTTATCCCGGAAATCACTCATGCATACTCAAATAGATTAAGCTTTGTTCTTCAAATACACATGTACAATGCATACGGTTCAAGGGTTTTCAAAAAAAAAAAAGAGAAAAAGCAAACATTCACGTGCGAACAACCAGTTTTTTTAGCCGTTGCAACTTCGATTATTTTGTTAAATGGAAGTGCGTTGTTCCATATTTCGTGTTCATTGAGGTGTTTAGTTCATAATCGAAGTGCGTATTTCGTATTTGAAGGTTTTTATGCCCTAGTTAGTTTTGGGTTCAATCGGTAGGGTGTTTAGTTCATAATCGAAGTATCTGTTTATGAAGGTTCGAGTTGCATCTCTTTTGAAATGCATTACCCGTCGATTTTCAATATGCATATTAAGGTACTTTCAGTATGCATATAAATTCAAGTCCATTAATGTTTATGCATTGAAGACATGCATATAAATTCAATTTCAATCAGATGTCTAGCTACGGGTGTGGAGATGAAAATCGTATGAAGACATGCATGGATAAAAAGTAAAAAAAAAATGCAATCTATCCTAACTAAAACTCCACGATTTTAGCAGTTACCATAATATATATCCGGTTATTTAAGTATAGAATATTTTAAATATCTTAATCTAACTAAATAATTGTTTAAACTTCCAATTATACGCTTATTGCATCCTTATTTAATATATTATGCATTTTTGGTTTCCCCGGTTCACAATGCATCGTGGTGCCCCATAGAACCTCAATCTATATATATATATATATATATATATATATATATATATATATATATATATATATATATATATATATATATATATATATATATATATATATATATATATATATATATATATATAGGGATGTGATCCATTGTGAACAAGTTATTCGTTGTGCACGTTGTGAACAAATAAAAAAAATACATAGAATCATTCATGTATATCAACAAGTGTTTGTAATATGATTCATATGATTCAAAAGGTTCATAGAAGTGTCTATTTAAGATTCAGAACATTCAAAAGGTTCATAGTACGTAGTTTTTATAACAAGATGCACAAGATGCATAGGATGCAACAAGATTCATAAGATTCGACAAATACATAGGATTCAATAAGATCCAAATGATCCAATAGTATTAATAGGTTAATAGAAGAGTCCAGTACTATTTTCAACAAGATTCATAAGATTCAGAAGCTATTTTATGGTTGTTCACAACGTGCACAACGAATAAAGTGTTCACAAAAGATCCGTAGTCTATATATATATATATATATATATATATATATATATATATATATATATATATATATATATATATATATATATATATAGGGTTGGGTTCCAGTAAGAACCCTTGTTACCGTGAGAACGTGAGAACCACTCCAAAATGCACAAATTTGTACATTAAATGCACAAATTTTAAAATTAAAAGTTTTACTTAAAATCATTGTTAGTCTTAAATATTAATAAATATCATAATTTAACACTAAAATTACATTCAAAACTTACATTCATTAAATTATAAACTAAATGCATAAATTTGAACATCAAATGCATAAATTTTCTTAAATGCACAATTCGTACATAAAATGGATAAATTATAGCATGAGATGCATAAAAATTTACATGAAATGCATAAATATATCGAAAACATTTAATTTTAGTATTAAATGCACAATTTTATACAGTGGATGCACAAATTTTAAAGTAGTTCTCACGTTCTCACGGTAATGAGGGGTTCTCATGTGAACCCATTCCTATATATATATATATATATATATATATATATATATATATATATATATATATATATATATATATATATATATATATATATATATATATATATATATATAGATTCAGGTTCAAAAAGGTACCTCTCGAAATCAAGTGCACCCGAAGGTACCAACCTTAAAAAACTTTTTTTTAAATTTTTTTCTCATAACTATGTTTAATTTAATGTTATACGCATGATATATGAATTTCACATACGTTCACACTTTCTGTGTCCTTAAAAATTATGTGAATGCTCAATTCATATTTATGTGAATGATCATCCATGTGAATGGTCGTTTCACATCATGTGAATGGTGTGAATGACCATTCACAAGAATTTTTTTTACCATTCACAAGATTTATGATGTTGTTTCTTTTGAAAAAAAGTCTTATAATGTTGTGTTATACATGTCTATGCAAAAAAAATATATGTGAATGATCATTCACATTAGGGTACGCTGGGTACGCTGGAATCTTATAGGTACGCTGATGAACCTGATTCTATATATATATATATATATATATATATATATATATATATATATATATATATATATATATATATATATATATATATATATATATATATATATATATATATATATATATATATATATAGACTAACCATAATTAATATTTTGATATTTTAATTGTTATTTTATAGTTTTAAGTCAATTATATCAGGTTTGGTTTGTGATATATTTATGAATTTGGACATATTAATTTGTATTTAGATAGTTAAATATTTACTTTAATTTTTTAAAAATGTCAAAAAGTAGTATTATATCTGAATTTTCGGATACAGATTCAGATAACATTTATCGCTATCCGATTTTTTTTTTTTGAACGGCAAACTATCTTATTCCTACTCCTAAACTACTCCACCACCAGACTGACTTACTCCACCTAAATATCAACTTGCCTACGACGGGGATCGAACCCGTAACCTCTCGCTATCCGAAATTTCTGGCATCCATTTTTGAAGACCGCTACCCATGAGTTGCCGACAGAGGTGTTTAAGTAAGGGATATATGTAAATATGTTACAGTTTTAGGGTTCGTTTGTTTTTACCTCTAATCACTTTTTTGCCTCTAATTTGATTCGGTCAGACAAAAGAGGTAATAACATGTTTGTTTTTCTTTTTCCAATCAGACCTCTAAAGTCTGAACGTCATCTTTTTGAAACAGATTTGTGAAAGGATCTATTATCTTTTCTCTAATCTCTAAAACTCATCAAAACCCCTATTTGATAAATTGTATGTAATAAGACATTTTATTAAAATAAAAAAACAAACAATCTTATGTAAACAGATTTTAGATCTTTTTTAACATCTTATCAAACAGATGGTAAAAAGTGTTTAGACGTCTAAACTCTTAAAAAAACAAACGGAGCCTTAATTTGTAAAAATACAAGACATATTTTTTACTTTTATTAGATTTTTAAAAAAAAACAATATCTACTCTTTTAACAGTATCTTATCAAAATTTTAATTTTACTAATATTCAACTTTTAAAAGTATTTAAAAGGTCAGATTTTGATAATCTGAAGTTTAATTCATAAAAATAAATTGAAAAACATTTAATTTGTTAATAGGATAACCAAACAGTAAAATGAACTAACTAGTTAATTTGGTTTTGGTTCATAAAAATCTTCAAACAAATATATTTAGTTGGTCATCCGAAAGTTATCGGGTTTATTATGAAAAAAAACCAAAATGTTTTTATGTTTTTTGCGTTTTCGTCCCTTCGTGTTATTTTTTTTTCTAATAAAAGTCTTCAAGTTAATTTTTTCGATTTTTCAATTTTTGAAAACCCAGTTCACAAATTATAACCGGGGTTTAATGTCAAAATTTCAATAAACTAAAAAAAAATAACTTGAGGTTTTTTATAGAAAAAAAATAATATGAAGGGACGAAAACACAAAAAAACGTGAAAACATGTTAGTTTTTTTTCATAATAAACCTAAAGTTATCTTCAAATTAAACGCCATAGTTGATAAACGATGGTCCGTACGTACGAAATGCTATTGCTCAATGTTGTCATGTTGAGAGTTGAACTATTGTATGAATGAATATTTGAAATAAGAAAAAGGTCCTTAAAATTTCTAGTCCCTACTGTCAATTCAATGTCAGCATTACGTCACCCTACGCCCTTCAAATAGTTTGTATTTTTATATTATATATAATATTGGTTACAATTTCTTCACACTCTGAAAAAAATGGTTATGAAGATGGTCAAACTTTTGACTGGATTTTACGTTATAAAACGTTTAGGAGACCGTTGAATTATGTAAATTGATTCAGCTTCAGCAACATGATAATATGATTTAAAATAACCGAAAATAATCTAAATAAATACCATTAACTTTTAGAGTTATTTGCCTAAACATTGCGTTTTCAAATTTTATTTACCAAAAGATAGTAGTTTCAAATTTAATTACTAAAAGATGGTAGTTTTGAATTTAATTACTAAAATATGATGGGTTTATCATTTGTTAGTTAATTTTTTTTACCCAAAAAATAATCTCTTCTTTCTTTCTTACTTTTTTTTTTTAACTTTTATAAATAAAACCAACATTCATAAAAAAGTTTAATAACGACATCAATAAATAATAATCATTAATAAAATATTGATCTTATAAAATGAAACGATATAAAATATCATTTTTATAAATTGTTACGAAACTTTATAACTCAAACTCAAATATTATATATTAATAAATAATAAAACAATCGATACAATAAGTTCAAAAAGTAAAAATTCCAAATTTCCAACATAGTAATAAACATTTAAATAAATAATATCCACATAAGTATTTAACAAAATACCGATCACAAGTATCAAAAACATATTCGATCAATCAACTTAAACTAAAAAAACTAAAATATTAAATGAAACACAAGTTTTCTTCCGGTCAAAATAAATATATGTCTTCATATTGAATTACATGCAACCTATTATGAAGACAAATATTCATTTTAACCGGGAAAAAACTTGTATTTTATTTAATATTTTGGTTTTTTATTTTAAATTGATTGATTGAATATGTTTTTGTTACTTGTGATCGATATTTTGTTAAAGACTCATGTGGATATTATTTATCTTAAATGTTCATGACTATGTCGTAAATTAATTTGGAAATTAATTTTCCTTCCCGGGCCGAGGCCCCCCCCCTTCGTAGCTTCTGGCGAAGCTGCGAGTTCATGAGCAAGTGAATGAACGAGCCATGTTCCTAAAAGGAGTGACCATCTTTCTTTTCTTCCCTTTCCCTATCCCTTCAAAGCCCTACCTTTTGAACTTATTGTATCGATTGTTTTATTATTTATTAATATATAATATTTGAGTTTGAGTTATAAAGTTTCGTAACAATTTATAAAAATGATATTTCACATCGTTTCTGTAACACCCTCAAACTAATCCCCAATGCCACGCGAATAACACATCAGCAACGATATAATATAATAATCTCTACACTATTCCCAATGCATACACGTAGATACCCGATAATTTTAAAACATTAATTACAACAACAGTCACGGAAATCTCTGAATAAACTACAACCTATCCGAAGTACATAAACAGTCCACAAAATGTAACTACCTCTACACGGGTAGCTAACTCCTCGATCACAGAAATGTAAACCTACTTGGGTGCAGCAGGCCTACTAGCAGTCCGATCACCTGGGACACACACAACAACACCCACAGGTCAGCTAAAGCTGGTGATAATGCAAGGGTTATTAGTGTACGATTATAAAGCTCAGAAAATAATTAACTCAACAATAAAACGTTCAGCGTTCTCTACTGAACAAGTATATGAGATCCCACAAGATAGCTCAATAATACTCAACTCGCGTGGATAGGTCCACGTACCAAAATCCCTAGACCGCACAAAGCAGTCGTCAGGAACTCAAAAGGGAATTGGGAGCGACCCAACCCCTGCCCAGCCGTACGGTTTAATATCTCAACAGCTCAAGTGTCCCAAATCTCATATATAAAACACAGTTCTCAGTATAACACAATAATACGTGCATGATAGTATCTCAATAAAAACTTGTAAGAAAACTCATGATATCTCATAAAAAGCTCAGTAAAAGATCATGCAAGTATTAATAAATAATCGTACAAGTATCTCAACAAAAACATGCAAACTCACCTGCTCAGCTAGATAAACTAAGTCTCGGTTCCCTGCCCTTTCCCTACCCTGTCAACACGAGACCCTGAAACACAATATCACAAACTCAACCCAACAACTCTATACACAACTCTCGACAACTCACAATACCCCAAAGACCCGAATACACGACTCACATAACCCGAAAACCCGACCCGAAAACCTAGCCGCATCGCGGCCGCACTCAGCAAATCGCGGCCGCACTGACCCTATCGCGGTCGCGGCCGCGCTGACCTCAAACTCGGCCGCGTTCACATTGCGGTCCAAGCTCGGGATCAAACCGCCTGCGATCATCTCAAGAACATCGCGGCCCGCGATCACAGGATCGCGGCCGCGCTCACGGACGAACAGTAGCAGTTATGCTCTGTTTCTGCACAGCCAGGGGAAATCACCCCATACTCGATTCCAACTTGATTTTAATCACGAATACATACTCGAATTTACTTATAAACACAAATAAACTCAATTCAACTCTTTTCCACGATTACTAACATTGATTCTCAAGAATTTAGCTTAAAATTTACCTCAATATGGTTTCAAACTCCAAAGGAAGAAGAAGAAGATCAAGAATCCAAATCACAAGCTGAAGCTTCGATTTCTTGCTGCTAGAATTCACAATACACACACATACACTCTCAAATTGAAACTCAGATATATCAAAATGAAAGCAAGCATCCAAAGAGCTCTCCCTTTTATACGTTTGGACTAAAACTTGGTCCGGCACCCAATATCCGATCCCGATACCCCAAAATACAAATTTATATCCCCGGGTCCCAAATTAAATAATTAATCCAATGAAATAATTCCACGTACCTATCTCAAAATCGGGATGTTACAGTTTCATTTTATAAAATCAATATTTTATAAATGATTATTATTTATTGATATCGTTATTAATTTTTTTTTTTTTTTATGAATGTTGGGTTTATTTATAAAAGTAAAAAAAAAAAAAGTAAGAAAGAAGAGATTATTTTTGGGTAAAAAAAATTAACTAACAAATGATAAACCCATCATATTTTAGTAATTAAATTCAAAACTACCATCTTTTAGTAAATAAATTTGAAAGTACTATCTTTTGGTAAATAAAATTTAAAAACACAATGCTTAGGCAAATAACTTTTAACTTTTATTCCTTTTTACGGTTAAGACTTAAGATGACGGTATGGTCATATTGGCAAGCCAAAGGGAAGCCAGATGTCATCGGTAGCGTCACGAAGCACCGCCTCAGATCCCAACGATAAATTTACAAGAATCTGTTTAAAAATTATCATATTGCTACAAAAAATACAAATTAACAGAATTATCAAACTCATATTAATAAAAATTCTTTAAAAGCTAGAACTCTGTGTACTTTTTTAATAGTATAGGTTGGTTCATTAAAAATCGAGACCAAAACGTTTTTGACAATACATATCACTCACGAAATATTTTTTATTGGAGTCACTTGACCCCTAATAACTTCACCAAATTTACCACTAGCACCACGTCTTCGGTGCCAATGAAATGGTCCCAATTTGGTGGCTTTGTGTCAATGGAAAAGATCGACTGTTTTTTATTTTATTCTTTAATTTATAAATTTTAAACTCTATAAATATTCATATTTTACACTCAATTCATTCACACCAAAAACATATACTCTCTTTATACACTATCAATTTTGTTTACACATGAAATAGATTCAATATTATCATCGTCAAGTTCAGACTCATGAATGTAACGTGTGTAACACCAAAGTTCTCACATTGTTAGAGATGACAACGGTACAAGTGAGGGGGGTTATTTGGGACCCCATTCGTCGTCCCTAACTAAGAATTCGAAACTCCGTCCGTTTAAGCTTAGTTACATATTGTATTCTTTAAAACTTGTGAAGTTGAAACAATAAACATAAAACATCATGTTATATATTTAGTTGACAAATTATAGTATTACATTAAAAATTAGCACAATATATATGTATTAATCAATTAATAATATTTTAGTTGTTATAATTATTCTAATATTTCGACGAATAATTTCAAGTTATTTATGTTTCAAAACCGTAAAATCTTAATATTATTAATTGGAGTAATTTGGTTTTTATGCATTAAAGATAATATTTTTATTGGCTACCTATTTATTGGTGACTGAGAATTTAACGCAATAAATGGAGTAATTTGCCATTTTCGTATCAAAAGACAACTACGTTACTACGCCCACTCCTGAATCGTCATTTATTCATTTTAAATCTCAATTTATATTAATATCACCAGCCCATCAATTAAAACTTCAAAAGCTTAAATTTTAGTGGTTAATTTTAAAAAACTCAATCAACTTTTGTCGCTTTCTTAATTAAATCTCTAAACTTTTTTTTTCCTGATTGTTAAAGTCTTTAAACAATGTTTGTTTTATTTAAAAGTATCTATATATATATTATACTGGTTACCGGATGTGCTGGTAATCGCTAAAATATGGAAAAATCGTGGGTTTTCTCTAACATTAAGGCTATCTATGGTTAAACAAATCAAATATACACTTTTGAATAAAAAAAATAGTTGAGAGACTTATTCAATATAAAAAAGTCTAGGGACTTAATCATAAAAATTAAGAAACTTAGGATTTTTTCCGTATTAACCCAAAATTTAAACAATACTTCAAGAATCAACCATAAGAACATACGACCCTAAGTTGACTACTTATTTTGATCGCTCATCATTTTATCCCTAAAATAATATTGGGTTTATTTTTACCTAACTTGCGTTAAAGGGCGAAACCAAGGAGAGAGAAGCACAGTCGTCTTCTACAGTTGTACGGCCGTTTATGCTACTTGCGTGCAGGGCCGGTCCTAAGCATTTTGATGCCTAGGGCGAGATAGAAGAATAATGCCCTTAAAAATTTTCTTTTAAGTATGTTTTAAATTAACGAAAACAGCAGCAGCCATATTAGTGTGTCTCTTATAAATTAATTAGTAACAGAGTCGTGTTTTAAATTAACAAAAACTGCAACAGCCATATTGGTGTGTCTCTTATATATTAATCACCACCTATAATATACCAGTTATTTATTACATGACATATAACAAATTAATCCACAATCCTATGAAAAGTTCAGTAAAATACACTAAGCATACCTATGAAGTATGAACAGTAATTTAAGAAAATAAACACAATTAAGTAACACTAACACATAACACTACACATGACTTGAGCAAGTAACCTATGATAATGCTTGTAACTTATTAAGTTTAACACATGGAATCTAATATTTGATATTTACCACTGGTCCATGCCATAAAATCCACACTCAACATACTTTCATTAGTTTCCTGCCTTTTACTAAATTCACGGCCAATATTAAACCATATAAATATTTTAATTTCTTCAAATTTCATTCTATAAAACATGACTTAATTCTTTAAACTTATTATGTTGAAATTGATACGTATTATATAATCTAAATTCTATAAAGAGAAAATGTTGATAATCAAGAACCTAGTAGCCTACTTAGGGCCTGTTTTGATTGAATAAAAGCAACAAACACACAATTTTTGGCTACAGACGAATGATCTTTAACAATTAATCAACAAGCAGATGGATGCAGAAGAAGAATCTTCAACAATCTAAAAAACAAATGCAGCTGAACCGCAACCAAAATATCATTCATTTATCAAGTGTATCATCCTCTCTAGAGGCTCAAAATGCTAAAATGCATATCTCATTTCTTTTACAGGTTTACTACTTCAAACAGATTGAATATTATCATAGCGTATCTGTAACACCCTCTAATCCCAACTAAAAGCCACGTCATTTACAATACACATGTGGCATTAACGCAATCACAATCCATATCACAATGTCAAGGTTTACACAAACACTGATTAATTAAAACATTTTACGCACATTAACCATAATATCCAAAAGTCAGCCCGACATACAAGACCCGACCCGGACCCAAATATTCACATACAACCCAGTATCATTTGTCCCAAAGTTTCTAGCAAAGTATCACATACAGATAACAAAAGCAGAATCTCCCGATCGCAGCAAGTCAAGCTCCTATCGTCGCTCAGGAGCTGGCGGTCCTATCTTTGGTCCCCCTGATACACACATCAGACTCGAATACGTAAGCTTCGCAGCTCGTGAGTACACAAGGGTTAGACACTGCACAATTCACATAATCACACATCGCATGTCACATGGCAACCCTACACTACACGGCATAACACATGCCAGCGAGTCTCTACTCAGAGACCCTAGAGATCCAATACAGAAAGAGATACTCATCTCAATTGGGGATCCCTCCCCCCCCTGGAGCCAAACCACGCCCGTGGAAGCTAACAGGAATAACGGCCGCATATATATATATGGGAACCCTTCACAGGGTCAAACAGAGCTACACAGCTCCCACGATACTCATCGCAATATATAGTAATGGATCTCAAATATAACACATAGTAAGAAAGAAAGATCATACCTGAGGGGCAACTCGCAGTGCCCAAACAATTCATATAATCACATATGAAATATTAACACAAAAGACTCGAAAGACAACGACTAGTCTTTGGAAAAAGTCTCGCGTACTCACCTGGATCACCCTGCACAATCTCCCTAACTGATTGATCCGAACCCGGCCCGTAACAGTCTCTGATAGCCCCTGTACACAATTAATTCTCCCAGATTAATCTCGATTATCCCATAACTGTTAATATACCCACAAAACAACCCAACGGACCCCCAAAGCCCAAACCGACCCAAGCCCGCAGAAGCCCGATCGCGGCCGCACTGGCCCGATCGCGGCCCGCGCTCGAGGAAGAACATCGCGGCCGCGCTAGGCGCGTCGCGGTCGCGCTCGCGTCGAACAGCAGGCCCCTGCTTTCTGTTTCAGTTCTGTCCAGGGGGTTTTAACCCCCAAACCTCGATTTCCAGCAACCAATATTCACATATATGTTACCAAAACACTTCTACAACATAGTTACACCAATTCCCAACATATCCCAACGTTTAATACACAAAATCAGATTCAAATGGAAGATTTCTTACCTTGAAACTCCAAGAACACTTATGAAAGCTTTTATATCCAATTTCAGCACTTGAATCTTCAATCAATTGAGTTTACCCTTCAATTCAGCAGCACAATTCACACACACACATATTTTAGGTCTTTGGCACAAAAGAAAGGAGGAAGGGACGTCATATACACATATACGTAACTTTAAACGGATCCCGTTATAACGCGGGTTCGACACCGATACCCGACCCCAATATCAAAAATCCACTATTTATATCATTAAATCCCATTTAATCTCGTGAATCCATAATTATAATTTATCCACTAAAATTATATCCCGAATCCACGTAATTCCCCGTCCCGACACGTATAATCCACTATACGGGACGCAATTGGACCAACGCAATACTCAATAAAATAATTGGTCAATATGATAATTACACGTACCTGCTCGGGAGTCGGGGTGTTACAAATCCTCCCCCCTTACAAAGATTCCGTCCCGGAATCTAACTCTGACTCTGGAACAGAAAAGGATAGCGACTCCGCATCTCAGATTCGGGTTCCCAAGTTGCGCTGGTACCCTTATGATGTCTCCATTGAATGAGTACCAATGATATCTCTTTATTGCGCAACCTCTTCACCTTGCGATCAGTAATCATCTCTGGCTGCTCAGCATATCTCAACTGATCATCCACGGATATTTCTGATAAGGGCACATACTGATCCTCCTTAGCTAGACACTTTCTCAGATGGCTCACATGGAATGTATCATGAACACCGGCTAACTCTGGCGGCAATCTCAACCGGTAGGCCTGATCTCTGACCCTGGCAATTATCTCAAACGGCCCTATATACCTCGGACTCAACTTGCCCCGGTGCCTGAAACGAATAACACCCTTCCATGGAGACACTTTCAACAACACCTGATCCCCAACACGGAACTCAAGCTCGGAAGTACGGCGGTCAGCATAGCACTTCTGACGGCTCTGTGCAACTCGCATATGCTCCCGGATCACAGCTACTTTATCACTCGTCTCCTGAAGTAGCTCGGGCCCACTGATCGGTCGCTCACCGACCTCACCCCAACACACGGGGGTTAGACACTTACGGCCATATAATGCTTCGAACGGTGCCATCTTAATCGAGGCATGGTAGCTATTATTATAAGCAAACTCTACTAATGGGAGATGCACATCCCAGCTACCTCTGAAGTCTATGGCACATGCTCTCAACATGTCCTCAAGTGTCTGGTTGGTGCGCTCGGTCTGCCCATCTGTCTGAGGCCTGTAAGCTGTGCTCAGCTGAACCCGGGTACCCAGCTCTCTCTGGAAACTCTGCCAGAACCGCGAGGTGAATCGAGTATCGCGATCAGAAGTAATCGACTTCGGAACCCCATGCCGCGACACCACCTCATTAATATACAGCCGCGCTAGCTGGTCCATCGTGATCGTACCCCGAACCGCAAGAAAGTGCGCACTTTTAGTCAACCGGTCTACTATGACCCAAATCATATCGTTCCCACGCACAGTACGAGGAAGTCTGACGATGAAATCCATCGTGATGTGGTACCACTTCCACTCGGGAATCTCCAGTGGTTGTAGACGGCCGTGCGGCTTCTGATGCTCACTTTTGACCCGCAAACACGTCATACACTGCTCGACGTAACGGCCCACATCCCTTTTCATACCCGGCCACCAGTAGAACTCTCGGAGATCTCGGTACATCTTGGTGCTCCCAGGGTGAATAGACAACCTCGACTTATGTGACTCATCAAGAATCAACTGTCGCAAGTTCCCAACTCTGGGAACCCAAACTCTGCCTCTCAGCGTATATATCCCTCGGTCATCCCTGACCAACAACTCTGTCTGCCCAACTAACCTTTCCCTCTTCACATTCTGCTCCCGCAGACCCTCTATCTGTGCCAATCTCAGACTGTCAATCAGGGTAGAGGTGATCTCGAGTCTCACAGCTCGGGAGGTAATCGTCTGAACGCACGCCTTACGACTCAAGGCGTCAGCAACTACGTTCGCTTTTCCAGGATGATACTGTATCTCAAAGTCATAATCTTTCAGAAGCTCTAAACTGCGTCTCTGTCGCATGTTCAACTCCTTCTGACTAAAAAGATACTGAAGGCTCTTATGATCAGTATATACTACAAATTGGGACCCATATAGATAATGTCGCCATATCTTTAACGCAAAGACTATGGCATCCAACTCAAGATCATGGACAGTATGATTCTCCTCATATGTTTTCAGCTGTCTCGAAGCGTAGGCAATCACCTTGCCCCGCTGCATCAACACACAACCCAGCCCTGTCCCTGATGCATCACAATACACAGCGAAATCATCCGTACCCTCGGGCAAGGCTAACACCGGCGCCTGACACAATCGAGCTCTCAACTCGGCAAAGGCAGTCTCCTGCTCGTCATTCCACTCGAATGGTACGCCCTGCCGTGTCAATCTCGTCAACGGCATGGCTATCCGCGAAAAATTCTGAATGAACCGTCTGTAGTAGCCTGCTAATCCCAGGAAACTACGAATCTCTGGCACGGTCTTAGGCTGCTCCCAACTCATCACAGCCTCGATCTTCGCGGGATCCACTTTGATGCCCTCGCTGCTCACAACATGGCCCAAGAACTGCACTTCTCGGAGCCAAAACTCGCACTTCGAAAATTTCGCATAAAGTCTCTCTTTCTGCAGCACGCTTAGGACCTCCCTCAAGTGCTGCTCATGCTCCTCAGCGCTCCTCGAGTAGATCAATATGTCGTCTATGAACACGATCACAAATCGATCCAACATGGCTCTACACACCCTATTCATCAAATCCATGAAGGCTGCGGGTGCGTTAGTCAGTCCGAATGGCATGACTAGAAACTCATAGTGTCCATAGCGCGTCCTGAAGGCTGTCTTGGGCACATCCTCTTCCCTGACCTTCAGCTGATGATATCCAGATCGCAAATCAATCTTCGAGAAGAAGCTTGATCCCTGTAGCTGATCGAATAAATCGTCGATTCGCGGAAGTGGATATCTATTCTTCACGGTCACTTTATTTAATTCCCGATAATCGATACACATTCGCATGGTACCGTCTTTCTTCTTCACAAACAACACCGGTGCTCCCCACGGTGATGAGCTCGGACGGATAAATCCCCTATCCAGCAACTCCTGAAGCTGAGTCATCATCTCTCGCATCTCAGTGGGTGCCAGCCTGTAAGGCGTCTTCGCAATCGGCACCGTTCCAGGGATAAGGTCGATCCGGAACTCTACCTGGCGATCTGGCGGTAGCCCAGGTAGCTCATCTGGGAATACCTCAGGGTAGTCTCGCACTACAGGTACATCCCCTACCTTCGTCTTCTCCTTCTGGGCGTCAATCACATAAGCCAAGAAGGTTTCGCAACCCTTGGTCACGTATCTCTGAGCTCTAACCATCGAGATGATCCCAATCTCCCCCTTTCGCCTCTCCCCGTAAACTGTCACGACCTCGGTCTCAGAAATCGGTATCCTGATCATCTTCTTAGCACAAAGAATGTCTGCCTGACGGGCTGTCATCCAGTCCATACCGACGATCACATCGAAACTGCTGATCTCGATAGGCAGTAAATCGATCAGGAATCGGTGAGTATCGATTTCGAGTACACACTCTCGATAAATACGGCTCACTAAAGCGGTACTGCCGTCTACCCTCTCGACAATCAATGGCACAGATAATACAGTAGGAACAACAGTAAAATAAGCACAGAAGGACACTGACACATAAGAGCGATCGGCTCCAGAATCAAATAAGACTCGCGCACGCAAGCCATTCAGAATATACGTACCCGTAACAACATCTGGAGCATCTCTGGCCTCCTCAGCTGTGGCCTGGAACACCCGGCCTCTGGCTCTCGGAGCTGCATCCCTGCGGGAGGTGGAAGAAGAAGGCTCGACTCTAGCACCACTCGTGCTCGCTCCCGGTACTGCTGGTGCTGTCTCTGGGCAGTCTCTCATGCGATGGCCCGGCTTCCTACGTCGGAAGCATAATGCCTCTGGGGCTGTGCAGGCTGTAGCTGTGTGGCCGAACTGACCACATCTAAAACACCGAAACTGATCACTGGCACACGGTCCGGCATGCCTGCGGTGGCATCTCGGACAATCTCGCTCTCCGGATAAACTGTCAGCTCTACTCCCCGATGCCCGGGACCCCTGCCCAACACTGCTCTGACTGGCCGCATGACTGTCTCTCTGACCCTGTCCCCGGGATCTCTCATCCCGACCCCTATCTCTGCCTCTGTCCCAGCCTCGGTCCCTACGCGGACCTGAACTCTGCTCCTGCTGACGGCCCTGCTCGGGCTGCTGATCCCTCGGCTCGCACCAGTAACTAGACTGCTCAGTGGCTCCCGTACGCTGTCTCTGAGTAGGCGGCTGCTCTCGCTGCCTCTCGATCTCTCGCTCTCTCATGCGAGCTAATTCTAGCGCCCTAGCAAAAGAGGACGTCTCCTGTAGTCCCACAAACTCCCTGATATCTGGTCTCAGGCCGTCAACAAAGGCATCGGCCTTGCGCCTCTCTGTACCCACATGCTGCGGCGCGAACTGGGAGTACTCATTGAAGCGATCCACATACTGCTGCACGGACAGATCCCTCTGCTGTAAGTGGAGGAAACGGCGCTCCATCTCTCTCTGCTCATCACGGGACGCATACTGAATCTCAAACATGTCCTTAAACTGAGCCCAGGACATCGCATATGCACGAGAATCAGACATGGAAGACTCGATAGATCTCCACCACTGTGAGGCTCCACCCCTCAACTGATACGTGGCATACCCCACCATGTCTTTCGGGTCCACATGAGCAACCCGAAATGCAGACTCAATCTCGCGCTCCCACGCGAGTGCCATCCCTGGCTCACCCCCGCCTCTGAACTCTGGAGGATTCCCAGTCATGAAATCCTTAAACGAACCCCCTCGCTGAAATGTAGAGGAGAGGCACCTGCACCCGTGCCCGTATCCTGACCATCCCCAGAACGTGGCCCCGTATCATGCCTCTGCTCTCTCTCCAGCTCTCTCTGCTGTCTATAGAACTCTGTAAGAACCCCAAGCAACTCTGACTTGCGGATATACTCATCATCACCCGGCGGCTTACCCGCGCCAGAACCCTCTCCCTGGTCTGCCATACTGATCTGCACAAAACAAGGCAATTAAGCACAAAGAAGTAGGTCTCCCAGCGTTATACACTAAGCCAGGATAATTAAATCCTCTAGTATCCGTCACCGGAATACTCCCCAAGAATCTGAACACGGTCTAAGCTCAAGCATCCACTGATACTCAATACTAGAACCACAAGCTCTGATACCATACATGTAACACCCTCTAATCCCAACTAAAAGCCACGTCATTTACAATACACATGTGGCATTAACGCAATCACAATCCATATCACAATGTCAAGGTTTACACAAACACTGATTAATTAAAACATTTTACGCACATTAACCATAATATCCAAAAGTCAGCCCGACATACAAGACCCGACCCGGACCCAAATATTCACATACAACCCAGTATCATTTGTCCCAAAGTTTCTAGCAAAGTATCACATACAGATAACAAAAGCAGAATCTCCCGATCGCAGCAAGTCAAGCTCCTATCGTCGCTCAGGAGCTGGCGGTCCTATCTTTGGTCCCCCTGATACACACATCAGACTCGAATACGTAAGCTTCGCAGCTCGTGAGTACACAAGGGTTAGACACTGCACAATTCACATAATCACACATCGCATGTCACATGGCAACCCTACACTACACGGCATAACACATGCCAGCGAGTCTCTACTCAGAGACCCTAGAGATCCAATACAGAAAGAGATACTCATCTCAATTGGGGATCCCTCCCCCCCCCCCCTGGAGCCAAACCACGCCCGTGGAAGCTAACAGGAATAACGGCCGCATATATATATATGGGAACCCTTCACAGGGTCAAACAGAGCTACACAGCTCCCACGATACTCATCGCAATATATAGTAATGGATCTCAAATATAACACATAGTAAGAAAGAAAGATCATACCTGAGGGGCAACTCGCAGTGCCCAAACAATTCATATAATCACATATGAAATATTAACACAAAAGACTCGAAAGACAACGACTAGTCTTTGGAAAAAGTCTCGCGTACTCACCTGGATCACCCTGCACAATCTCCCTAACTGATTGATCCGAACCCGGCCCGTAACAGTCTCTGATAGCCCCTGTACACAATTAATTCTCCCAGATTAATCTCGATTATCCCATAACTGTTAATATACCCACAAAACAACCCAACGGACCCCCAAAGCCCAAACCGACCCAAGCCCGCAGAAGCCCGATCGCGGCCGCACTGGCCCGATCGCGGCCCGCGCTCGAGGAAGAACATCGCGGCCGCGCTAGGCGCGTCGCGGTCGCGCTCGCGTCGAACAGCAGGCCCCTGCTTTCTGTTTCAGTTCTGTCCAGGGGGTTTTAACCCCCAAACCTCGATTTCCAGCAACCAATATTCACATATATGTTACCAAAACACTTCTACAACATAGTTACACCAATTCCCAACATATCCCAACGTTTAATACACAAAATCAGATTCAAATGGAAGATTTCTTACCTTGAAACTCCAAGAACACTTATGAAAGCTTTTATATCCAATTTCAGCACTTGAATCTTCAATCAATTGAGTTTACCCTTCAATTCAGCAGCACAATTCACACACACACATATTTTAGGTCTTTGGCACAAAAGAAAGGAGGAAGGGACGTCATATACACATATACGTAACTTTAAACGGATCCCGTTATAACGCGGGTTCGACACCGATACCCGACCCCAATATCAAAAATCCACTATTTATATCATTAAATCCCATTTAATCTCGTGAATCCATAATTATAATTTATCCACTAAAATTATATCCCGAATCCACGTAATTCCCCGTCCCGACACGTATAATCCACTATACGGGACGCAATTGGACCAACGCAATACTCAATAAAATAATTGGTCTTTAGGATAATTACACGTACCTGCTCGGGAGTCGGGGTGTTACAGTATCACCGTATGCGATTATCTACTTCAACAGATTCAATGATTAAATCGAACGGTCGAACACGAGAGAAGTGAAAAGAACGAAGCCTCTACTCGTGAGTTTCCAAGCGTTTTCGTGTGTGTTGTCCATTTACGATCAATCGATCTTCATCTTCTTGCGCCCTTTCATATTCCCGTGACGTCTCTCGGTCTCCCGTTTCCCCTATGCGGCTATGCCCTCTCTGCGTATCCCCATTTTTTTTTGGGTTATACTTCATACACCACCTTTATATATAATCATTGCATAATCATGGCTACTAAATTATTTATTCAATGAAAAGGAGGAACATGCAACCAATCATAAACTCTAATTTAGTTAAATTATTGGTCAAAATTATAGGGTGTGGTGTATGAGAAAATAGAGTATGGTGTATGAAGAATTTACCTTTTTTTTTTTCAAATGGACCTAACCCTATCGACTTTACACAAAATTTATGCCCCTTACAAGATAGCCGGCCCTGCTTGCGTGCTTCAATGTTTCTTATTCATTTCTTCTCGTTTAAGTTATAATATTCAGTGTTCTCTCAATCTATCAAATTATGAGAGTGAGTTGATATTTTTCTTCTTTTTTATTCTACGGACTGCAATCTCTTTAGAGGTAAAAGATGCGTTTTAACTTTGGTTTTTCTCCCATATCTGGAAGTAAAAGGGGTGATTTTAACTTGTGAAGGCAATTGGAATTTGAAGGCTGAAATGCAAAGGCAATAGGAGGAATGTGAGGTCATCTAACAATTTTTGCATGAAAAAAAAAGACTTTTGGTGTTCAGAATTACTATTTAAAGGATTAGCAGAGAAATTCAAAATAAAGTACCTTTGGTGTTCAGAATAAAAGACTTTTGGTGTTTAGAATTAAATATAATCATGTCTAACAAATAACATTACTATTATAACATTGACAAACTTTCGATGCTGGTTCAGTTTTGTTTAGTTATTTGAATAGTTTTTTTATTCATTTGTTTTTATATTTATTTTCGTACTTAATATTTTAGATCCCGCCACGGGTGTCAATGACTCGTTAGTTTACATTTCATATTAATATATTTATAATATTAAAGTAGGCATAGCTTGTGGTGGCCACATGACAACTACCCAAAAAATATTATAAACGAAGAGATACCTATGAAGTAAGTATCGCAAAAAGAAGCAAAAGTATAAACTAACTTGATTAGGTTAGGGAAAAAATGGATCAAAATAAATTACAATTTTCGGTTATAATGTTTAGGATTAGACCAAAAAAATTCCGAACTAACGTTAAAGAATGAAAATTTAAAGCATTATGATTCAAATATTTTATGGTAGACGGTTTTGGCATTTTCCGGCCTGATTTCACGGCCGTTTGATTTAATAATATGATTATAACTTATTAATTAATATTGAACATATAATATGATATGTAAAATTAGTAAAACCAAGTATGTATGTTTTAACATAGTAACTATAATGTGTCATTTGAATTAGAAATTTTATAACTAAACGATCAAAATTTTTAGTTACTCGAAAAGAATTAATATCCTTGCTTTTCTATTTGTTTAATATTTTGAATTGAAAACCAAAACTTAAAAAAAAAAACACAAATATAAGAAACATTTGTCAAGACATGTAATATAAAACATAAATTTTAGCAATAACAACACATGAAATTTTGAAGCCAAAAAAATGATGATACAATTCTATTTTCTTAAGAAAAAATATTAGGATCAATTTTTGCGTTAATAAAAAATCATAAAATGTTTTTCTCCAAAAAAAATCATGTAATTAATTCTTATCTTGTTAAATGAACACCTATATATATATTATATAGGTGCATATGGTGCCCCATAGAACCTCAATCTATATATATATAGAGAGAGAGGGAGGTTCAATGGAAAACCACCATGCACCTGAAAACTTGTGAAAACCGCACTGCACCACCACAAATGCATCAAATTCCCTGCGTGATGCATCAAATTTCCCGCGTGATGCATCAAAATCCCGCGCGATGCATCATCTTATTTACGATCATGCCACCGCGTTTTTCATGAAATGCACCAAATCGGACGGTATGCGTAGGTTTCCATAGTTTTCAGGTGCATAGTGGTTTTCCATTGAACCCACCCCTATATATATATATATATGAATCAGGTTCATCAGCGTACCTATGAGATTCCAGCGTACCCAGCGTACCCTAATGTGAATGATCATTCACATATATTTTTTTTGAATAGACATGTATAAGACAACATTATAAGACTTTTTTTCAAAAGGAGCAACATCATAAATCTTGTGAATGATAAAAAAAGATCATGTGAATGGTCATTCACATTGTGTGAAATGACCATTCACATAAATATGCATTGAGCATTCACATAAGTTTTAAGGACACAGAAAGTGTGAATGTATGTGAAATTCATATATCATGTGTATAACATTAATTTAAACATGGTTATGAGAAAAAAAATTTAAAAAAAGTTTTTTAAGGTTGGTACCTTCGGGTGCACTTGATTTCAAGAAGTACTTTTTTGAACCTGACTCTATATATATATATGTATATGTAAAATCAAAATTGAAGTTTTTACTACTTTTTCAGCCTAATAAATATAGGTTATATTATTGTCAAAAAAATGTATGTTACATATATTGTAAAAAATGTATTTTACTTTATATTATTTTTATGACAATTTGTGCGTACAAAATTAACAATAAAATATTAAAAAGTAAAACTTAATAAAAAAAAATTAAATTAGACCCTTCGGGTTTAGAATATTTGAATTCACATTTAAAAATAACAATAAGCGAGGCGTGTGGTGGCCACACAACAATTAACCATTAAACAAACATAAACCAGAGATGCATCTGAGATTCTGAGCGGGCAAACGAATGTAACAATGGAAATAGAAAAGAAAATTAGAAAACCATGGATCAAAACTGTGGGTAGCACTTCCAAATCACGTCATTTTGCATTCTTTAATTTATAAATTGAGGAATTTTTAGTTAGGTTTTCTTTTTTGGGGGAAATTATAAGATTATTCTTTTATATCAACGCAAATATTATGAGTGTTTTGATTGTAAAGAATATATAAATCAATTATTTGTATTTAAAAACTATTTCGCAGCTCTTTTCCTTAGGGTGAGCTTGGTACCAGAACCGGACCCGTACCGGTTCTGAAACCGAAAATCCCGAAACCGAAATAAGAGATGTGGAAGAACCGAATACCGAACCAATTAATTTTATATGGTACCGGTTCGATATAAATATGGTACCAAAACCGAAATAAGAGATTCAGAATAAATATGGTACCGAAACTGTGAGTACCGAAAACCGAATTTTAAGTAATTCAAAACCCGTACCGTACTGAATATATTAATTCGGTGTCGGTCGGTACCGGTCCCGGTTCGGAAAATCGGCTCGGTCGCTCACCCCTACTTTTTTGACAACAGAATGAAGGAGCATTTTATGAAGGGAACTCATTTGTACACAACAATTTCATATGAAAACACAATAATTTATCATTTTTTTAAGGAGGCAAAATGTAACTATAATAAAAGTGTTTGTAAAGATAAAATAACCATTTTATATGAAATTGTTGTATATTTCAAAACTTTGTTGTTTACATATCACTTCACTTTAATGAAACGCACGAAACTTATATTAGCAATTTACAAAAGTGACCTTGATTTTGAACACCCCCTTAGTCAACTTTTCTCCTTCAAAATTCAAATAGATTCTCAAAAATTGAAAATTTTACCGAGAAGCATACCATTCATTTTTGAGATCCGGAACAAAAACTTAAAATGACGAATACACACATCCCCACACACATACACAGGGGCGGACCGAGCATATCGGGATGGGGGTCATCCTAATAAAAAAAGATGAAATTAGACGAAAGTATTTGATTAGAGGTCCATGTCAACCACGCGGGCATAAGTTTCCACAAAGAACAATGTATGCGATCCATGAATCCGAGTGAATGTTTTCAAGACTTTGATGAACCGAAGCTGTTGAAGTTGACAGAATTCTATCTTAATGATTTTAGTTTCAAGGACAAGAATGATCTTGTACATCAACTTCGATACTACATTCATAATGTCAATAAAGATGATAGATTTGTCAAGTTGAATAACATATCAGAGCTTGATTGCAAGGTTGATGGTGGAAACAAAGAAGCATAACTCATATCCTTTGATTTATAAATTACTGAAGTTAGCATTGACTTTGCCTGTTGCAACCGCATCTGTTGAACGATACTTTTCTGCAATGAAACTTGTGAAATCAGATTTGCGCAATTCAATTGGCGATGAATGGATGAATGGCTGTTGCATTTGCACCATAAATAAAGAGTTACTTCCCAATATGTCAGATGAAGATGTAATAACCCGTTTTCAAAAGATGAAAACTCGTAGGGGCTAACTTTAGAATCTAGTATTTGTTTGTTTGTAAGTTTGTAACGATTAATGAAATCGTATCATTTACGTATTTGTTTTATTACAATATCTAGATAAACCGAATCGAAAGTTTGAAATTTAATTTTTTTTGAGTAACAAGCACTTACACTCTCGTAGCTATTAAATTCCGATCCCTTATAAAAAATTCCTGAATCCGCCACTGCACATACATACACAAATACACACACTATTTTACACATCTGTAGCTTCAAACTGGAGCTATAAGCTGGAGATTTTGAAAGTTTTAGTTATTTAAGAGTTGAAGCTTTTATAAATGTGTTTAGTAAACTAGCTAGAGTAATAGATTTTAGTATTAAAAGACATTAATTGTAGTTTATAATTATGAGAAAAGTAAAATTAATTTTGTTCGGCTAAAATGCTCAAACTCTTACTGAAAGCTACTTCAAGTAGCTCTCCTAAAAGAGCTTTCAGAAGCTTTCATTGTCTAATAAAAAACTCAATCTCCTATCAATCAAACGGATTTTTATAGTAACAATATGCTCGATACCATTTATAAGAAATAAGAATAAATAATTAGAACTGAAATAAATTGAAATTACAATACGAAATAAAGAATACAATGATTAAATAAAAATGACAAATAGAATGTAAATTACAATACCGAAAAGGAAAAATGAGGCTCGTATTTGACACGAACCTCTTAAAACATATTCGAATATGTTTTTCACTGTACAACCACCAAAGCAACATGTACCGTCGGAGTTATCCAACTTGTCTGAAACTCTTGTCGGAATTCTTTGTGTAACTCGAACTGGGAATTTGATACAACTTGCTCACAAAGTTTGTGTTTTTGTAAATGTCATAAGACTTGTCCGGTGTTTTACTTCTTATATTTCTCTTGTAGGAGATGATTGAAAACTAAAAGTTGAAACGACAAATTAATTATCTTTTAATTGTAATAAATCTATTTATCATATATATATATATATATATATATATATATATATATATATATATATATATATATATATATATATATATATATATATATATATATATATATATATAGATTTAGGTTCAAGTGAGTACCACCCATTATGCAGCGCACCAGAAGGTACCAGTCTTGAAAGTATTTTTTTTGAAATTTTTTTTCATGAACATGTTTTAATTAACATTATGAAGATCATATGTGAATTTCACGCAAATCCGAACACTCTAAGTGCATGAAAACACGCATTACATAAATGTGAGTTCACATGTATTCAAATCATGTAAGTGTGTGTTCACATCACTTTTTAGGAGCTAGGAGATGTGAATGTATGTGAAATTTACATACGATCTTCATAATGCTAATTAAAACATGTTTATGAAAAAAAAAATTTAAAAAAGTTTTTTTAAAGGTGGTACCTTCTGGTGCGCTGCATAATGGAGGTACTCTTTCGAACCATATTCTATATATATATATATATATATATATATATATATATATATATATATATATATATATATATATATATATATATATATATATATATATATATATATGATTACATTCTTTGTTAGCCGTTTTTAGACTAAGTTAGGTCCTGGATTTCAAAGTTATATTTGTGTCCGCGATTATGGGTGCACATAAGTTTAATGAGTTTAGGGATGAGATTGGGACTAATACCATACTGACTCGTCCTGACTCCCATTTTCCTGTATCTGAAATTGGACGAAAATACGATACCGACTACTGCACCAAGTTGTGATATTTAAGTGGTATCTGGAAATCGATGCTAGTCCCGTTTTGTACCATTGTTTGATGTACAACTTATAATGCATGACATACAATGCTAAAAAATTTTTGGTAACACTTTTTATACCAATTAGTGACGATTTTATAGTGTTGCAAATGCTGAATATTAAAATTAAAACACAAAAAACTCAAAAAGAAAACGATTTTATACTAATTAACGACAAGTTCATGATTGTTGAATAATTGATTGTCAAGAAGATGAATGAGAAATCAGGATTTATAATCGGTTTTACATATAATTAGGATTTAGGAATTGATATGGATTAAATTAGGAATTTAAAAATCATGACTAATAACATCCCCAATTGGTATGGAGAATTCACAAATTAAACAAGTTGCAACTTTTGTTTTCCCAACTCCCAATTTAAGTCACATATAGGTCTTGAGTACCGTACATCTTCATCTAATCGGTACCGGTACATGTCAAGAAAAGTGCAATATTTTGCTCATCCCAAATGGTATTCTGCTGTTAGGATCCATGATTTGCACCTAGTACGTGCAAAGGCTCGAAAGTAACTTATAAACAAATTTGACATGCTTGTCAATGCTACTCATTATAAACCAACATTGGGTTTGGTCCTTCCTATGCGGGACAAACCTTATCTCCTATAATGAGTTTTTCTCATTTCAACCACCCAACTTTATATCGTTGCGAAACTCTTTTCAAGAAGAACACAAACACATTAAATATTATTTATATACATTTCTTTCATAAAATAAAATAATTTTTTCAAAACAATGAAAAAGACACTTTTTCATAATTTTTCCAAACAGATTTTTGGAGTTGGACCTGCGTTTTTAAAAATCAAAAGTGGAAACTCTTGGAATGTCAGAAAAGCTCCTTGACAAACACACTCATAATCACAAGTAAAAATCAAAGAATTTTTATATTTCAATACGTGTCTATGAAGTTTGGGCCCTGACGGTCGTCCCTCTAGCCGGATCTGACTTCATCTCTCTACTTCTCATAAACGCATAGGTTTAGTCCACACATACATACAATCTTTTTCGTATGCTAACATTACTTATTTACATCTTTTACTTCGTCCTTATTTGCTTTCCATCTAAATTTTATGTTTATATGCAATTTATGTAAAATAAATTTTATTAAAAATATTTTTATGTATTACGTGGGTTTTAAACTAGTTTTATAAAACCAGTTTATCATAATATTTTATAGAAATACCAATTTATTTATAAAATTAAAATAACTATTCAAGTTTTATAAATATTTACCTCTCTTTTGTTATATAGATATATTATAGAATCAGGGGCGGATGTAGTTTGTATTAACGGGTGTCACTCGACACCGATAAATTTTCAAAATTTATGTATCAAAATTTGAGTGACACCTACGATTTTTTTTTGAGTGACACCTACGAAAAATATGTAAACGTATTATATACATATATAATTTATATTTGTTGTTGTTATTACCCACATTTATTGAAATATTACAGATTTTTAATCATAAAAATTTAAAAGAAAAAAAAAACACAATAGAATTTTAAAAGAAGAAGCAAATAATCAGCCAAAAACTTTTAAAAAAGACCCCAAAAATCTTGTTATTTGTTATATTTGTGTTGACAATCCATTCCAGTGACCCGATTCGTCTTAGAAATTTTTTTAAAAATTTAAGCATTAAATTTACTCTAAAAAGTGACACCGATAACTAAATTTTCTGGATCCGCCCCGTATAGAATATCAGTGTTTTTAAACAACATCATACATATATTCCGGTTTAGGAACTCGATGGAAATCTTGAACCAAATATACATGCACAAACAACATACCACAATCCTTCCTGGTTTCCTTCCATCTCCTCCTACTTGTCTATTTTTAATCAACTAAAGAAAACAGTCTGCATTCTCCCCAATTCTCATCTCCCTATTTATATAATCCAAGCAACATTACCCTCTCTCATCTTGGATGGAATCATGGAAAGGAAAAAGCTTTGTTTTTTGGCGTTAATTATTTTCGTTTTTGATTGTTTTGATTCAATCTTTACGTTTTTGTAGTGAATTTTGTGTACCATCAAATCTTTTTCAAAATGGGTAAAATCTTGAATGTTGTTTTCTGCATTTTGATATCCAATTTGGCCGTATCATCTGCTCAAAACTGCACCAATTATGCCTTCTCTAGCAACACCGTAGTCTACAATACATGTGTTTCTTTACCAGTTTTGAACTCGCATCTCTACTGGAACTATCACTCATCCAACGCCACCGTTGGCGTGGCTTTCCGGTACACTGGATCAACTACATCTCAATGGGTTTGTTGGGCGCTCAACCTTCGCCGGTCTGGTATGATTGGGTCTCAATGTCTTGTTGCTTTAACAAGCTCAACCGGTTCAGTACAAGCTTATACTTCTTCGATAAACAGCTACGGAACAGAGTGCCTTGAGTTTCAATGTACCCAGGATCTCGGCGGAGAGAGTTAACGGCGACGTGGTGATTTATGCCACGTTGGTGATTAACGGCTGTCAAATCTTATCGGTTTGTGGGCAACAAAAGTTGACTCGGATGAGATTTCTTTGGTTTTCCTGTATAAAGAAAACAAACATATGTTTCTTTATATATATCTTCGACAAATTAACCGATTGAGTGGTTGTTATTTTTGTAGGTTTTTGCGCTGCTCTTGAGGCCAAAGCCGGACCACAAATACAGATTTTACTGGAACATATACCACCATAGCATTGGATACTCCTTAATAATCTTGAGTGTCATCAATGTGTATGAAGGGCTCGATATTTTAGACCCTGAGAAGATATGGCGAAACGCGTACACGGACATACTTATCATTTTGGGGATTGTTGCAATTCTTTTGGAAGGTTTGACATGGTTCATTGTTTTGAAGCGGAAAAAGGAAGACAAGCGAATGCAAGCTGGAACCAATGGATACGGGCAGTCGGCATAGAGATGATTTTCTCAGATGGTGTATGGCTAGGATATTATCTGTTAGCTTTACGGGTGTTCGGAGTTGAATTCGCTATCGAGATCTCTCTATATATACGTATATACATGTTCATGTTGAGTTTTTTCGGTTCTTGACTAATTGACTTGTTGTTTATAGCTTGTTTGAGTGAATCATGATCTATACTCAACTTACTAACAACTCCACTATTGGTACAAATTGAGATCCTTTAACCAAATGGCTGTGGCTTTGTTTCAAATCCCCCTCTTTTCATCTATATATATACAAAATCATGAACAATATATTCTAATTTTGAAATCAAGTAATTAACATTTTATTATAAAATTACAGCTTGGGCCAATTAGCGGTACTACATTAACTTATTATATTTTCGATAAAAGCTGGCCGGGTCATTTACCGAGATAACGAGGGATTGACGGTCATTTACCGAGAGATTACCGACAGAAATAAAAAAATGAGGGATTAACGACGTCAGTTACCGAGAGATAATAACTTGAGTGATTACTGACGGGTTATTTACCTAGGGATCTTACCAAGGGATTACCGACGAAAGTAATGTTCCTCGGTAATTATCGAGGGATTTCCGAAAAAAACTTTATCACTCGGTAATCCTTCGGTGATCCCTCGTTAATTCTTCAGTATCCTTTGAAATTGATATTCATCAGAAATTTCTCAATAATCCTTCGGAAATGTTTAAGGAATATTTGCCCTCAGAAAATCCATGGGTGAAAACCCTTTTTCTAGTAGTGTATGCTTCCCGCTCATCATAATTCTTAAGTTAATGTTTAGGGAAATCACTTTTTATTGACAATTTTATTTGTTGTTGAAAACATCTCAACTAACACATCACACAAATATTTCCATTACATCTGCGTCAGATATAATAATGAAATATTTGAGAACTTAAAGAGATTCATGAAGGTGCAAAGTTGATAGAGTCGAGACAACATAAGGTTACCACTTACCACAAAGAGTACAAGAGAAGTCTACAAGACTACAACAATGAGAAATCAATTAGACCGGTAGTAGAACCGTCTATCAAAGTAGCTAGAGAAACTAGTTGCTCAAACCACAATAGACTAGACTAGCAAAATCAGTGAGTAGACAAAGCCTTGAGCCCTTGATTAAAACTGAGTGAGAGAGCTTCATCATCGTTGAGAATGCTGAAATTAAGGAGAGAGCTAGCCATAGATAAAGTTCCAAACTCAAATGTCAGATTGAATATGAAAGTTTAAAAACTATAAGTGACATAAATTAAGGGGTCATGAAAACTAAATCACAAAATCATGAATAATTTAAGTAACACCAATACACTATGCATATATTTTCATATATACCACACTAGTTTGTTGACCCATTTAATACATGAGTATGTTAAATAAATAATTACTCTAAAAATAAAGATATAAAAATAAAATATTATTACAAATATATATAAAGAAAATAAAGTACTCATGTCAAAATGATATAGAGAATATTTTAAAATCATATAAAATATAGTTATAACCAATAATACGAGGATACACAAAATTAACCTTCCAAAAACTAATAAGTTTATTCACTCATGTCTACAACTATATTTTATTTGTTTTTTTTTAATTATCAACACCCATTTGAAACAATAATTCGAAATTTTTGTATGATAATCAATTTAGATTACTAATTTTACAGATTTTATAAACTTTTGATTACTATTACATAGTTTCAATTGAATAAATTCCATTAGACAATCATAAATGAATCTATATATGTTTATTATTTAAGAAAAATTAGATTTAGAATAACAAATATTTATTGTGCAGTTAATTCAAACTTAACATAATGGAGTATATAAGTTTATGTTACAAAAGAAATGAAGTTTTTCAAAACTAATTTTAAACTAGTATGCAACCTTTAATTTTGAAGATAATATTGTCTTATTTAATTGCAATATTAAAAAATCAATTTATAAAATTTCAAACATGAAGAAAACATTTGATTTCTAAAAGATATTAATCCTACTTATATTAAATCATATTTGTAGGATACTTAATATTAGTTTTATAAATAATTATTTTTATTTGAAGAAAAAAAAACTAAATGATTAATATATTAAATTGTAAATTTTTATTTAACTTTCACGAATCAGAAGGGAAAGAATTATCATATAATATTAAAAATACGTAAAAGTTAATTATTGTATTACTTATTTTTAGTTTTCTAGTTAACTTTAAGAGTAAATTTATGAAAAACAAATAAAAAAATATTATATTTTATTTATACCTATCAAATAATTTGTGTAATTATTAAAGCTAGATAAATAAAAGAGACTTAAAATTTAAAATATAGGTCTATCGAGATAAACATTTTATTTAGTGTATAATAATAATAATAATAATAATAATAACAACAACAATAATAATATATAACTATGATACTATGTTTATTCAATACAATTTAAAAATAATTAAAATATTCAAGAGATTGTCTTTTCTAAACATGATTATTAGAAGTTTATTTGATAAACTAATTACTTTTTTTATTCTTTTATTTATTTATTTAAGCATTAATTTGTTTACGATATTAATAGAGTTATTTAAGGAAAAATAGGATGAAAAATAAAATTTTGGATCAAGAAGAGTGCGTCATGTGACGCTTAGTGTTCTTCTTTATTAGTAAGTATAGATTTAATAAATAATAATCAAAATAATAATATTGAAATAACTATTATACAACTAAATGTAAAATGATCGTTTAAAATAATGAATAAACACTTCAATAAAATTTCAATCATAAACACTTATAAGTTAATTTTTAAAGTTAGTCAAAACTGTAACTTATGGTAAAATACATAAAAACTGAAATTGTAATTTACGTTATTTTTTGAGAGACGCGGGACCAGGAATCCACGACGATACAAAAGGGTTAATGACTGATTCCTTTACAAAGAGCACTTGTCCTACACGACGGTGGAAATCGGAAAGTCGAAAACTAAATAGTATGTTGCTTGCCTTTTCTTTTCTGTGTGAACGCATTTACTATTTCTTATTTCGTAAAACATTAATGTGGAGGAAAAAAAAAGGGTCAAACGAGTTAAATTGCGTTTTTTTCTTTCAAGATTTATTGGGAAAATTATGGTAAATTATGATAGCTTTTGTTGCAGTTAAAAGAATATACAAATTTTGTTGTTAGTTTAAATATTTAATTACCATAATGTAGAATATTGATAATTACAATAATATCTAGATATATATAAATTATCAAATCTTTTCTTTAAAAAATTTCAATTTTCAAGAAATGCAGATTTTTGAACAAATATCCACCAAATAAAAGGAAAGATTCACACAACCCACAAACCTTCTTGGCTTCTTCCATCTCCTCCTAATTGTCTTCTAATAAAGGAAACAGTCCTGCATTCTCCCATTATATAATCCACACAACTTTACCCTCTCTCATCATCCACTCTCCAATTGCTTTTATCTTGGAGAGAAAGAAAAAAGGAACAGTTTTTTTCCACTTGTTTTGGCTTTTGGGAGTTTTGATTCACAAATTGAATCATTCTGGTTTTTGAAGCTTTTTCAAGATGGGTAAAATCTTGAGTGTTCTTTTTTGCATTTTGATATCGAATTTGGCTGTTTCTTCTGCTCAAAACTGCAATAATTATGCCTTTTCTACCAACGCCATCTACGCCACATGCATTTCTTTACCCGTTTTGAACTCACATCTTCACTGGAACTACCACCCATCCAACGGCACCGTCGACGTCGCTTTCCGACACACGGGAGCGACTACATCTCAATGGGTTGCTTGGGCGCTCAATGTTGGCGGGTCGGGTATGATTGGGGCTCAATCTCTTGTTGCTGTAACAGCCTCAAACGGGTCGGTTGAAGCTTATACTTCTTCGGTTACCAGTTACGGAGCGACTCTGCAACGGAGCACGTTGAGTTTCGATGTGCCGAGAATCACGGCGGAGAGAGTTAACGGCGATGTGGTGGTTTATGCGACGTTGGTGTTGCCAAGTGGACGGACGAGATTTAATCATGTCTGGCAAGTGGGTCCTTTTAGTAATGGAGTTGCGGGTATTCATGAGATGGGTAACGATAATCGGGCTTCCGTAGGAACGGTGGATTTTATCTCCGGCCAAAATAGTGCCGGTGGTAATGTTGGTGGGTCACGGCTGCGCCGAAGAAACGTAAGTCTTTAACCCCCGTTGTTTATTTATCAAAGATTCAGTCTTTATTGATAAATTTGCAAAACCCACTTTATCAAATTCAGTAATCTTGCAATTAATGATGAACCAAAAAAATCTTGATTACTTTTCATATGATTCTTTTATGTTAATGGTGAATACTGAATAATTTATCTGACAGACTCATGGAGTATTGAACGCGGTTAGTTGGGGAGTATTGATGCCAATGGGAGCTATGGCAGCAAGATATTTAAAGGTTTTTAAAGTAGCTAATCCTGCCTGGTTTTACATCCATGTTGCTTGCCAAACTTCGGCTTACATCGTCGGTGTCGCCGGATGGGCCACCGGAATCAAACTTGGCAGTGAGTCTACCGGAATCCGATACAATACTCACCGGAATATAGGAATTATCCTTTTTGCATTTGGAACACTTCAGGTACACTACAACCCATGTTCCTTTTTCAAATTCCAATATTTGCTTAAAGTTGACAAAAAGTGGACAAATTTAGTCAACAATATATTCATGACTGATTTTTATTATTTAATGTCCGTATCTTTGATATTGGGGTGGTCTAATTGGACCCTCTAAAATCTCATTGGGCCATATAGATGTTTGTGGTGGTTGTTCAAAAGATGTGTGTGGTCAATGGGTCCAAAGAGTATAAAACGTAACCAGATTGTGTATTAATTAATATTTGATTGTAAATTTTGTAGCTTTTTGCTCTGCTCTTGAGGCCTAAGCCAGACAACAAATACAGATTTTACTGGAACATATACCACCACAGCCTTGGATACTCCATAATCATCTTGAGCATCATCAATGTGTACGAAGGGCTCGATATTTTGGACCCCGAGAAGAAATGGAAGAATGCGTACACCGGAATTCTCATCGCTTTGGGGGCTATCACGGTTCTGTTGGAAGCCTTGACGTGGTTTGTTGTTTTGAAGAGAAAGGACGACAAGAGAACGCATGCAGGAACCAACGGATACGGGCAGTCGGCATAGCGATGGTTGAATCCAATGTCGACGGAGATCGTCAATGTGCCATGTGGGTGTTGGGAGTTGAATTCTTTGTTGAGATTTATTTATAGATAGATAGATAGATGTATGTATCAAGTATTTACACATTTTAATGTTTATGTTGAGCTTTTTCTAGTTCTCTGTTTATGGCTTTTTTGAGTGAAGCTTCTTGATCAATTAACAAACCAATCGGCACCAATTGAACAGTTAGACCGGTCCCTGCCGTTAAATGGTCCCAAAATCACAAACCTTTAACACAAATGGTCCCTGCCGTTAAATGGAACAGTTAGACCAGTTAAGTCACAAGGGTATTTTCGTCATTCTTCATCTCAGGGACCATTTGGGTAATTTTTTAATAGTTTCTCAATTTTTTTATTTTTTATTTTTAATCTAATTATATTTTCTTTTTCTATTCAATCATCTTCTTTGTCTGCATCTTTGTGGCCCATATATTTCAACTATGTTAACGATTGCATCGTCACCGGAAATTGCCGTCAAACTCTCCGGAGCCTCTTCGGCATCAGCCTCGCTCACCACCTCAAAAACACCTCAAATTTCTTGCTCCCGAACCAACAATCCGCCGATGCTTGTCTTGACGATTACGAGTCGCAGCTTTCTTCGATTTCTGGTAGGCCTCCGCTGAGGGCGAGAAGCATGTGTGGGGCTGATGGGTAGTAAGAGGAGGAGATCGGGGGCGTGGATGGAGAAAATGATTCGTATGGTTCACGGCGGTGAAAGTTCCGGTGGCAGCCGCACGCAGAACATTTCAACGAAGTGGGGTCGGCTAGGTTCTGTCGATCAGTTCCTTTGCGATTGCATGAGAGAATTCTAAAGTGAATGAAGATGTTGTAGGCATGCGAAGAGCATTTAAGTTTTTCTGATTAATTACTTAGCTTTGTGGATCTTGCAAATATTGAATTGGTATCATTAAAACCTGGGTTACTGATATCTACATATTATTCCTGCAGGTTGTCTACTTTTCCAATTCAAATTAGTATCCCTTGTGTTTGATGCAAATTTAGACAGGAATCTTTAGCAAAACTCATAACATGTCAATCTGATATGGGAAATCAACAAGCTCATTGTTGTACTGCCTCATCACAATCACTATTCATCTTAGGGGCCGGTGAGTTTGTTGATAGCCAGGTCTAGATCCATGAGTTTACTGAGAGAGTCGGGAATCATTCCTTCTAAATTAAAGTCCATGGGCCATAACACTTCAAGGTTAGTAAGATTTCCGAACTCTGGTTGGATCTTGGCGGCCAATGGGTTGTAGGATAAGTTAAGCTGCTTCGATGTCGAAATGTTTCCGAGCTCAGCCGGAATCATCCCGTCGATGAGATTATTAACAATAAAAGGCTTCAAGCTTCTGAAAGTTACCAAAAGTCGCCGGAAAAGTTATTTTCCGTCAAATATAAAATGAATACAAAATTAAAAACAAAAAAATGATAAACTATTAAAAAAATTACACAAATGGTCCCTGAGATGAAGAATGACGAAAATACCCCTGTGACTTAACTGGTCTAACGGTTCCATTTAACGGCAGGGACCATTTGTGTTAAAGGTTCGTGATTTTGAGACTATTGGTGCAAAAAAAAAGTTTAGGGGACGAAAAGAGCAAAAAACACCAAACCACAGGGACCATTTGTGTAATTTACTCAAAGATTTAAAAAGTTTAGGAACTTATCAGATAATGGGTGAATTTAAAAGATTTAAAAAGTTTAGGAACTTATCAGAAGAAAAATGAAATGAGTTCTTAATCGAAAAAATTTTATATTTTATATTTTTTTGCATAATTTTTTAAGGAAAACAATATATAAAGTTTGATTTTGGTTCAAATGTCTAAAAATCTATTCTAAGAAAGGTTGATTGACTTAAATCCATAGGGTGTGTTTGGTTTGAAGGATTTGTATTTGGGATTTGGATTTTAAAATTTTTACATATCATGTTTGGTTGAAAATAGATGGAGGAATCTAATTTCATTTAGCATTTGGTATTCTCCAACATCTTCTTTTCATCATCCTCCTACCCCAATTATCACATAATCCCTAAAACTAAGTTTTCTATAATCGTTTGATCTTTTAGTTCTATAATTTTTAAATCTTATCATATTAAAATCCTGTCATTTTTTAATCTTGTCATATCAGATTCCAACGATCCAAACGACACCCTTTATATGTTTAAAAAATGATAAGAAATAAAAATAAACAAGTGTTGGACAGTTGGACCACAAGACGTATGGTTCAGAAAACAAAGAATTGGTTTCAAAATGTAGGGCAGTTGTTAGCACTAAAAAGTAAAATCCTACTAAAAGATTTCTGAAAAATCGTAAAGATCAATTTATTCTTTTCAGGCTGTGGGTCTTTTTTTAGTTGTTGAGCCAATATCATGGGCCGAGGTATAGAGTGGGTCAGGCCTTTCCTGGCTGCTTGCTTGGTTGTTGTTTCAAGGTCCCGCCGGGCCGTGTTTTGAGAGTTCCCAACTTGAAATTTATTTTCGAATTACTTAAAATTTTTAAAAATTGTATTTATTGAACATCAAGTAAACTAGGACGAATGTGTCGGGAAGTTAATACATATATTACCTGAATACTGTTGTTCGTTGTCATGTTAAAATTACTGTTCGTATTTGTAGAAAAATATGATATCAACACCAAAACAATCAAGAAAAACTCAAATACATTCCAGAAATCAATCCTAACATAACCGGCCAGAGGCCAATCTAAAACATACAACTCAAACCTCACTACAACGCTCCGTGATTCAGTTCACCAACAGGTGAAGAATCACTCTCACAAACGATTACAACTGAAACTATAGATCTGAGATTGATCTGTACAAAAACCCTAAACGAAATATGTAAGATATAACAAGAAAACGAAAGAAAACGTAAAGGTAGAAAAAATGGATCGCTGCACTTCTAGGGCATCTGCACCAGCACATCTTTTATAGACAAAAGCTGTTATAAAGACTAAACTGCCCTTAGCCAATTTGAGAAATTACCCGCGTGTGCCACAGAATTAAAACCAGCTGAAAGCTGGAATAAAATCAGCTAAAATAGCAGGATTACAGCAACACCAAGCCCACAACAACAAGCCCACAACAACAAGCCCACAATAACAAACCCAACCATAATCAACTTGACCCATATCAAGAAACATATTTTCAACATCCCCCCTCAAGTTGATTGTGGAAAACATTTAATAATTTTAACATACCAGTTAAATGCTCATGCTGTTGAACATATAAACCTTTTGTAAAGATGTCTGCAACATTATTTGCTGATTCAACTTTCAAGGGTTGAACTAAACCTGTAGTTACCTTTTCGCGGACAAAGTACAAATCCACCTCAAAGTGTTTCGTGCGTTCATGGAAAACAGGATTTGATGCTATGGAAATAGCAGCCTTACTGTCCATAAACACCTGAACAGGAAGCTCAACAACAATATTTAAATCTCGCAGCACTTTGAGGATCCAAATAATCTCAGAAACAACTGTAGCCAATGCTCTATATTCTGCTTCAGCAGAAGACCTAGAGATAGTGGCTTGTTTTTTACTTTTCCAAGACACAACATTTCCATTCAAAAAAACGCAAAAACCGGTTACAGACTTTCTAAGCATAACAGCCTTTGCCCAATCAGCATCGACAAAAGCTGAAAGCCTAAAAACATTTGAACTTACTGACTGGAAATTAAGACCTTTTCCAGGCTCATTTTTTAAATATCTTAGAACTCTTAAAGCACACTTTAAATGAGACTGTCTTGGACTATGCATGAACTGACTCAAAACATGTACACCATATGTGATGTCAGGCCTAGTAAGTGTTACGTAAATTAACTTTCCAATCAACTTTTGGTACTCAGTAACATTAATTAACAGAACATCAGAGTCTCCTTCATAACCCTTTGAGGTCAAGAAAACAGAAGGATCAATAGGATTTTTAACAGGTTTGCTACCAAGAAGACCAAATTCAGATAACAAGTCAAGACAATATTTTCGCTGAGTTAAACACAAGTCATCCCAACATTTATAACCTCAATCCCTAAAAAATATTTTAGTTTACCAAGATCCTTGATTTGAAAGACTGTACTCAGTACACTTTTAAACTTCATTATTTCACTTATGTTATTACCTGTTAAAACTATATCATCCCCATATACAAGCAAAGCAATAAACAAGGTAGTTTCAGTCTTAATAAACAAGGAGTAATCTGACCTACTTTGCACAAAACCATTCTCAATCAGGACACAAGTAAGTTTTTCATTCCATTTTCTAGGAGCTTGTTTTAGTCCGTAAAGAAACTTAATTAATTGACATACTTTTGTTTCATTTTTGTTAAAGTATCCCAACGGTGGAGTCATATACACATCCTCTTTTATTTCCCCATACAAAAAGGCGTTATTTACATCTAATTGAAACAATGGCCAGTTATTTTGAACTGCTATACAAATTAAGGACCTCACAGTCACCATTTTTACAACTGGTGAAAAAGTTTCATCGAAGTCTAAGCCTTCATGTTGACTATACCCTTTTGCAACAAGACGAGCCTTATACCTATCTATTTCCCCCGTAGATTTGTATTTGATTTTGTAAACCCATTTGCATCCTATGGCCTTTCTATCTTTGGGTAAATCAACTAAAATCCATGTACCATTTCTATGCAAAGCCTCCATCTCGGAGTTTTTACAGCTTCCCAAAAAGTAGTGGGCTCAACAGCTTTATTTAGGTTAGTTACAAAGCATAAGTCATTAGCAACAAGTCTTGAATAGTTTACCACTCTTTCTATGCCATATTTAACTTTTCCTTCGATAACATAATCATCAAATCTTTTTGGGATAGTAGAGGGTCTATTGGATTTTCTAACAGTTGGCTCATTATTTAATTCTAAGGAAGTATTACCCTCAGAGGAGGCCCTTTCATCATTTGATGTTGCATTGGTATTTCATGGAGATTAGAAGATTGATTGCCTTCACCACTTAGTGGTGTTGCAAAGTAATCATCAAAAAAATCTTCCCATTCATTTCTCATATCCATGTTAGTACCAATGCCATCACCATTAATCTGTTTTCCTTTATCATCATTGGGTATATTGGTACCGGTGTAATCATCAGAACTATTAAAAAAATTTGTATGATTTGGACCAGAATCGTTTATAAACTTGTTTTGAGTGGTTTTATAGGGAAAAATATGTTCATAAAACTGAACGTCTCTAGAAAACAAAAAAATTCATTTTTCTATATTAAACAATTTATAAGCCTTTTTCATACTGGAATACCCAATAAAAACACATTTTTCTGATCGAGGAGCAAACTTATCAGTGTTATTTACTACCTTCGCAAAGCATAAACAGCCAAAAACACGCAAGTGGGACAGATTTGGTGTATGACCATAGACAATTTCGTAGGGACACTTTCCATCTAACACAGAGGTGGGAGTCCTGTTAATCAAATATACAGCACTTAACACACTTTCAGTCCATAGATTTAAGGGTAACTGAGATTGAAATAGAAGTGCTCTAGCTACAAACAATAAATGTCTATGTTTTCTTTCAACAATCCCATTTTGTTGAGGGGTTTAAGGGCATGTAGTTTGATGAATGACTCCATTATGAGTTAGAAAGGTATTTAATTTGGTATTTGTAAACTCAGTTCCATTGTCACTTCGTATTATTTTAACGGATTTTCCAAACTGGTTTTTTAACAAATTAAGGAAGGAGACTATATTATCTGTAACTTCTTCTTTGGATTTTAACAGAAACGTCCAAACACCACGAGAAAAGTCGTCAACAATGGTGAGGAAAAAACGATACCCTTCTTTACTGGTTATTCTATATGGACCCCAAACATCAAGATGGATTAGTTCTCCTATTGAGGAGGACTTATGTTGACTCAAAGGAAAAGGGTCTCTAGTTTGTTTTGCAAGATGACAAATCTCACAAGGATCACTGAGTTTGGTAGTTTTAAGCTTCAGCTTCTGATTTAAAAGATTTAGAACTTGGCCAGAAGGGTGACCAAGTCTATTGTGCCACAATTCAAAAGAATCAGTATTCAAGTTCACATGATTATTTAGGTTACCTTTATTATCAGTGCTAAGTATATACAATCCATCACTCATTTTACCAGTCCTCAATACTGTTTTTGAGTCCAAATCCTGAATAGAGCAGGTTAAACCATCAAAACTAACAATCAGTTTATTTTCCTTAGCAAGTTGAGAAACAGATAACAGACTGACAGAATATTCAGGAATTATCAAGACCCCGTGTAGGGTGATCTTTTCAGTCAAGGGTAAATCACCCATTTTTGTGACAATGACAGCAGTTCCATTTGGATGGGCCACACTTAGATTCAAGTTAGTTACATCTACAATATTTATCAGATTTTTATCTGAATTTGTCATGTGTTGATTAGCACCTGAGTCTATTATCCATGTCTTATTATCATTACACGTAAAGGAACTTGAATTTGTGACAGAAGACCAATTGAAAAACACATTAGAATTGTAAAGATTACCAACCATGTTGCCTTGGATTGAAACAGGCTTGGAGTTTTCTTCTAACAGATTCAACAGTTTTGCAACCTGTTCTTGTGTAAAAACAGTACCAGAAGAGAAATCATTAGAGGGTATATTTCCAACAGGGTTTGTTGGTGCAACAGTATTGTTGCTCTTTTTCTTCCAGGTTGAAGGATAACCAACAACCTCAAAGCATTTGTCAACAGTATGATTCGTTCTTCCACATTTAGTGCATTTAAGTGTAGGATTGGAACTCTTGCTTGGGTATCCAATTAATTCAAAGCATCTATCAATAGTATGACCATTTCGTAGGCATTTCTTGCATTTTAGTTCAGGGTTGGCTAAGGTTCGTGGCTGAGATGACTTGGCCACAAAACTTGCAAGTTGCCCATTTGACTTGCCACTACCTGATGTGGACTGTTTTAAGGACTCTTCTCTAGAAATTAATGAGAAGGCAACTTTGACAGTGGGCAAGGGTTCTTTAGATAGTATACTACTGCGTAATGATTGATAACCCAAGTTTAGACCCATTAAAAACTTCATCAGCTTTAACAGATTGGTATGATTTTGATTCTCTTTAGATGCAATGCAGGTACACTGAGGTAGTTTTACCAAAATATCATATTGTTTCCAAAGAGAATTAAGTTTATGATAATAGTCTGAAACAGATAAGTCACCTTGGGTCAAAGAATTTATTTGATGGTAAAGATTAAATACCACAGATCCATCTACCTTGTCATAAGTTTCTTTTAATTCGTTCCAGACTTCAGAGGCAATCTTGGAATAAATTTGACCATTATAAAGGTCGTCAGATATAGAGTTTAGGATCCAAGACAAAACCACAACATTGCATCTGTCCCATTGTTTTGAAAGGACTTCATTAGTTGATGATTTTTCAAAAGAGCCATCGATAAAACCGGTCTTATTTTTGGTTTGGAATGCTAATTCCATGGCACATGCCCAAGACTTATAGTTCTCTGTCCCTTTTAACTTGAAGTTGATTAATGGAGTGCAGTTAATGTCACTAGCATGCAAATATAACGGGTCTCCAAAGTCTAGTTTACTAATTTGTGTATCTTCTTGATTTGACATTTTTAACAAGAAAGGCAGCCCAGATTATTCAATCCAGGAGCACAGAGACACAACCAAGTAGCAGCTTAACAATTTTTACAGATAACGGACAGCAAATAGACAGGTAATAAGAACACCTCAACAACACACCACAATAGAATCAGTTTCTTAGTGACAGGATTCCAAGGCTTTCAAGAAGCCCGGTCAAGCCAGAAAACTGATTCAAAGCAGAAATGCAAATAAGGGAAAAATAGAGGGATTCTTGCACATAGGCCAAGTGTGACTTGTGAGGGCAGTTGATTTCTGTCAGCACATAAACTCTCACAGCAGGAACTTGCTACACACAAGATAGGAGAGAAATACTTACAGCGCTTTATCCACAATTTTATCAATTAGTTTGCAGCGGAAAATATTAGAACGAAAGCAACATAGGGTTTTGAGAAATACCCAAACAACGACGATGCCCCGATGAAGAATCCTCGAGACAAGTCAAAAAACACGAATCCAGGGGAAGATGAACCCCAAGGTAAGGATTCAAACCAAAAGAAAAATCGGAACCAAACCCTAATAGAGAGGGAAATAGGAAAACCAACTTTGGCAGAACAAAAAAAGAACGCAACCAAGGCTATGATACCATGTAGAAAAATATGATATCAACACCAAAACAATCAAGAAAAACTTAAATATATTCCAGAAATCAATCCTAACATAACCGGCCAGAGGCCAATCTAAAACATACAACTCAAACCTCACTACAACGCTCCGTGATTCAGCTCACCAACAGGTGAAGAATCACTCTCACAAACGATTACAACTGAAACTATAGATCTGAGATTGATCTGTACAAAAACCCTAAACGAAATATGTAAGATATAACAAGAAAACGAAAGAAAACGTAAAGGTAGAAAAAATGGATCGCTGCACTTCTAGGGGACTAAACTGCCCTTAGCCAATTTGAGAAATTACCCGCGTGTGCCACAGAATTAAAACCAGCTGAAAGCTGGAATAAAATCAGCTAAAACAGCAGGATTACAGCAACACCAAGCCCACAACAACAGGCCCACAATAACAAACCCAACCATAATCAACTTGACCCATATCAAAGAAACATATTTTCAACAGTATTACAACAAGTAGTTTGGTGGTGCAAAGTTCATACTTGTATAATTACTATCATAGTTTAAATCTAGATATTCATGCCGGGATCAAGGCGGTTGCACCTCCTTACAGGGTCCTAGGGGCAAGGGTTCTAATGGGGTCCGAAGGACAGCGTCCTTGACAGTGGTTCGTCTCAGAATTCGTATGTGTGTGTATAGTAGACTTAGGTTAAAAAAAGTATCACTTAAAAACAAATGCATCCGAAAGTACCGACTTTAAAAAACTTTTTGAATTTTTTTTAAACAACTTTGAAAAGGTTTTCTGACAAAAATATTTGATTGAGGGACTTAATTGAAAAATATTTGAAGTATGATGGTTTTCTACGAAAATATTTAATTAAGAGATTTATTCGAAAAATATATATTACTAAATGTGCGCCACCTAAACACATTTTGACACATGGATGCCACATGTATCTCACGTAAGCTTGGTAACCGGTTACAATCTAAAACATATCAAATTCGTGAGTTTTAAGTGAATGAATTTATCAGAAATAAAATGAACAATAGACTTGATCGAAAAAACGTGTAGTTTAATATTTTTTTTTACGAAATTTTCACTTTCATGAAAGTAAAATATTATGTGTTTATGTACTATAAACAAACGAAAGTTGACTAGTTTAATTTCATAACAAACTTCAATGAAAAAATCCGTCCTTTTACCATTGGTGTTTGTTCGTTTAAATTTAAGCGAACGAATATTAACAAGAAATATGTTCAGTTAGTCTTTAGTTTTTGTTTATTTGTTCAGTTGAACTTAAAAGAACGAACTTGAACTGTTTGTGTTCGTTAACTTACGGTCCTATTTAACAACTATTGTTTTTTGCATAACGTTACATCATCAATATTCATAATAATGTTTATTTGTTATTTGATTTATTTAGGCATATATATATAGAGATGAAAAACAAGCATTTCACATACGCGAAAGCAGATTCAACATCGTAGGACGAGGGCGACACATTGCGACCAAACGTATAGCCTTCGACAATACGATTCCATTCCCTTCGGTCATGTCCACATTCGCCTCACTTGTTCTTTCCCATTCAAAGCATTGGATAAGAGAACCTAATGCCAATCCAACCATTCTCAAAGCCATGTTTTCTCCTGGACAACTTCTCCTTCCGATCCCAAACGGAATCAAGTTGAAACCATAACCATCGTGTTCGTAGCCTTGGAATCTTTCGGGCCGAAATGTTTCAGGATCTCCCCAAATTGTTGGGTCATTCTGTATTCCCCAAACATTCACTAACAACATTGTACCACTCGGGATGTGGTATCCGCTAACCGTGCAATCCTTTGAAGACTCGTGAGGTAGCAGAGGACCAGCCGGATACATACGCATTGTCTCTTTTACTATGCATCCAAGGTACGGGAGGCTGTCAATGTCGGATTCCTTTACGCAACGATCGTGTCCGACGTAATCGTCAATCTCAGCTTGTGCTTTCTTTAGAACGCTTGGATTGTTTAGTAAAAGAGACATTGCCCATTCCATTATGCATATGGACGTGTGAGTACCCCCAGCCAGTATCACCTGTTATATTCAAGGAATTAATTAATTCAGACTTAGATTAAAACAATAATTTAAGAGTTAATTTATTTTCGATGTGTTTTTATATTTTTATTATTTTGATTTCTATTTTCTTACTCTTGTGTATTTTTATTGAACTTACTTTCTTTTGGTTCCTCGATCGTGTAAATGAATAGATCATATTGAAAATTATAAAAAATATATATGATGATTTTTTTTGAATGACATGCATATATACTTACATAAAAAAAACATTATACTTTCATATTTTTATCAAGTTTATCGTTGATCACTGTTTATTCAAGGCAAAACAAATGAACATAGACAAAAAAATATTTAGTGGCACACAAAAATGCAAATAAATGCTAAATTATTGACATTTTCAACAAATTGAAATTAAAAAGTAGATATTAATTTAATGGCTTTAACAAGTAAAATATCACAAGATTAATTCGTTATAGAAAATATAAAAATTTTTTTCCATCACAAAGTATATATATATATATATATATATATAATAATGGCAGAAAAGTTTATATGTCACTAAATCCTTAAACTTTTTTATGGCACATATATATTTGTCATTAATTGGCTTATTTTTCATAGTGAAAAACTGAAAACAATAGTGATCAAACAATAAAAAATAAAACCGTATTCATTTTTTTTAAATATAAATCAGAAATCTCATAATAAACTGATTAATTGCTTGTGAATTTGTGATCATAATTACCAGCATGATGCTTTTGATCATTTCATCGGTGTAGCATTCAGGTTTTGTTTGTTGAAGAGATAATAAGACTTGAATCATATTCTTCATCTTCTTATGCTTTCCATCACCATCACCATCACCATCCATCTTCATATCCCCTCTTATCGATCTCCTCAACCAGCTCCTGCATGAACACGTCTCGCTTTCTTTGCAAACTCATCAATTCTTTCTCCAATTTGCTCACTCCTAACCACCTCAACATCGGCACGTAATCCCCGACGTCTGAAGTCCTCATCGCTAAGGAAACCTCCGCCACAATCTCCTGAAACCGCCGTGCCTTTTCCTTCTCCTGTTCGGTAAGCACGTCCCCTTTTCCATAATAATATCTCTTACCCGAAATCATCCTCATCACTGCATTCAGCGTTAGGTCAAACAACAAATGGTTAACATGCACCGCAACTGCAGCCTCCATGGACCACGATCGATAGATATTTCTAAGCATGAGGCGTACTTCATCAGCACGTACGTATAGGTTCAAACTCTTGGAGCCGACCACATGAAAGGAGTTCGTGGGTAGCGATACGACGGAGGTTACGCCAGTGGTCGCCGTAGGGTGCGTAGACAAGGCTGGCATAGTTGTAACCGAGATATTTTCCTGCAAGAAGACGAGGGCGGTTGGCGAAGAGGATATCGTTCTTGGTGAGACATTCGTTGGCGACAGATGGAGAGGATACGATAAGGACTTGACGGGAACCAAATTTCAAGAGTTGGACGGGGCCGTTTTTGGCGGAGAGTTTTGCGAGGGACTTGTGGAGTGGTGGTTTGAGAAGATAAAGATGGCCGAGTATGGGGAAGGGAGGAATTAGCCATGGTCTTGGTGGAAGGTTTCGGAGTTTGTGAAGGAAGTAATCTGTGATTGTCAAAATGGATATGAATACAACTAGTGGGAGGAGAAAAGAGTAGAACGCATCCATTTTTTTTTCTTGGTTGGTTCAATCATCAATGATATATATGGTTCGTGTGAGTACCTAAAAAATGCAGAGTACCGTGAGTACCTGTGAACACACGGGTTTTAGATGTGAACATGCTCCGAAAAAAAGTTTTTTTTTTTAATTTTTTTTTTCATATTAATTTAGATACAAATAATATAAGCCTATTCGTAAAAGAATTACACACATTCACACTTTCTAGCCTCTTAAAAGTCATGTGAACGTGAAAAAATTCATGTGAACATGCTTAGCTGTGAACATACATTCACAACAGTGCAGTTCATGTGAACTTGCACGTTTCACATAGTTATAGTGTGTGTTTAGGTGTGATTTTTTGCAAGTAGTCTTATATTATTAATTTAAATATGATTATGAAAAAAAATTTCAAAAAAAATGGTTTTAAGCGAGGTACCTCCGGTACTCCGCAAAACTAGTGGTACTCATTTGAACCCAAATCTATATATGTATATATATATATATATATATATATATATATATATATATATATATATATATATATATATATATATATATATATATATATATATATATATACATACACAGAGAGAGAGAGAGGGTTCAATGGAATACCAATGTGTATCGGAAAACCTCCATGCACCACCACAAATGCATCACAAATTCCCGTGTGATGTAATGCATCACCTGATCCAATGTCTTTAAAGTGGTTTCTGGGTTTTCTGATGCATATAGGTTTTTAATTGAACCAATCCTATATATATATATACTAGATTAATACCCATGTATTACATGGATTGATGTAAAAGATTTGTTATAAACTAAATATTAATAAAGAGGTGAGATCCCTTAGAAATCTTCAAAAAAAATTTTAAAATTAAAAGATGCAATAAAAATTAATAAAAAGATGACATTCATGCAAAATCATTGAGTCAATGTAAAAAATGATGACTCTAAATCAATGTTTAAGTCAAAAAAGACGACTAAAATGTGATTTAAAATATTTGAATTATTGATTTAATGGTAAAAATGATGATCTAAGTCAATCTTTTAAAAATTTTATTATAAAACTAAAATTTTAATTTTACCGATTTTTTAAAATTATATACTCTTTAGGACATTAAACATGAAGTTTGTTATTTTATTGATTTTAAAAAAAAAATATTTTAGCTTGTTAATCTTGAAAACTTTTAATGAATATTAATTGTAATTTGAATTATTTTAGGTAACAAAAATAATAAGTTTCAACAATAAAATTTAAATTAAATGAATTAAATGATAAGAATGTTACTTAAATTAATGTTAATTTTTATTTTTGGAAAAAGAGCGGGAAAATAAAAAAGTGGGGTATTAGAAATGTGGCATGTGGCAGAAATTGTTCTCAATTATTATAATATATATATATATATATATATATATATATATATATATATATATATATATATGTATATATATAGAGGGTAGGTTCAATGAAAAACCACTATGCACATTAAAACTATGAAAACCTACGCATACCGTCCGATTTGGTGCATTTCATGAAAAACGCGGTGACATGATCGTAAATAAGGTGATGCATCACGCGGGAAATTTGATGCATCACGCGAGATTTTGATGCATCACGCGGAGAATTTGATGCATTTGTGGTGGTGCAGTGCGGTTTTCACAAGTTTTCAGGGGCATTGTGATTTTCCATTGAACCCCCCTCATATATATATATATATATATATATATATATATATATATATATATATATATATATATATATATATATATATATATATAGTAGGGTTCAACGGAGAACCTCCATGCATCGAAGAACCTTGAAGAACCACAATGCACCACCACAAATGCATCACAATTCACGCGTGACGCATCATTACTTCCACGTGATGCATCACAATTCCCGCGTGATGCATCGACTTCCACTGACACATTATGATTTTCTAGCGATGCATTGTGATTCTTCAAGCTTCTTCGATGCATAGAGGTTCTCCATTTAACCCAACCATATATATATATATATATATATATATATATATATATATATATATATATATATATATATATATATATATATATATATAGAGAGAGAGAGAGAGAGAGAGAGAGAGAGAGAGAGAGAGAGAGAATCATCGTACATACATAATGTAATGATACATATACATACATACATATACATGCATATAGAATCATCGTAGAACCTAAATTTGATGTAAAATTGTAGAACCAATCCCGTTCACAGATTAAATTAATGTATTGATAATGATTAAATAGATCCAGTGTGAAGTTAGCAAAAAAAGATTGACATTAGTGATTTTGTATTTCATTGAAGGGTAAAACTATCAAATATTGATAATAGCAAAAATATTTGTCTTAGCAAAAAAAAAAAAATCATATTTTTTTTTTTTAAATTATAATAACATTAATTTGATTAACTTTTGAACCAAATTAAAACAAAAATCTCAAGAATTCAGGAATATCAACACGACAACAACCTTTTGATAATATATATCTAGATTCAGGTTCAAATAAGTATCTCTCGAAATCAAGTGCACCCGAAGGTACCGACCTTAAAAAACTTTTAAATTTTTTTTTTCACATAACCAGGTTTAATTTAATGTTATACGCATGATATATGAATTTCACATAGATTCACACTTTCTGTAACCTTAAAAATTATGTGAATGCTCAATACATATTTATATGAATGATCATCCATATGAATGATCATTTCACACCATGTGAATGGTATGAATAACCATTCACATGATCTTTTTTTACCATTCACAAGATTTATGATGTTACTTCTTTTGAAAAAAAGTCTTATAATGTTGTCTTATACATGTCTATTCAAAAAAAATATGTGTGAATGATCATTCACATTAGGGTTCACTGGAATCTCATAGGTACGCTGATGAACCTGTTCTATATATCTATATAAGTTAGTTTTTTATATCCGATGTTTAAGTACTTATTTGAATTTAATAAATACAATAATAGAAACAAATGATATGATGATAATTATATAAAATAAAGAGGGTTTTATTTAATGCTTATAATAATCATATATATAACACTATTGGTGGTATGGATGATTGATCACATTATATATAACACCTTAAAGTTTAATTGCATCATTTTGATATATCGTAATTGATGACATACATATCAATTACTGTTGACAATTTAATCGATGACATATATATTTTACTATATATAACCATAACATATATGCACACAATATTTAACTAGTGTAATACCCGTGCGGTGCACAGGATACCGTAGTTTATGTAATCTTTGTGTAACTGTGATACCATAGTTTATGTAATCTTTCTGTAATTGTGATTTATATCACATCTGGATCACAATTTATATGTCATCTCAACTCGATTTAGTTCAATTTATTATTTTTAGATAACATAGATACAAATAATAAAATAAATTGTTTCTAATTACATGTTAAAAATGTAAAACCACCACAGAGTTGTTGCACAAAAACCAACCATCATAAGGCCTTTCACATTCTTCCAATTAATTATGGTTTGTCAAAGCCCTGTTTAGGCAACTACATACTCCTTAACCCCATTAAACCAACTTAGTCATCTTGAGCTCCTCAACGTTAAGTAAGAAAACACATTCTCAATTAAATGTACCATAGTTTTTCAGGCAACGATAAGTAATACCGGTGGTCTATAAAAAAAAAAAAAAAGAGTGCACCAAACGATTAGTTAAATAAATCACAAAATAATGTATAGCAATTGACAACAAACCAACCATGTATTACCAACAAACCATCTGTAAATGCTTAAAGGGGTTTAAAAAATAAACAAATGGAATTAATTTTAATCCTACAGATTTCCGTAAATGCTTCAAGGGGTTCTACCATAAATGTTGGTCCTCGTGATTTCCTTTTTCATCCTACAGAAAATAAGAAACTGAAATTCAATTTCAATCATTCAAAATTAATTTGTTACTGATCGTACACGAAGGTATTTTGGTTAGACCTTCAAACTAAATACTGCCCCCGCTCAAAGAATTACAACAGCTTGATCAAGAAAAACACTCAATTGTAAAATAAAATTTCTATACCCAAAATCAATATCAACTTTGTAAGATCACAACAGGGAAAATTGAGTTGTTAAAATTCAATAGTGATGTGAATGCTTATTGATGCAGCTCAAAATGAAAGTGACACAGCTAGTAATTGAATCCTTTTTTCTCACCACTGATCAAAATTAAGCAAAAGGAAATAGGAACTTACCGGTTATCAGCCAAAGATATCCTACTGCATGGAAGATCCAAAACCAGTGGCCAATGGCCCTTTCTATCGAAGCCGTATATAGTATAAAGGTGGATCACGTGTGAACCTTGCAACTAATTAGCAGCTACACCTACATAAAATCAGAGCCATTAGCATTCACCATAGCTAACATGATCGTAACTTGTTAGCGATAACTCAAATTAAAAGTTGGATCATCCAATAACCATTATTTGATTTCTTCCATTACTACCTGCTTCCAATAATATATTTGATTACAAATATTAACTTACGTTTAAAAAGTTGTTGCAATGGTAAAAATACTCGTATTGATAGGCATGCCAAGAAACAATGGGAACATGAAAATAACAAACATGCACAAGTTACTTGCTACATTGATTGCAATTATATGGAAGGAGATGCTTGTAAGGTTAATGTGACCAGTGATCGTAATTTCGCTTAGAGTCTTCAAGACATAAACCCGGTTCCATGTAGCATTTCCAGCCATGTCTTCTTTGCTGAACAACAATGGCTACGCACATAATAACAATCAACATAATAAATTGATGAACCAATAAGCTAAAATCTAGAAGAAACATGTACACAACCCCAGGCAGATCAAACTTCACTTTAATTGGTTAATATAATTGAAAATAAACGAAGATACCATTGATGTAAATGCTATACAAAAGGTTTTTTTCAAAGGCCAATGAACATAGTTTGATTTTACAAAAAAAAAAGAAATTATTTGATATTTTTTATCATTGAAATGATGATGTATCTATAGCATTTTATTGTATTAAAACCAAATTTTGATGAATTTGCCAAACTCCAAAGAATAATGAAAATAATGAAGACTGTAAAAACAATGATGCTGGAAAATCCAAAATCAGAAATGTCTACCAGTTATGTGTTTTTCCAAGTGCTTATTGCTTCTTGAGTTGTGCTCATCACCACAAACAACATTGGAACGTCATGTGCTTCCTCATCCAAGCCTTGCAAGATACATAGAATCAGATGAAAATCATAAATCAAAAGAAAACGTTATATGAAATTTTAAATCCTTAATACATGATAATAATGTTGTCACTTACTTTGTCAAAAGGGGTAAGGTCTGACTTTTGAGATCAAACAAACTAATTTTATCAGAAAATAAGTATGCTTTCATACATTTTCAAGAAATACCGTGAAACCTTATCACAAAAGCTACACACACCAAAAAAGAAAAAACTGGCGTTAAATTTGTAAAGGTCAATTTTGAACTGATCATGTTATAGGTTTGACCGCAAAAGATAACATTAATCAATGGCGTTGAAGCTTGGTAAAGTTCATCTATAATTGGTGCTCAAATAAGGAGAACCAAATTTCATATATGTCCTGCTATTTTTCATCCAATTAGGTCACAGTTGCTATTGATATCAATAAAAACTTGCCTCCATAAGCATTACAAGGTGAACCATGAATGCAACATAGTGTTTTAATTTCATTTACTAAGAGAAAACAACTAAATTAAGAAATAAATTAGTTTCATCTAACCTGTAATGGCAACATTAAGGATGGTTGGATGGAATGACAACACATCCTATATGTCAAATGAAGCAATCTGTAGTACATTTATACAATATTGTTAGTCATTTTCATCAAAGATTTGGTCACAAATGTTACCGTTGAAGCCACATGCTCCCATAACCATGGATTAAGTCATGCCATAATCTTGAAAACAAAAAAACTTAAGATCATGTTTAACCCCAATTGCAAGTGATGGAACTTTCAATCAATTTGCAATTAAAAAAGAACACTTGATAGTAGGAAATATAATCTCATGAGATAATATGAAATTACGTAAGTATTCTTAGCTTTAATCGAATGCAAATTGCATGTGATGAAACTTTCAATCAAGTTCTACGTTAAGAAAAGGACTTTCACAATCAACATTTAACGGCCTAAGTTATAAACTTATAATAAAAAATGGACTAATTACTAAAATTAGATATAATTTTTCTTAAACATATTGTTTACTTGATTACAAACCCTGCAAAGGTGTTTTTGAATGTTCTTTTTCTAAAATTAGAGAAAAGTAATTAGGTACTCAAATAAAGAGTACCAAATTCTATATTTATCCTGCGGTCCTGCCTATTTTTTATCAATCAAGGTCTCATTTGCTATTGATATCCATAACAACTTACATCCATAAACATTACAAGGTGAACCATGAATGCAACATAATATTTAAAATTCATTTGCTCAGAGATAACTAAATTCAAAAAGAAATTAGCCTCATCTAACCCGTTATGGCAACATCTTGGATGGTTGCGTGAGATGCCAACACATCCTGTATATCAAATGAAGCAATCTGCAATGCATTAATTCAATATTGTTAGTCATGACATAATATTGAAAACAAAAACGTAACATCATGTTTAACCCTAGTTACAAGTGATGGAACTTTCAATCAATTTGCAAGTAAAAAAAAAAGAACACTTAATAGTAGGAAATATAATCACATGAGATGAATATGAAATTAACTAACTATTCTTAGCTTTAAGCAAATGCCAAATAGTTATGGGACTTTCAATTATGTTCTACTTTAAGGAAAGGACTTTCATAATCAATATTTAACAACTTATGTTAAAATTTTATACTCTGCCTTGTCGTCTTGGTGATGTAAACCACCACTGGAGACAAACACCACCAAGCATCTTATGGAAAGACAATATTCCCACAGGTAATTCCATCTCCTTGACTCCTGAGATTTTATCAAGAAACATATTAGATGACAAGAATAATAAGAATCAATCGTAAAATAGTAACTTTGAGACTTTCACCTGGCACCCAATATCACCTAACTCCAATATACGTTCACCATCAGATTTTATTGTGTCTTTCCGGACTAACTAAAATAGTAGATGGAATGAACTTTTAAAAAGACCTTAATTTGGAGATCAATAAAGAAGCATGGATGCAATGCACTTTTAAAGAACCCTTATAAAAGTAGTAGATGACCTCATCTTGATAATTTGATCCTTGATTTATTGGAAAAATCATCATTCCGAATAGCCACCACAATTGAAGGCTTCACTAACAATTTCAAGGATAGTAAGCATTTCTCAAAGCCCACAAAATGGATATATTCTACAAAACCAAATCAAACCAGAGTTACAAACCAATTCAACTATATCAAATACGAAAACTTTCATGTAAATATATCGGACAGATTGAAAGCAATTTGAAAATTAACATAAAAGAGGAACTATTGAAGAGCATAATGTTGACAGAAAAAGAGAAGAGTGCTACAAGGGTAGTAAACAAAAAATCGATTAAAAATCTACCTTTTATTACTATAAAAGTATAAATCAAGTCCTAAATGATGATAAATGGAAAAACAATTGACATTGAACAGAAGTAATATACTTAAATAAGAAATGACTTTGACATTTGGTTAATAATATAATCATGACATTTATATGTATAACATAGACACATAGTGTAATACAAACATCAAATTGGAAAGATGTAAAAAAAACCCACAATTTCATTTAATTTAAAAACAATAATTAGCAAGAGTAAACATAGAAGAGTAATCAAGTAATCATTCACAAATAAGTTAACATAAGTTTTACTGTTTTAGTAAGTTAAATACGCATTCTTTTTTTTTTATGATCAATTGATCTAATTGTTGGGTTTGTGTAGGTAATTATGTGGGTTAAGCTGTGTAATATATACATAATATTGATTCACCCTTCACTCTCATCCTTTGATGCTAGTCAATGGAGACAACCAGTTTGCTTAACTTATCATGTCCATGGTTTTTGTCCAGCTTAATTAATATTACCTGTAATGCAGACTATTTTTTTCAACATATACTATACCATGATTTGGATATTATCTCACTTATGAAACAATAGTTAGACCGTGAGAAATTGTTGCTAGGACAACTTACTAAAACTTATATTAAAAACCAACAATTAGATCAATTACAAAACCAACAATTACATCAATTAATCATGCTAATAACAGAAAGCACTAAAACTTATCAATATGAGAATGATATTGCTTACATCATTGTGACTACTACCGAATCGAAATCAAAGTGGCAGGCTTTGTATCAGCCGGTGTCAATGGTTGAGGAAATACAGGGAAATAAGACTAACCTGTGAGTCACTACCTCATCGCGAAGATCTTTCCTGCCCCGACTCCCTTCATCTGCTACTGGGTTCTTTTCATTTACCGATTTAGGAGTAACCACTTTCGTTATCAACAGTAACGTTGTCTGTTTTCAGCACCCCAAAAATCAGGATAAAAAACACCACAAAACTAAACCCATCGTCTCTTCCCCCACACCACAACAATAACCGTAAAACCAAACCCAAAAGTTGTCGAACCATAATTTGAAAACAAAAAAGAGAAACCAAAATCCTTAAAACTGTAAACCAAAATATTTAAAAATATAGAACTCTATAAAAGGAAAACCAAAAAGCCAAGATATAAGCATGTACCAAAAGGAAGAAACCCTAAAACCCACCACCATAACAACCCTGAAAAATTGAAAATCCTATGTCTAATAAAACTGTACATATAAAAACAAAAACGAAAACGGTGAGATGAAGAAGAATCATGACATTCACTCCCGTAGATGATAGACAAATCTAATGGACGACAGTGGTCTGATGGTTTAGTGGACAAGCAGTGAGGGCAAAGGAGAGAGGAGCCAGAAGCGTGGTTGGAGTGGTGAGGCGGTAGAGTTGTGCAGGCCAACACCGGTGTCTTCTTCCCCCGTCTGAATAGTGTGTGTAACTGTGTTTATGAGTCGTTTTCAAGTTCCGTATGATAGAGGAGAGAGAAGTTTCGACTTTCGAGCGGTTTTTGAACGTGGGCTGAGAAATGCTTTGAATACTTGTACCTTCTGCTTGAACATAAGTCAATCAATTAACACGGTTGAGATTGAAAGTTCACAAATCCAATGGTCATTAATCACCCATGGAGTTACACTCTCTCTCCTCCATGGGTAATATATAGGGAGAATTATATTGAATGATAAAAAGTGTTCTCGGTTTCGATCTTAATATGGAAAAAAAAGAGAAATTTGGACAAGTACTAAATCAATAATTAAAAGCCATTAATTATCACCTTACCAATTTGAAACTTGTGATGTGATTATTTCAAAGTATAGTTATATCCTTATTAATTATTTCTATGCGTAGTATAAAATAACTCATACGTTAATGACTTAAATAGATCATGAATCTAATTATATTACATTACACCCACATTCAAATTAACGTGCAGACGATTAAACTATATGTCTATGCGGTTACATATCCGAATGTACATATATGTATTAAATTTGTATATAATTGAAAAAATTCTAACAAATTGACGTTAAAATATTGTTGGTTTATCTTTGCATATATCAACAGAGCTGAAATTAGGCTTTAATAAACGCTTGGATAGAAGCATGTGGAGGACCATCACATTATTGTTTCCACTGAGGACTTAATTATCTTTTATTACAAGAAAGTTAATATTGGTGAGAAGATAGATATATAGATCGATGGTTTTAATACATTGGCTATAGTCGGCGATGGTGAGATTGATGATGACATATTACGGAGATCATTGTCAAGTTGCATTGCGCGAGCATCTTTATTATCTCGATAGCTATATATGTATATATACACGTACTAGACCTTTTAGAGGCGTAATTGTCCATATGATGTACGTGATAAAGAAGGGACATGTATGCTAGTTTTATTAAATGACTAATTTCCTATGTACGTTAACATGCACGCTATTTTTGTTGGTAATGATGCTCATTTATGGGCATTCTCGGCGTTAAAATAAACTTAGTCAATATTTGTTTTTATTGAATTAACACCATCCGTTAGGGTTTTAAATATCTGATTTCAAATTAATTTCAAGTTTGAAAAAATTTCATTGATTTGATGATGTCTTGTTTAAAAAAGACATTCGGATTAGCAAATTCCCGTTAATGTTTGATGTGTGAGAGTTACAAAACTACAAAAGTCAATTTAATCTTTCATTCCGAAGAAACTCGCGGTATTGATATTTTGGTGTTCAATTCAATGTATTCATGTTTATTAATTCGTCATTTCTTTTGTGGGTTTCTATTATTAAAAGCAAGGGTGATAATTTCGGCAACCGAAAAATACAATATGATCACAACA
>JAANYP010006678.1:172500-264712 GCA_020465985.1 Centrapalus pauciflorus
TATTAAGGTTGGGACACCAATAAAAAAAGGGTTAATTACTAAAATAGCCACATATCACACTCCTTTATCATTTTTCAGCCATTAAAATTTCATTTTACCAAAATAGCCACACTTTACGTTACCACATTTACGTGATAGCCACCATTTACGTGATATGTACTTTTTATTCATATATTTTAATGCATTATGTTACAAAATGTGTTTGGTAACGTAAATGCTTGTACTTTACGTGACCACTTTTAAAAATATGCTCATTCCCCATAAAAATGTAATGATTAAAAGTGGTCACGTAAAGTACAAGCATTTACGTTACCAAACACCTTTTGTAACGTAATGCATTAAAATATGAATAAAAAGTACATGTCACGTAAATGTGGTAACGTAAAGTGTGGTTATTTTGGTAAAATGAAATTTTAATGGCCAAAAAGTGATAAATGAGTGTGATATGTGACTATTTTAGTAATTATCCCAAATGTGCTAGTTAATGACAATTAATTAGGCCGTCTCTAAGGTTCGTTTATACGATGCAGCAGTGATATAATATATAAAAAGCCTCAAGCAAGATGCTAGAGGCAATAACACTAGGGATGAGCTTGGTTCCGGATCTGGTCCGAACCCGAAAACCGAAAATTGCCAAAATCAATAACTGCGAACCAATACAAACATGATGTGGTCTTGTTATTTCCTGACTTTTATAAAGGAAAAAGAAATCGGATCAGACCGAACCGAAGCAAACCCGATGGAATCAAAAACCGAATTATAGGAACCAAGAACCGGCCCGAAAATAAAATGCTCCAGTTCAATTCCGATAAACTTGTTTAATGTGAACATACGTTTATAACGGTACCATTCATGTGAACATGCACGTTTCATATAGTTCTATTGTGTGCTTATTTGTGATTTTTTGCAAGTTTTCATGTATTGTTAATTTAGATAATTATCATGAAAAAAATTCCAGAAAAAGGGTTTTAAGCGAGATACCTGAGTATTCGACAATACTATTTTATGCATCAGGAAACCAGAGAACCATCTAATAGCCATTGGATTAAGGTCATCTTGTGATACATCATGTGATGCAACTCCTATGTGTATCTCATAATGCAACATATCAGATACATCTAACGAATGGGAGTTTGAGAAAAAACACACATCAATCAAATAATCAAATAATAAATATTAAATAAATATGTTTTATACACTTCCAAATTTAACATAAGTGATTTTTAAATTTTAAAAAGACGATGAAGATGTCAACGCATCTATCATTCAAAAATTATACAAATCCAAAAATTATACAAAAATTTTGCATTAACTATAGTCGATGCATAACATTAATCACAACACACGATGCACATGAGATCTTTGTGTTGATTCATTCTTTGTGTTCATCTTTATGTTTATCCTTTGTCATTTTTGTGTTCATCGTTTGAATGGATAACACGATGAAGATCGTTCATCATCATCATCATCATCATCATCTTCATTTTCATCATCCATCATCTTCGTTCCTCACAAAGATGACACATAACGTCTACATCATCTTCATGTTTATCCTTCATCATCTTAGTGGCAGAGATGGTGGTGGGTATTCATCATCTTCGTGTTTATCCTGTATAAAACCGATGCACACGTGATGGTGGTAGGTCTAGCGATAGCTGGCCGAGAGAGAGAGAGAGAGAGAGAGAGAGAGAGAGAGAGAGAGAGAGAGAGAGAGTGTGTGTGTGTGTGTGTGTGTGTGTGACCAAGATAAAAAGAGTGCTAATCCTTCATCATCTTCGTGTTTATCACAAACGCAATGTATAAAGTGATGAGCAACAAAAATGTGGTGCATGGTGGAAAGTAGCGATAGAGGCTGATGTTTTGAAAAACAGGTTGGGAGAGAGAGAGAGAGATGTAGATGGTGACCGGCTTGATTGAGAGAGAGAAGGGGGTGTCGTGGGATGGAGCGAGAGACAGAGGTGAGTGAGAGAAACAGAGAAATAAAAAATGTACTTAATGTTTTGATTTACCTTTCTAATCTAATTCTAATCTCTTTATAAAAAATGAATTAATATCTTAGTGCATCATTAGTAAAAAAGAATTAATTTCTTAGTACATCAACATGTTTTTATGTTTTTTTTTTTTTTTGCGTTTTCGTCTCTTGATGTTATTTTTTTTCCAGGCTTCAAGTTAAATTTTTTTTTATTCAGTGAATATTGGATAATAGAACCCGATTTTTCAGTTTTTAAATATCAGTTTACTAATTATAACTGGACTTTAATAGTCAAATTTCACAAAACTAAAAAAATAAAATTTAACATCAGTATTATTCTAAAAAAAATAACATTGAAAAACAAAAACGTAAAAACCATAAAAACATATTGGTTTTTTTTTTTTTTCGTCGCTCTTACTTAATAGGAAATATTGCTCCAATTAGTTTCTCTCTTTCTCGTTGAATTCTTCATGATAGCTATTTAGAATTGGGCCTTATATTTATATCTTGGACATTGACCATCTTGAACCGGTTTATTACATACGCTTTAATATACATATATGTATTTGTACATCTTTGTAAATAAAAAATCTAACAAATTGATGTTAAAATATATATTGTTGGTTTATTTATCTTTGCATATATCAACTGAGTTGAAATTAGGCTATAATAAACGCTTGGAAAGAAGCATGTGGAGGACCATCACCCAGCACTCTATTGTTTCCACCAGGGACTTATATGGCATACCCTCCGGTTACATTGAGCGGTCCATGCAAAGGTGCGATCGAGATCAAGGCCACCGGAGCCACCGTCAAGGCCCCACCTGAGCTCGCAAAGTTCAAAAATGGCTTCTTTTGGATCGCCATCCAGTTTGTTGATAAGTTAACTATGACAGGTGGTACTTTCAATGGCCAAGGCCATGAAGCTTGGAAACCTCACACTTGCTCCAATTCATGCCGTAAACCAGTCGTAAGTGTTTTCTTAATCGTAATCTTCTAGCTAGATTTTGGTAATCGATATATCATTCTTGATCGATCCGTTAAATTTGTTTTTCAGAATCTTGCAATAAGTTTTGCCACGAATTCGTTGTTCAAGGACATAACATCTCTCAATAGCAAATACTTCCACATTACTATATTGGGCTGTAACAACACCAACTTCGAACACATTACGATTAATGCACCTGGAGGCAGCCCGAACACAGATGGAATTCACATTGGACGGTTAAACGGGCTCAACATAACAAACACAAACATAAAGACGGGAGACGATTGCATTTCATTTGGTGATGGTTGCAAGAACATCCATGTGGAAAAGGTAACATGTGGACCAGGTCACGGGATCAGCGTAGGAAGCCTAGGCAAATACCCGAACGAAGAACCTGTACAAGGAATCTGGGTCAAGAACTGCACTATCACCGACACTGCTAACGGAGCAAGGATCAAAACGTGGCCTGCTTCTTACCCTTCAACCGCTAGCGACTTGCATTTCGAAGATATTATCATGGACAAAGTGGCAAATCCCATAATTATCGATCAAAACTATTGCTCTTCTCATAGTTGCAAGGTATATATATATTATCACTAGTAAAGAAAAGGCATTTAACCCCTTATTTTTAAAATAGACCCCGGTTTTTTTAACCGGGGTTGAAGGTGATGGGTTGTTGATACATGTCTTGGACCTTGGTTTTATAACCTGGGTTAAAAAGTTTTTGACCCCGGTTCTTTATTAATAAACCGGGGTTGATTGTCTTCTATTTTATAACATTAGGTAACATGGACCCCGGTTTATTAATAAAGAACCGGGGTTAAGTATGATTTTTTAAAAAAAAATAATTTTCCTTTTTAATCTATTTCCAGCAATCACTAAAATAAATACGTAAATTATAATAAAACGTTAACATTGCAAACCCATTAATACAACGATATATATTATATATATCAAACTTAATTTAACACATGCATGCATGTATCCATCACCCATGCACGCGTACTAATGACACTGAAAGAGTGAGTTGATATCGATTTAGTTTTTGTTTACGAGTACTAGAAAGGAGTTCCGTCAAAGGTTAAGATATCAAATGTGAGCTTTAAGAAGATCAGGGGAACATCCAAAACTCAGGTGGCCATGAAGCTTAATTGCAGCGCACTGTTACCGTGCGAGAATGTGGAAGTGGCTGATGTCCACTTAACTTACCAAGGACCCGGAGGAGGATCTGCTAGCTCTCACTGTTATAACGTCAAACCAAAAATAGTCGGTCAAGTCGTCCCACCTGCTTGTACATAAACCAGAGCTTTATGAAGCTGCAGCATGTTGAACTATAATGACAAAGTAAGAATATATATTATGAATGTTTCCTAAGTATACAGGTAGTTTAGTAAATAGTTGTATCTATAATTAGTCGTACCTCTTCAAGGCACCGGTTAGTATTTTTATGTATATTGATATTTGTTGTACATTACGAATCAATCGATTAACAGTTTAGTTTGTGTATATTTCTTTTCTCTGTTTTTGGTTTATTCATAAACACACACATGTACATTCATCCAAAGTTCCTGTGATATGCTATTTAACATATTAAACAGAAGAAACCATATTAATGAGTTTCAATTCCAACAATTGGTATCAGAGCAAAACGAGGATTCTGAAAGCCTGTGAACCCAGAATCCCACCAGCTAGCTAGTATGTTTTATATATAAGGAAGAAAAAACCAAGAACGGTAATATAAATTCTAAAATTCGACAATAAAGGTATTGTAAATTTTCTTTTTCCAAGAAAGATAATATAAGATTCTATTTTGGTCGAGAAAGAACATGAAATTCAAATTTTAGGCCAAGAAAAATTATCAAATATTATTCTCTTACCAAAAAAGGGAGCATAAACACTACAAGAAAAGTGTCATTTAGTGACACACACTTTTAGTGACACAAAAAAAGTGTCACTATATCTTACTTTTAGTGACACTTATGAAAAAGTGTAGGTATAGATCAATCTTTTACCCACACATTTTCAAAATTAGTGACACAAACACATACATTTTTAGTCACTATATATCTATACTCACTCCACTTTTACCCACTCTTTTTGTTGTCAAAAAAGTGTCACTATAGGTATCAAAATCTTTTACCTACACATCAAAAAGAGTGGGTAAAAGTGGAGTGGGTATAGATATATAGTGACTAAAAATGTATGTTGGTATAGACCGCAAACATTTTGTGACAAAAATTTTGCGTCACTAATTTAGATTAAGTGTGGGTAAAAGTTTACTCTATACCTACACTTTTTCGTAAGTGTCACTAAAAGTATGATATAGTGACACATTTTTTTGTGTCACTAAAAGCATGTGTCACTAAATGACACTTTTCTTGTAGTGAAAATTAAAAATTTATCTTCTTAATTTGTCATTAATACCTTTTTATGTCAAATTTGAATTTTATGTTATCTTTATTGGCCTAAAAAAATTTACATTACCTTTATTGGTAATTTTTGAATTTTATATTAACTTTATTGGTAATTTGCCCTATATAATAGTTGTCAAAAAACTAATTCTAATTGATTAGAAGAACCATCTATTAATTTAGCCTTGTAAAAATTAACCTCTTGAAGGACTAGCACATGAACTAAAATTTTAGAAAGAAAAACCTCAATCACCAATTATATATGTATATGAAAGAACTTTTTGCCTAGTAATAATGTAATTATTGTTGACAATAACTTCAATTTACACGATATGATGTCAGTGCCGTTTTTATCGTTTTTGGAGCCCGTGATAATAGTTAAAGATTAAACAAAACAATCATATAAATATGTATGTAAATATCACAATCAAACAACTAACAAAATAAATAAAACTACTAATATTAGCCTAGGTATCAGAGAAAAGAAAACTTTAGGCTTAGGTTGTACACCCCAATGGGCCGACCCTGTATGATGTTAGATTAGTATAAACTATAGTTCTCTGTTAATAGATGAAATGATACGAGATTTAGATGTTTGGCCTTTGAGGTGAATATTTAGGTAAACCTACCTAAGCATAAGTTTCACATTGATATCTCTTTGGCGGTTCCTAAGAAACCTAAATGAACCAACCACGTAAAATTTCTATTTTATATGAATTAATTTTAGAATTTCACTGTAATTTATATAAAGCTAGCATATATCAAACAATCAAAGGAAGAATGAAATTAATCAGGAGAAAACATTTTGATGAATTACATATCAGAAGAACATATAAACCATAACGTATTATAAAAGAATCAATCTGTCAAACCAAAACTTAATGCGTTCTAGCTTGTTTACTTTACAGAAGAACACAACTCAAATGAAGATATAGAACCATGCAAACATGTGTATGATATCACATTAAAACCGCCGATCAAATGACCGGATAAAACATAACTAGAGCGTTTTACTTTTAAAGATAAGATAGCTCAAAACCTTAGTTCGTTAGTTTAATTATTATATAAATTTTTATTCAAAAATGGCCAAGTACAAATTTGATCAACCAACGATCCAGTTTGTCTTAATTAGTCACTAAACTATCTTTTTTACATATTTAACGACTAAATTTTAGATGACTGTTTTATTTAGAAAAAAATATCGACCGGTCAAACTGATCATTATTCTCACTTGTCACACATGTGAAATTTTAGATGACGTGGACACCACATGTACAAAGTCGATGTTTTATTTGATTATCTAATTATCAGTTTTGTCACATTTTAACTTTTAACCACTAAACTATTAAAAATATCCAATTTAGCCACTACTATAAAAAAATGTCCATTTTGGCATATATATGTCCAAAAAAATTATGGTTAAATGAGACAAATATGTTTGTTGGATGGTAAAATTATGTATTTAACCTTTAAAAAAAGGCCGAACTTACTGATGCAATGTAGCAAATGATAAACAGATTAACGTGTTGATTCTAAGAATCCCCAGATTATACTCAACTAAAGTTTGTTGGTTTCTCAGAATACCAAACAATTAGGCTTCAAAGACCGATAGAACTCATAATTTAATTAGGAAATGAAAAGTTTTTCTTAATTGATAATCTCTTGACTTACAATGCTTCAACATAGTTTAAAATGGATATGGGAAATTAAAAACGGGCCAAAAAATCTAACGGGTCGACCCAGGGAACCAAAAGAAAAACCCAAAAAACCATAAAATTAAATCCACTAAAAAGCCCATAACTTTCACTCCGGGTCGAATTTGGGACAAACGGTTGGGCAACCGCCTTCGTCTGTTTGTCATTACGTGGAGCTCGAGCCAACGGACGTCTGGACACCTGATCGGCCCCAAACGGAGATCCGAGTCAAAAGTTATGGCCCTTTCCGTTTACCCTCTTTAATTTGTTGCGCATCCTGTCTTGAGCTTCCAGGAACATTATGGCCCGATCATCCACACTCGGGATTTCACCACTAACTATATATCAAGTACACTTCCATGCATGCATGTCAAAATGACGTGAGATGTGGGAGTTGCATTATTAAACGTTTACCTCAATTAAAATATGTGGTAAGAATGGTTCTCCAAATAAACTTGCTACCTCTATTTAGGTATATATATTTATACATATATATCTCCCAAAAACACAACTTAATTCATCACTGAAAACAATTCCAAAAAATAATATATATAAGAACTTCAATATATAGGAATGGGTAAAGCAAACTGGATACAAAAAACAGTATGTTGCCTGTTTCTTATAGCATCGATTACAAGGAACGTTGCTGTTGTTATCAATATAAAAACTAAAGGTGCCAAGGGTGATGGCATCACGAATGATGGCCCGGTAATAATATAATACATGATCGTATATATATATATATAAACACGTACATCGATCATTTATCGAACATTTTTGTATCGTATATGAATTAATGTTGATAAATAATGTTTATTTTTGTATGTTGAGTTGATATAAATTAGGCGATCGAGAGTGCTTGGAAAGCAGCGTGTGCAGGACCAGCACCAAGCACGGTGTTGGTTCCACCAGGGACTTATTTGGCATATCCTCAAATTAGTTTGGATGGTCCGTGTAAGGGTCCGATTGAGTTCAGGGCTACCGGAGCCACTTTCAAGGCTCCACCTGAGCTTGCAAAGTTCACTACCGACACTTGGTTTGGCATCCGACATGTTGATAAGTTGAGTATGATTGGTGGTACTTTCGACGGCCAAGGCCAGCAAACTTGGAAGAATAACAAATGTTCCGATGCCTTGGCTAACTGCCATATACCTATTGTAAGTTGTACTTTTTCTTCCCTTCGATCTTTTCAAACTTCATGATTCAATTCGTCATTATGATGATTTTAGCTAATTTGATGCGTGCGTTTCTATCGCAGAATCTCAGATTTAGTTCTGTTACGAATTCATTAATCAAAGACGTAACATCTGCCAACAGCAAATACTTCCACATAAATCTCTTGACTTGTAACAACACCCATGTTGATAACATTACGGTTGTTGCGCCCGGAAACAGTGTCAATACAGACGGAATTCACATTGGAAGGTTAACTAATCTCAACATTACCAACTCAAGAATAGGGACGGGTGACGATTGTATTTCTTTTGGTGATGGAAGCAAGAACGTCCATCTGGACAAGGTGACATGCGGACCAGGACACGGGATTAGTGTTGGAAGCCTAGGCAAATACCCGAACGAAGAACCTGTACAAGGAATCTATGTCAAAAACTGCACAGTCACAGGAACCGATAACGGAGTAAGGATCAAGAGCTGGCCTGCTTCTCATCCAGGAAGCGCCACTGATGTGCATTTCGAAGATATCATAATGAACAAAGTGGCGAATCCCATATTGATCGATCAAGGATATTGCCCGGCTAATACTTGCCAGGTATCAAACATATATATCGATCCACTCACTTCACTTACACCGATCAGTAGTATTATATATTCTTATCGAAAGTTGATCGATTTTAATTTCTGTTTACGACTACTAGAAAGGAGGTGCATCAAAAGTGAAGCTAACGAATGTAAGCTTTAGGAGGATTAAGGGAACATCAACAACTAAGGTGGCAGTGAAGCTAAGTTGCAGCGCATCTGCGCCATGCGAGAACGTGGAGATGGCTGATATCCACTTGACCTTCCAAGGACCCGGAGGACCTGCCACCTCCGAATGCGCTAACGTCAAACCCAAAGTCGTCGGTCAAGTCGTCCCTCCAGCTTGTCCAGGTGGGACTCATCATAGCCCAGAATGATCTTCATAATAGGCCATCAAGGCAAGATTCAGCGAGCAGGGTAAGTTGCCTGCAGTGGAGCAGATTTTCATAGAAAACATATAAAGATGCAAAATTTCAGAGGACACCCAGACATAAATTCGTTTCGTAAATTCTGTAGTTCAAGACTTCAAGTGTTGACCTTTCTATGTAAGTGATAATTAATATATTAAATGTGCTTAATAACATTAATTAAGAACTCGGAATTCCTACAAAATTTAAGGACCTGAACCGTTTTGGGGAAAGAGTAGTTTCCCATTTTATCTCTTGAACCGTGTTGAATTTTTTTTTTTTTTGTAAATTTCAATATTTCATTACCACAAAGTCAACCAAACAAGAAAGACCAAAAAAGAAAAACAGAGATTACATTTGAGTTTCAAGACAACAAATGGGACATGAACTAAGTAAAGGGTCTTTAATTCTGTGTTATATATGTCATTGATGGAATGCATATGGTTTAGATGATAAAATAATTGATAAACACAAAATAAAACAGACCAATTAATTTTTATTTTTGGTTTTTTGCCAGCAAACAATTAGAATTGAATTAAAAAGATCAAGAAGATACAATGTCTTGAAACAAAGGGAAATCATTATATCACTGACATAAGATTAAATACTGTTGGGAAAATGGTCCCGAAAACACTAATAAACTTGCACAGGAATTTGCACAGGATCGAAATAATCAAACTAATATTCTTTTATTGATCAAACTGAATTCACACATTACAATCTTGAATAAGGTTCCTATTTATACTAGTCTAAGAGGTGCGACGTAAGGTTGCAACTCTTCATGGAACCCTTTCACGAATGGTTATGTCTTTTCGAATAGACACACCCTTTCGGTTATAACTAAGTGCTATTTTGGTCCTTGCACTTTCTATAATTACATAAACAATACAATACTTAAACTATTTACATAATAAATCCTATACTTTACGTTTTTGTCATTATTTCCAACATTCACCCCCTAATGACAAAAACAGTAATCCTTGAGCAATCTTACTCAGTGTTGATTTCTTCTTCTTCTTGTACTTCTTCATCATCTTTAAAATCTTGTAAACTTGAACTTGCAAATAAGAGTGTTGGCTCTAAATCTTCTTCAACCAAATTCGTCTCTTCTAGTCTTTGAAATCTTCGAGTTCCTTCACGGCAATGTGAGGCATAATGTCCATATTTATTGCAGTTGTAGCATTTTATTTTGCTGAAGTCTCTTGTGGATCTCTTATCTTCATTATAATCCTTCAGCGTGGGTTTTCCTTGCTTTTGACTGTTGTAACGACGTTCACGGCCAGTATTGTTGTCGTGTGTCAACAAGAGCTTGTCTAGACTTTCGGCATGCTTGTTTTTCTTGAATTTCACCCTTTCTTCAAATGTTTTCAATCTTCCAATAGTCTCATCCAGTGTCATTGTGTCTAGATCAGAGAATTGTTCGATTGATGCAACAATTTGTACAAACTTTTCTGGTACAGAATTTAGAATCTTCCGCACAAGGGTTTGGTTATCAATTGTTGTTCCGAGGCTAGTCATCCTTGAGATAATACTTGTCAATTTTGTGGTGAATGAATCAATAGACTCTTCTTCCTCCATTTGTAGTGCTTCAAATTCTGATCTAAGGGTTTGTAGTCTTGCCTTTTGAACTTGATCTATGCCGATATTTCTAATCTTCAACGTATCCCACATTTCTTTTGCAGTTTTGCAATTTGCTACTTGTAGTATGAGATCTTCAGGTAAAGCTTGAAACAGATATGCAATCGTAGTCTTGTCTCTTTTATCATCCGGTTGAGTTTGAGGGGTAGGTTCAACCATATCCCAAAGACTATTTGCTTGTAGTATGGTTCTCATTCTAATGGACCATATGGTATAGTTTGTTGAATTTAATAATGGACATTGAAAAACGGTTAAGGATCCTGGATCCTTAACTTGATTACTTTGATCACCGTTTGGATTTTCACCCATAATCTTTAAAACTTAAACTTTTATAAAACTTTAGAACTTTGAACACTAATATCTTTAAAACTTTAAACTTTATAAAACTGTAAATACTTTGAATCTTATAAACTAAAAACTTTAAAAACTTTAAAACTTTTATTAAACCTAAAACTTGAAATAAAACTTAAAACTTAATAAACTTGTATATGTGTCAAACCTTGCATATACTTAAAACTTTTAAAACTTGTATGTGTGTCAAACTTTACACATATAAACACTTTAAAACTTGTATATGTGTTAAACTTCACATATACTAAAAACACTTTATAAACCACTTGTATGTGCTTCAATCCTCACACACACATTAAACTTAAAAACACTTGTATACTTAAAACTTTAAATTTATGTGCTTCAATCCTCACACACAAATTAAACTTAAAACACTTGTATACTTAACACTTTAAATTTATGTGCTTCAATCCTCACACACAAATTAAACTTAAAAACACTTTAATATAACTTTTACACACAAATTAAACTTAAAAACACTTTAATATAACTTTTATAAGTTATAAAAACATAAACCAATAATAAATTATAAGTTACGTTATAATCTATTTTATCACGAAACCTAATTTTATTATAAGTTACGTTATAATAAAATTAAAACTAAGATTTCTATTTAATTTTATTTTCTAAAAATAAAATTAAAACAAGGTAATTAAAACCTAACCTTTGGGTGTTTGGGCCTTTTCTTTTTTTGATTGGGTTTTCTGCTTGTGGGCTATCCGGCTGGAACCTTGGGTCCGGTTTATACTTTATCCGGTTCTTCTTCTTGACTGCTAAACCCCTCTTGGGCCTTGGTCTCTCTTCTGAGACGTTTCACTCTTGAAACGTTGTACTGCCCTTTTATCTTTTCCCTTTTGAAACGTTTTCTCTGAAACGTTCCGATGCTTCTTGCTGTTCCCTTAACCGTTGTTTCTTTCAAACGGTGCTTGCCCCTTCTAATCTGTGAACCGGTGTATCTCTTAATCGCTGCCTTGATGTAACCCTCTTTGAATCGGTGCAACCCTGTTTACTGAATCGATGATGTTCTTCTTCTATAACCGCTCTGATTTGGCAAAATCACACGAACTATTGCTATGGTAATCTGTTTCTGATTTGAGAAAACTAAGAACCCTAATCGTTGCCTCTATTTGATGGTGGCGATTGGTGGTTCTACGGTGGTGGTTCTGCGTTAATGGTTCTGTGATGGTGGTTTCGCGGTGGTGGTTTTGCCCGTGGTTTTCTACGGTGGTGGATCTACCCGTGGGTTTTCTCCTTCGGCGGTGGTTCTGAGATGGAGATTCTGTCCGTGGGTATACTCCTGCGGTTGTGGCACTTTTCTGTGGGTATTTCTACGGTGGTGCCTCTGAAATCAGGTTCTATCTCTCTGATTTCTTGTTGTCTTCGATTTCAGTATGCTTCTGTTGAATTCTAGGGTTTACTTAATATCTATGAAATGCGATAGGGTTTACTGTTAAAAATCGTTGCTTTGATTTTTGCCTTCGGTTCTGTGGGTTTGCCTTCTGTTGGGAATTTTTTTGATTTCAATTCCTATTGAAATCTGGAACAAACTTGATGAATTGGTGCCGGGTGTTTGTAGAACTAATTCACTGTTCTGCCGTCCTTGGTACTGATGATTCCTCCGTGAAGCACCTTTTGGTGTAATTCGTTTGATCGGTAAATGATGAAAAACCTAATGGTTTGATTAAGCCTGGCGCTCTGATACCAAATGTTGGGAAAATGGTCCCGAAAACACTAATAAACTTGCACAGGAATTTGCACAGGATCGAAATAATCAAACTAATATTCTTTTATTGATCAAACTGAATTCACACATTACAATCTTGAATAAGGTTCCTATTTATACTAGTCTAAGAGGTGCGACGTAAGGTTGCAACTCTTCATGGAACCCTTTCACGAATGGTTATGTCTTTTCGAATAGACACACCCTTTCGGTTATAACTAAGTGCTATTTTGGTCCTTGCACTTTCTATAATTACATAAACAATACAATACTTAAACTATTTACATAATAAATCCTATACTTTACGTTTTTGTCATTATTTCCAACAAATACGCAATTCCGCCATGAAGAAGGAAACATACGAAACCTATTTGTTAATCAAAGAAATGACAACATTTTAATGTCGATCATCAATGATATATCTTATGGACGCCTTTTGATCACGAAATGTAACATGGTTTTGAAATCTCCTGGAAGAATCAAGGTTGAGAGAAGCTGAGAGAATGGCTTTGTTTCCAGAGTTACAAACTAAGGCCACATTCCACCATTTGCAATCCATATTTTTTTAGCAAAGGAACAATGCGCTAAGATGTGATCGATCAACATATTCAGATTCTCCATAGCGTACTGGACAACTAGAAGAATGAAGATTATCGATCAATACCTTTTAAGACAAAATTTGACCTTGTTGGAAGCCTCTTATGTTAAGCTCTCCAAGTGAAGTTATTGATCTTACTTGAATTGGAGCAAGTGGCTTCCATTTTGTGCTGTCATTTGTAGCAATTTGACAAAATTCAAAAACCTTGCATATGAAGGCCAAGGAAAGAAAAATCTGGGTGATGGAGCTTCATTAATTCAAGATTAATTTGGAGCAGTCTAATTAGTTCATCATGATTTGAGCAGTAACAGTACTGTCCTACATTGGTATATATATATATATATATATATATATATATATATATATATATATATATATATATATATATATATATATATATATATATATATATATATATATATATTGACCATGAATTCTATATACTACATGAACAATATTTATAGAATGACCAAATTTTGTAAAATACAAATTAAGGCAATAATTTATAGCCAATTGATATAATGTTGAAATTTAATTTCAATCGAATTGCAGGTTTATGCAAATCATAATTTTTAGTAGGAGTGAGTGAAAGCCTGAAAGGGACGGATTTTAAAAATGTATGTGCCTGTTTTAAAATGTTCGGCCATTGAAATGGCAATTTTAGGTAAAACCTACCGAAGCAAAAGTCTTTAAGACGACTTATATATATTGTGGTTACGGCAACAAATTGGTTATAAAAACCAATTTTATACAAACTTCTGAAAACCAGATTTGTGTTTTCGTCTAAAAATAAACAATGTTCTTCTCTAATGAATGTTTAATAGAATACATAATTACATATATCATCAAAGATTTCTAAAAAGAAAGTAATAATCAATTAAGAACTTTGTATATATAATAAATAAAAAAAATCTACCGAAATGGGTGAACCAAGCTTCATTCGACATGCGGTGTGTTGTATATTTATTATTGCGTCGAGCACAATGAACCATGCTGCTGTTGTCGATGTAAAAACTAAAGGTGCCAAGGGTGATGGCAAAACCGATGATGGCCCGGTAATAATTATTTAACGATATGATATACATCATTAATTTTTTGTGTTATATGTATAAATGTTGATTTTATGTATTGTTGGTTGGTTTATATATACTTGCAACTGATCGAGTTGAAATTAGGCGATTGTGAATGCTTGGAAAGCAGCATGTGCAGGACCAGCACCAAGCTCGTTGTTGTTTCCAGCCGGGACTTATATGGCATTTCCTCCTATTGAATTCCTTGGTCCGTGCAAAGGTCCGATTGAGATCAAGGCTACCGGAGCCACCATCAAGGCCCCACCTGATGTTACAAAGTTCAAAACCGATGGTTGGATCTCCATCCGAAACGTTGATAGGTTGACTATGACCGGCGGTAACTATGATGGCCAAGGCCAGGAAACATGGAAGAATAACAAATGTGCCGAGAAAGGAGTATGCTCATTACCAGCAGTAAGCGTTTTTTTATCAAACTAGCTTTAAAATTTATATATCGATCGGTGTAGTTAGCAGTTAGTATTAAAAAAACACTATACGTACTCTGATTCCTTAATTTCAATTCTTAGAATATCAGATTGACTAACGTCAAGGATTCATTGGTGAAAGATGTAACGTCTTCGAATAGCAAATTCTTCCACATGAATATATTAGGTTGTGACAACACCAGACTCGAGCACATTACCATTAACGCTCCAGGAACCAGTTTGAACACAGACGGAATTCACATTGGGAGGTTAACCGGGCTCAACATTACAAACACAAACATAAAAACCGGCGATGATTGCATTTCTTTTGGAGACGGAAGCAAGAAGGTCCATATAGATAAAGTGACGTGCGGACCAGGACATGGCATCAGTGTCGGAAGCCTAGGCAGATACCCAAACGAACAACCTGTACAAGGAATCTGGATCACCAACTGCACCCTCACCGGCACCCAGAATGGTGTGAGGATCAAGACCTGGCCTAATGGAACACCAGCAACCGCTAGCGATATGCATTTCGAGGATATTATCATGGACAAAGTGGGAAATCCCATAATAATCGATCAACAATATTGTCCTTCTAACAAATGCCAGGTATATATAGAGGTGGGTTCAATGGAGAACCTCCATGCATCGAAGAACTTTGAAGAACCTCCATGCACCACCACAAATGCATCACAATTCCCCCGTGATGCATCAAATTCCCGCGTGATGCATCGATTTATACGTGATGCATTATGAATTTCTAGCGATGCATTGTGGTTCTCCAAGGTTCTTCGATGCATAGAGGTTCTCCATTGAACCCACCCCGGTATATATATATCCAACATGCATATATAGTTATATATTATGCACATAAAGAGTACGTTGAGTTTAATTTTGGTTTATGACTACTAGAAAGGGCCTTCGAAAGTGAAGTTATCGAATGTGAGCTTTAGGAAGATCAGGGGAACGTCAACGACTAAGGAGGCAGTGACGCTTGTTTGCAGCCCAGGGACATGTGATAACGTCGAACTGGCTGATATCAATTTGACAGCCGGAGGCCCTGCCACCTCTACATGTGCTAATGTCAAGCCCAAAATCGTTGGTAACGTCGTCCCTCCGGCTTGTCCAGGTGGCCCGAAACATACACCGCTATGATCTCCACCACCAGCAACAGCTTAATCAAGCAGTGACAGATTTCTCATACAGCTTAAGAACATGTCATCTACATATTTCTTTTTCTTTACAGTTATTTTCTATCCTAGTTACCATGAGGTAATTTAAAAGGGATTATTTGATTTATGTTAGAATGACACTTGTATTTCTAATTTATGAAGTTAATTTTGCTCATACTTAACTTGATCCTGTTGTTTGTCCATTTATTTTCCTTGAAATGTTTTCCTTAATTGAAAGCAAATATTATTAAGAACCTAGAATAAGAGCCGAGGGCTGCGAGAGGTAGAACTAAGTTCATATAAACCACGAGCTACATATGTAGACTCAAAGAACATAGAAACGAACCGAAGTTAAAAAGACTAACATAGACAAAAGCCTTTAATTTTGTAGTTTTTGTAGAGTAAAAAAATATAGGAGATAAATTTGACACCACAAGAACACAATTTTATTCTATTTCTTGAATATTTTCTTTTTTTTTTTTCAACTTACAACTCAAAAGTAATGCCAATATAAAGACTAAGTTATGAGATTCATAACTAGCTACATAACTACTCAATTAATCACTAAACTTTTCACCTTTCATAACTCATGGTGGTTACTAGACATTAATCACTGAACTCTTCATCTTTTGGTGGTTACATGAATTAATCATAAACTTAAACATAATAATTATCCAAGTTTAATTTAGTTTATTGCTAACAGTTTTATCCTTCTTGCTACAGCACGGTTGCACCATGATGAGCAAAAAGAATTCGATCTTGCTAATAACCACATAATTAACGACATCATTGAATTTCAAAGGTGACGATCAATCTCAAGATCATCTTTACAGATAGGACATTGATCATATAAGGGTTAATCGCTTGATTGTCGAAGGGATTATATTAATTTACGGTAAGTAAACTAATTATAAACATTGTCCTCTAGGTATAATGTCACGGAAGCACTATATATTAATAATTCCTCATACATTTATATCAGACACTAATTAAGGATTAAATAAAAATAGAATGAAAGAAAACATAAGAAACATGCATGGGGAAAAATATTAAAAGTAATGATGCCTGCGAATAATCAGAAAATAGTAATTCTGTTTGAGGTAGAATTTATCAACTTTGTTTAAATTTCTAAAGTTGGCACTACTTCAATTTAATATTATAGAAATGTTTAAAATCAAGAATAAAGTTACTTTGCACTGAAAAACCGGGAATCAATGATCGAGTTTTCAATATATAAGTAGCTCAAGAATCTTTGAATTTATAAAATTATCTCATATAATCATTTTAAAAGGATTAAGAGTTGATCTTAACTAGTAGTTATGAAATAAAATTAACTTGGGCAATTGAAGAAGTCATGGAATTGAACAAACCGGTAGGATTTCTATTCGACGAACCAAATGATAGGGTGTATATCAGGGTTCGGTTTGATTTGGTTAATTAGTATTAAAAATGTGAATCTTGTTTTCAGTTTCAATTACGTACCCGTGAACGGATACTCGTAATAAGACGGTTACACGCGGTTCGATATTTGCTTAGCCATGGTTCGTTTTAGAATTAATAGTAAGTAAATTGTATGCTTGTTTTAAAATTTACTTTTATTCAAAAATAAAATTATAATAACTATTCTATAATAAGCATTTAAAATGGGACATGAAAATTTGGTGTCCAAAAATTCAATTAAATCATTCATTACATACAAGAAATATAATAATATATAAAATTATATAAAATGTAGGTTAATGTACGTTTTCAGTTACCAATTCGATCAGAAATATATCCATTCTATTGGTGAAGTAGGAATGTGTTAAATCCAAAAGATTCAAAGGAAGTCCATTAAGTTTTTAATCAATAATCAACTTTAAAAAATTCATTTGTGATGATAACTGAAAGCCAAATAAAGTGGTAAACAAATTAGGAACAAAGTTAATATATTATATACTAGTTTATAAACACATGTATAGCATAGGTATATTTTTAAAAAATTAATTTCATTGATATTGCAAAATAACTTTTAAAAGTATTTTATCACATTTATAATATACTTAAATAGAAATATAAATATAAATGTAAATTCAAATTTTAGTTTTATATTAGATAAAATTTAGTTTGGATTTTGTGACACCCTTGCCACATTAACCATCATTTACCATTCACTCAGGATTAATCATCATCAAACAGTTATATAATGATATGATTACCTAGTTAAAGTGCGGAAGCATTAAAGGACATAAATAAAATAATACAAGGTCGTCTAACACCCTACGGTGCTACAATGTTACATAACTAAGTCTACATACTCAAAAGTATACAATCATCCCAAATTTATTACAACAACATTCCATAATTTTGTTACCAAGATAAACAGTAGATAACTTCAAATCACTTCGACTGATGACTTAGCTAGACGGTCCCGCAGCGGATTTCCCTTTTCCTGTAAAAATATAACAACTGAAGGGGTAAGCGAATTGCTTAGTGAATACCATAAGATTTTACACATTCTACAAATCTTTATGATGCCACACAGAGTAACCGCGGTAACACATACCGTATACTCCACACGTACCCAAGGTACGCAAACCCGAGCTGCAGCTCCTTCGAGCTGACACTCGGCATAAGAAAACCAACCATCTGAGGCAGACATTACATCGGGGATGACTTACTGTCTATCCTGACCATAGACGTGTCAAACTCTTGGTCATATAGCACAGTAACATCAGAGTTCAGATGCGACCACGCAGGTCCATCAAAAGGATGCACAACAAATGAACGGACATGCAACAAGTATGAATGTGCATCAATACATATGCAGCAATGTTAAAATCAAAGGTACTCGCAGTGGGTGCGTTATTAACTTTATCCAAATTTTATTTCTCCCCGGGTTTCAACCGGATCACAAAATACCCCACTGTGGGTTAAACAACACCACAAGGGACCTGTTAAATCAGTTGTAACAACACATTGTGTCAATAACTTGTTTAATTATGTAAAACCAATTTTTACAACATTTGATCCCCATTTCGAATTCAAGATAATTTTCGAATCCCATTTCGGACCATAGCTAAATTCAATCCTCAACTAAGTTTGAACCCATTCCTTTGCATAACTTTTGTTATTTTATGCGTTGTCTATGTGTTTCATTCAATATATTCGAGATTGTGGACGATTATATGCATCAAATTCGAATTTGGGGGATTAAAATCGAATCCCATGGTTAAAGTCGAACCCCATTCGACTTTAGGGTTAAAGTCGAACCTTATCTCGAACTTAGGGTCTAAATTCGAACCCTATGTTGTTAAACTCAAATTCATGCTCGAATTTAGTACAAAAATCGAGTTTATTCTTTCATTTCGACTTTGTTCTTGACATTTTCGAATTTGTTCATATACACAGCTTAAATCATACATTTCTAAGTCCAAAAACATAAATATGATACGTATTAAGCCTAGTTTCGATTCCATTATACATACTCTATAATATTTTCCTAGTTAAAACTCAAGCTAAATCAGCTTTATTCATGCAGGAAATGACAAACTCGAAATTTCTTGTCTTCAAAACCGAAATATAGAAACTTAAAAGGGTCGATTCTTACCTCAATTCGTACGAAATCACGAATGCAACCGTAGATTGTTGTAGTACTCCTCGAGATCTTTCCGATGACGTATAAAACTCGATAATCGGCCAGTCGGTTTGGGAGAAATTCTAGAGAGAAGGTAGAGAGAGAGAGAGAGTTCTAGAGAGAGAGAGCAACTAGTAAAAATGAAAGGCTTTTAGCCTTTTATTCCCATTTTCATCATTTTGCACATTTTTCACCCCATAACTTATTTAGTTCCATATAATACTGATTTTATGCCTAGTTTTATCATTACTAACTTTTATAAATCATAATACTCCATAATAATAATTATAAATTCTCAAACTTCATAGCTTCTTAAAATAGCAACCAACTTTGATAAAAATACAATTCAACTTAAATCACAATTTTTAAACTAATAACCTCAAATACATAAATTTTATCACCAATATGTTACAGATTTAGATTTGATTAGATATAATTTAAATTATTTTTTATATAGATTAATTATAGATTTAAAATATATATTTTACAAATGACGGTCAGAGGTGATACCACATGGCAATAGGAGATGATCACGACATGTGGCCAAATAGTTACTTTTTAATAGTGTTTATAGATTTAGTTTGGATTTAGATTTGATTAGATATAATTTAAATTATTTTTTATATGGATATTATAGATTTAAAATATATATTTTACAAATGGCGGTCAGAGGTGATACCACATGGCAATAGGAGATGATCACGACACGTGGCAAAATAGTTACTTTTTAATAGTATTTATAGATATATTCCATTGGTGTGTACATATACATATACATATACATATACATATACATATACATATACATATACATATACATATACATATATATATATATATATATATATATATATATATATATATATATATAGCTTCAGGTTCAAAAAGGTACCTCTCGAAATCAAGTGCACCCGAAGGTACCAACCTTAAAAAACTTTTTTTAAATTTTTTTTCTCATAATCATGTTTAATTTAATGTTATACGCATGATATATGAATTTCACATACATTCACACTTTCTGTGTCCTTAAAAATTATGTGAATGCTCAATGCATATTTATGTGAATGGTCATCCATGTGAATGGTCATTTCACACCATGTGAATGGTGTGAATGACCATTCACATGATCTTTTTTTACCATTCACAAGATTTATGATGTTACTTCTTTTGAAAAAAAGTCTTATAATGTTGTCTTATATATGTCTATTCAAAAAAAATATATGTGAATGATCATTCACATTAGGGTACGCTGGAATCTTATAGGTACGCTGATGAACCTGATTCTATATATATATATATATATATATATATATATATATATATATATATATATATATATATATATATATATATATATATATATATATATAATGCATCTGAGTGGCAATTAATCAATAATCATATGGCTACTTGGCTCTTATTATTTATATAATAATGGGTTTAGTATGGAAAAAACAAACATGTGTTTCATATTTTTGCGGTTTAGTCTCTCCATGTTATTTTACCAATAAAATCCTTAAGTTATATATTTGTTAGTGATTTTTGAAATTTTTCTTTATTTTTTCAAAAAAGTCTTCAAGTTTGTGGATTTTTCGGAGAAAAATAGTGAAAACATGTTGGTTTTTTTTTGTGGAAAAAGTCAGGGTTGATTACGAAAAAAACAAAAGTTTTTCGAAAACCAACTTGAAAACAATAACTTAAAGACTTTTTTAGAAAAAAATAACACGGAGAGATTAAATCGCAAAATAAATGAAAATATGTTGGTTTTTTTATCCATATTAAACCCTATAATAATTGTTCAAATACAAGTAATTAACAGCAAGAGGGACCTGTCCTTAAAAAAAGGATCGAGTTGGTATGAGAAATAATGGTATCCAGTAATGGAGTTGGAGGGGCTACTAAAATCATTAGTGGAGGACGCAATTACGTACTCAAAACAAAAGTTATGGTCTGAATATATCCATATATAATTAGTGAATACTATTATTTTGATGATAGTTGATACTTGTTTGGCTACCATTTCTACCAACATCTTGGCCCTCACCCCCTTTGACTTTAATTTTGTGGTTGTTGACATTCGATTCAAGTCCCCCACTTAATTTCCTCATGGAAGATATATCTGTAGATTTATGTAGAGATAAGGTAATCATATCATTATATGCACCGTCCAGGTGAGTGCAATCATAGACATCCTTATATATTAGCTTTTCCCATTTCAATTCCATATATCTGCAACAGGTGAACAACGTGTTGGCTAGCTAGCTTTTGCGCGCGCTGCTTCGATATCATCTAGAAGCATCGACTTAATTGGCGCACTATTACAAATGAAACATGGAAACACATCAATCTGCCACTCCATTCTGTTAAGTGTGTTCTTAATTAATCGATCAAAACGGTGGTATCCTTGTCAATGTAGCCGTTTAATTATATTTTTACGTATCAATTTATAATTTAACGTTATAAATATGTATTAATGTTGTGTAATATTGTATATTATATTGAGTATTAGCATTCACATTCATAGACATTGTTGGAGCTGACTGTAACTAAGCAGAAGCATCAGGAATATGGCAATCTTTTGACACAAAATTACAGCTACACAACCTTAAAATCATACAAATGATTATCACAACTCTAATTACTGATGATTATAAGACACATATAATATATTAATTTGTAGACATATATACAACTGAACATCACATATATTCATGAATCGAACCAGCATACCTTTTCGGTTCATTAACTACCATGAATTAACTAACTAATTATATAAAACCACCATATATGCATAAACTTTCAATTCATAAATAACTAACATAAAAAACTGTCAAAGAGGGTCTAGATTAACTTACCAACAACAATCATGGACATTCGCAACTTTATTGTGTGCATGCAAATGCTTTTTTTTAACGAGATTATTATAAAAAAAACCAACATGTTTTCATGTTTTTGTGTTTTCGTCCATCCATGTTTTTTTTTTTTTTCATAAAAGTCCTCAAGTTATTTTTTTCTTTTTGGTTTAGTGAAATTTAGACATTGGAACCCTGTTTTTCAGTATTTAAAAACCCGGTTCACAAATTATAACCGGTGTCTAATGTACAAATTTCACTAAACCAAAAAGAAAAAGTACGCTCACTTGGGTTTTTTATGAATAAAAATAACATGAAGGGACAAAAACGCAAAAATTATGAAAACATGTTGATTTTTTTCATAATAAATCGTTTTTTAACTAAAAGATACAAAATATACATACACAACATTAATGATACTTGTTCATGATTTTGATTTATACATTGATAAATGAAAAAATTAACTAGTCAATTTGTAAATGGTCAATGGTTCGATCCCTGGTATTAATCTGTAAAAAATGTAATCCTCATGAACAGGAAGATATATATGTAGTGCAAATTTTAAGTTTGAATGGTTCAAGATTCACTGCATGCTTTTTTGTTTGCCTAGCAGGTTTAATTAGTTTGTGCTGAATATGAACAATATAAGTTGACAGAACAGGAAAATGGGTGGAAATTAATGAAAAAAGTAAGACAGATGATGAATAGATCGATGATACTGATCGAGTTACACAATTATCCTTATCTGTTAACTAGTAGTGTTGTTTTCATCATCATTAGATCAGTATGCGCGCAGTTGTAGTGGTAAACACATGGCTATATATCCATGGAGTTAGGTTCATTAATTTGTCTTTTGGTCCTCATCAATAATATTCAGGAGCTAAGGTATCCATCGTACGTTTCCAGTTGTGAAAATATATAGTTAAATGATCAAACTAATAAAATGTTTCTGCATAAATAAAATCAATCGAGGTAATGGCTCGCTTTATTGAGACAGCATCGATGGCAAGATAAAGGTTATATATATATGCGCAAACAAATCCACAAAAAGGTTGCAGGAGAATATATAGATATATTTTCATTCCTCATGAAGTGCCAAGCAAGAATAAATAGATGGAGAAAGTGCAGGCAACAATTCATTATTCAAGTTATTCTACGAATTGATTCTTTAGCGTAATTATTGGTCACTGAATATAAAAAGCTATTGATATATATGAAAAAGCAAGATGAAAACGTCTTTTGGGACAATGAATAAATTATATCACATTTAGTATATCATGTTTTACGCCTATTTATGTAAAGGTATACAGTGTTATATATTTATAGAAACGAATTATATATCATGTATCAAACACGCTTATAGGCGGCAGGTTTAACTTTTAACAAAGATCGACCTATATAAAATAAAATATAAGTAAAAATAAACAAGAAAAAGAAAGTGAGAGAGAGTTTTCTAAAGAGCACTTCCATAAACATTGTTGTGACAATTACTAGCACTAACCAAATCATCATGACATGCCACTATCCTCTTATCTAGGCCATATACACTTGTCCTTCCTTATATACCATGTTTCTTCCCTTCATTCCAGCACAACTCTAAATTTAAACACTAGTGTGTGTATATATATATATATATATAGGTAGCCTTTCTTTCGATAAAACTTACTCCTCAATCCAAAGGATGAGGCGTGTATTGATAAACATGAGAAAGAGTCCTAAAGTAGCCGATGAAAGCATGTTTGGAGAAGGAAATGGAGCCGAGTTTCCAAATATAGCTCCAAATACAAGGCAAGGGTTCTCAAATGGCCTTTCGCTTATATACAACATCATTAGAGCTCCGCTCTCACTTCTATCATGCATGTCATCCCACCACCATATAAGTGGTGTCGCTGATGGAGTCTGGGTCTCTGGAGAACTTGCACGCATATCTGAGGTTAATCATCTTATTGTTAGTGATAGCATGCGCTATGCTATTTTGATGTAATCGAAATAGCATGTTGTAAGTAGTACTAGTGATTGCTTATCTCACGGCACGCAGAAAAGAAGAGACACATGGAAGATATTTGGGGCTTTGGGGGTGATAATTTCTTTCTTGTTGTTGTCTCTTATTTTATCTCTATCCATTATCTCATGTAGGAGATAGAATTTCAGATATAAATACAGAAATAGATTAGGGTTTGGCGAGGTGTTCTGCATTCCCTTTTACTACACACTACATGTTACTTGATCATACATATATATATACACATGTATGTATGTATGTATATATGGTTTATGTTTACTACTTCCATTTATCCGGCCCCTTATGTCATCTATCAAATATTATGGAACTTATGTGAATGCTGAGATACCAATTGTTGCAATGGGATTTTACAAATCAAGCACATCCATCCTAGCGCGGACGATTGCAAGACAGTGTGACAGGTCATTGAGATATTCAAGAAAAAGACAAATTAAATCGATAGTTTGTTGGACTTGATAAGCCGAAACAATTGATTTTTATACCACCTTTGTTTGTGATCATTCTTTTTTGTCTTTTATTAATTGTGCATAGAGATCCTACAAATTAAGAAGCTAAAGAAAGATAATATAGCACTCAGAAAGGCCACCGGCCTAATTATATGTCATAGATGTATATGCTCAATGTATATATATAAGCAGAAATCGATCGATCATTGATTTGTCACATTCATATTGACTATTGTTGTGCAAACATTGTGTAGACTATTTGGATCAATCTTTATGAAACATTGTTAAGATGATTATATTCCCGAATTATAATAGGAATTGAAAGTCATGATGGTAGTGTTATATTTATCGTTATCTAATTAAGTAGTAGCCAAACCAAGTTGGTGATAACTAATAAGTTTTGTTTCTTCTGCACAAGACTATTCGATAAGGTTGATTTGTTTCAAATTCATTCTTTTTAACTTTGAGAAGAATCTTTCGCAAAGTCTTTCAACTTTAGTTGAGAAAATATTGAAGCTACTTTAATTAGCATCCAACGAACAAACGAATTTGAAGTGATTCCACATCTACATACCCTAGTGTCTTTAGTGACTAATTAATGGGAAGCAAAGTAAAAGGACAACATAGAACAAAAGTTAACTTTGTGCAAAACGTTTGATCAGAATTAAAGGCAATTTTATGGCTAATAAGCTTGCACTTGTTTTTGTCTCAATCCATGGATTGCAATTTTGAGTAATTAAGTTATATACAATTTTAATTGTTTTTGAACAAGAGCCACTAATTATCTTTAAATGGAATTACAAGTTGTAAAAAGAAAACAATATAACAAGCACTTTACTTTCCAATATCTTCTCCTTTTCATATTATCACGCCTATATTTTTACTGAGTGGGAAATCCAGGTAGCATGTACTGAAATTAGAAAACACACACACACACACACACACACACACACACACACACACACACACACACACACACACATATATATATATATAGATTGGAGTTCGATTGAGAACTTTTGTGCATCGAGGCACCATTGAGAACTTTTGTTCATCGGACTATCTACCAAGGGTGCACAAAGGGAATTTAGGGGATATTAAATGTATGGAAATTATTTTTGAGTTTAAATGTTTTTAAGATAATTAATAGCTAAATTTGGTATGAAAATCACCATTAACTTTTTTCCTAAAACTACTCCCTCTTTCTCTCTCTCTCTCTCTCTCTCTCTCTCTCTCTCTCTCTCTCTCTCATCTCTCTTAGCCCCCTCTTGATTTTGGAAGAGATGAACGATATGCATGATTTATGTTTGTATGAACGATTCATGTTTGTATTATGATGTATTTTGATTTTGGAAGAGATGAACGATATGCATGATTTATTTTTGGAAGAGATGAACGATATGCATGTATTTTGATGTATTTTGAATTTGTATTATTTTTGTTAATTTTGGAAGTGTAATAATTAAATAAGGATTGCATAATTCCTGTTTTACCCCTCCGCGAATTTCATTATGTGCACTTGATGCATAAAACTTTCTATTTAATTACCCTTTTGTCATTTGATCTAACCCACACATTCTTTTCATCCAATGGCCAATGGTGGTTCTTTTGTGCCTCGATGCACAAAAGTTCTCAATGGAACCTCCCTCTATATATATATATATATATATATATATATATATATATATATATATATATATATATATATATATATATTAGTGTGGGATTATTGCATAACCTAAATTTAGTGTAGAATTGTAGAACAATATCGTCCATAGATTAGATTAATTTAATGATTTTAATTAAAACAATCAAGTTTGAATTAGTGAAAAAATTAGTATTGGTGATATTTTAATTCATTCAATGGTAAAAAAGAAAAAGATTGAAAATAGCAAAAAAAAACTTTCTTTAAATTAAAATAACATTAATATGATTAATTTTTAAATTAAAAAAATTATAAAAATAAGAATTTTATACTCTTTAAAACGAGATCAGTCATGATATATTTTTTTCGAACAAATTTTACATGTTTATTTTTCATTAAAAAAAAATTATCAAGACCACGATGCAATATAGCATGGCGAGATCATTCAATGTCGAAGGAACACATGATCTCGTATATCCAACGTCGAAGTAATACTATATATCATATATGCAACACTACATATACATTCAATATTAACAGACCCAAAATAGTGGTCAAAATTAGTAGTCAAAGTTGGTGGATTTAACTTGAATGGTCATGATATACCCGAAACCCAACCGATACCCGAAACCCAAATAAAGTCCAACCCAAAATCCCAACGAAGCCCGACTCGAAAGCAACCCCAACGAGACCCCAAAACTCCTTATGAGGCTCAAGCCGGATTTCCCCTGCAGGTCCCTACTCGCGCCGCGAGACCTCTGCAGGTCGCGCCGCGACAGCGCGGAGACTCCATCCCTGACCTGCGATTTTCAGCTTCAGCCCAGGAGTTACAACTCCTTTCAAACACGAATTCAATCCCAGATAATGCATAAAATCAGTACATAGAAACCTCTAGCAGCATGACAACTACTCCACACATCCTTCATAACACATAACTCAATTTAAACCCCCAATCGAATATAACTTACCTCTTGAAGCTCAAGAACACTCACACAAGAAAGATGATGGAGATGAGTAGCTTAAATCCAAGCTTTTCCCAATTCATTTCTGGAGTTGGAGCTGATCTCTGGCTTCTAATCTCTCACAATCACACACACAAACACTTTTAGGGATTTCAAATGGATAAAGGAGAAGAGAATGAGAACACGTATATATGTATCTCTATTTCGGCAGGTCCCGAACCCGATTTCACAATTTCACAATTAATATTCCCTTAACCCAATTAACTCCACGAACCCAAATATATAATTAATCCACTAAATTAATTACCCGGTGACACGTAACTCATAACCCGACACGTATATATCCACTAATCGGGATCTCATTGGGCCAACACCAAAATTATTAAATTGAACATCCACTAAGATAATTACACGCAATTATTCTGAAAATGGGATGTTACAATATATATATATATATATATATATATATATATATATATATATATATATATATATATATATAGAGAGAGAGAGAGAGGAGGGTTCAATGGAAAACCACAATGCACCTGAAAACTTGTAAAAACTGCACTGCACCACCACAAATGCATCAAATTCCCCGCGTGATTCACCAAAATCCCGCGTGATGCACCAAAATCCCGCGTGATGCATCAAATTTCTCACGTGATGCATCAAAATCTCGCGTGATGCATCACCTTATTTACGATCATGTCACCGCGTTTTTCATGAAATGCACCAAATCGGACGGTATGCGGAGATTTCCATAGTTTTTAGGTGCATAGTGGTTTTCCATTGAAACCACCCCTATATATATACATATATATATATGTATATATATATGTATATATATATACATATATATATACATATATATATATATATATATATATATATATACATGTATACATACATATATGTATATACATACATATATGTATATACATACATATATATGTATATAGATACATACATATATATATATACATACATACATATATATATATATACACATATATATGTATATACATACATATATGTATATACATACATATATATATATACATACATATATATATATATATATATATATATATATATATATATATATATATATATATATATATATATATATATATATATATATATATATATATATATATATATATATATATATATATATATATATATATATATATATATATATATATATATAGAGAGAGAGAGAGAGAGAGGTGGGTTCAATGGAGAACCTTCACGCACCACCACCAATGCATCACAATTCTCGCGTGATTCGTCATTATTTCAATGTGATACATCAAATTCCCACACGATGAATCGACTTTCTGCATGATGCATTACGATTTTCATGCACCACTACCAATGTATCACCACCAATGCATCGACTTTCTGCATGATGCATTACGATCAAAGTCGATTTATTAATGATTAAAATATGGGTAAATTAAATGTAACATAAAATACAAAACTTGACAATAAAAGTGATGTGAAATTTTTTAGGTCAAGAAATGTAACATAAAATTTAATTTTGTCAAAAAAAAGATATTGATAATCAATTAATAATGTAACTTTTTAATTTTATGATCATTTTTTGGTAAAAGAATAACATTCGATTATCTTTTTAGACTAAACATTGAATTTCATGTCTTTTTTTGGTTAAAATAGAATTTTACTTTATCTTTATCGGCCTAAAAAACTTGTAATACCTTTATTGTCAAATTTCTATTTTATATTACATTTCTTGGTAATTTTTTATAAAAATAAATAATATTGTTAAAATGGTAAAAATAAAAAAAAAACTTGTTATATTCGGTAATTGACCCAATATAATTTTGAGTTAATAGTTGATGTTGATTTATAGTGCTTTTTAGTTGTTATAATTTGTTATTGTGTAATATTATCATATATCTTTAATATTTTTAAGTTTTTTTAATTATTTCATATTAAAAATCATTTTGTTTAAACTTTATTTAATTTTGATTAATTAGAGTTATATATTATGTAACTTTTAGTTTGTTAGATTTAATTAATATCGTTAACAATTAGTTACTTAGATTCATGTTTATATAAATACAAGCTATACACCTACACAATGCATGCATACAACATACATATATCATGCATATATATATATATATATATATATATATATATATATATATATATATATATATATATATATATATATATATATATATATATATATATATATATATATATATATATATATATATATATATATAGAGAAACATAATCAATATATAATAAATTTAATAAAAAATTATACTATAAAAATAAAAAATTTATTCACTTCAAAACCAAACTGATGATTTTTTTAAAGGAATTTAATATTCAACATTGAATATTCACCACTGAATATTCTACATTGAATCCTCTGAATGTTATATATTAAACATCGAATAAAATTATAAATTTAAATATTCAACATGTGTGTGTGGGGTTTAGTGGAGAATTTTTATGCATCGAGGTATAAAAAATATATGTCATCCATTAAATCAAAAAAAACTATATGGTTCAAATTAAATGACAAAATGATAAAGAGTTTGAAAACGTTATGCATCCAATGCATTCAATATCAAATGAGGAAGGGTATTTTGGGTAGTTTCGAAAAAAATATACACAAATTCAAATTATATTAAATTTAATTTTAATTTTATATTAAAGTTAATATTCTAACAAATAACAAAATAATAAATGCTAAATAAATTCAATTCATACACTTCTAAATTTATTAAAAAAAAATCTACACAAATTCAAAAAAATTGTTGGAGATGTTGATGCATTTCATGTTTATTGTTAAATTCGCGATGCATCTCGGCTTTATCTATACAAATTTGTGATGCATCGTTGTTAATCATCATCATCGTGTTCATCGTTCATCTATGAATCGTGTTGTTGTTATTATACATCATCATCATGTTTACCGTTCATCAACCATGTTCGTCATTACTCGTCGTACATTATCTATCTATACATCGAGTTGTCGTTCACCATCCTGTTCATCATCAGTTTCCATGAATCATTGTTACAAAAAATTTCAAAAAACATCATTTTAGTGATTTTTAGTTGGTTGAGGAATTTATAAGACAAAACAAATTATAGGGACTTAATCGGGAAAAAAAAAAAAAGATAATTTAGTGTTTTTTTACATAAAAATTCTTTTGGGAATATGGTTTTTTATCTCAATCAGTGATTTACAATTTACATTATTTAATGAATGTGATTAGTACCATGGTAGCTTAGTGATTAGGAGCATGAAATTTGTAGTCAAAATTGAAGGTTCAATTCCTAAACATATCTTTTAATTACGAGCTATGCAATTTACATTTTTCATTTTGGTCATGGCATCAATCGGAAAATGACTTTTAGTTTTATTTATATGCTATCCAAACATAATATAAAATTAATTAAGAATTATAGTAGGTAAACTTAATTTGTTTTTGTTTGTATATTGAGATGTAATTAAGAAAGAATAAATTAAAGAAATGATTTTTAATCATGAATACATGCATATACCCTTTTCATAAGCAGAGAAAGACAAAAAGTAGTTACTTGGAAACAGACATACTTCATGTGCCCAGCCCAAGCACAAGTCACACTCATCTCATGAATTGGGGGCCTTGCATTTAGCACTTAGCTTTAGCTAAGCTACCTACACAAACCTTTATTGCAAAATGAAGGCAAACCCTCACTCAAGTTTATGTTATAGTTGTAAAATATTCTAAATATATAAGCTAGATTAATAATTACATATATTGGTTTTTTTACCTCAAGCATTTGATAAATGTCTTGCTATATTAATAACTGGATTAAATTATGTTTTCTGAATTTTATGTTTTAGAAGAATTTTGTGTTTATACGTTTAAATTTAAAATAAACACATAATTTTCTACTTTTTTTTTTCTTTACTAATGTAATCTCACACACATATAGAAAGTAAAAGCTAAATTTAACTTGAAAGTTTATTGTTAACAAATAGGGTTTATCATGAAAAAACCAACATATTTTCACATTTTTTGTGTTTTAGTCCCTCCATGTTATTTTTTTTCCATAAAAGTCTTCAAGTTAATTTTTTTCTTTTTGGTTTGGTGAAATTTGAACTTGGTTTTTCAGTTTTTAAAAACTCGTTTTACTAATTATAACCGGGTTCTAATATCCAGATTTTACTAAATAAAAAATAAAAAATTAACTTGAGTACTTTTATGGAAAAAAAAAAACATGAAAGGATGAAAACGTAAAAAAATATGAAAATATGTTGTTTTTTTTTCATAATAAACACTAACAATTATTATATATTCTAATGTTGAACTTAAATTTTAGTAAGCCCGATATATGTTATATCTTTTATTGTTTTAATAAGGGTTTATTATGAAAAAAGCCAACATGTATTCATGTTTATTGCATTTTCGTCCCTTCAAGTTATTTTTTCTCATAAAAGTCCTCAAGTTATTCTTTTCTTTTTGGTTTAGTGAAATTTGGACATTAGAACCCGGTTTTTCAATTTTTTAAAACCCGATTCACAAATTATAATTGGGGTCTAATGTCCAAATTTCACTAAACCAAAAATAAAATAATAACTTAAGGTTTTTTATGGAAAAAAAATAACATGGAGGGACGAAAACGTAATAAACGTGAAAAATGTTGGTTTTTTTTATAATAAACTCTTTTAATAACTTCAATCTATATGTATTTAATTTTAAAGTTATATTAAAAAAAAAACTTATATCTTTTTAATATCATGTAATACATATATACACTTATAAATATTTTACAAAAAAACTAATATTTTTTAATCAATATGATAAAAAAATAAGAGACCATCAAAGTTGGACCACCACATTCTTGTGAATTCTGTGTCAGAAACCAGTAATATTTTTGGTTTTTGGCCCATAACCCCATACATGCATATATATATATATATATATATATATATATATATATATATATATATATATATATATATATATATATATATATATATATATATATATATAGAATCAGGTTCATCAGCGTACCTGTAAGATTCCAGCGTACCCAGCGTACCCTTATGTGAATGATCATTCACATATATTTTTTTTGAATAGACGTGTATAAGACAACATTATAAGACTTTTTTTCAAAAGAAGCAACATCATAAATCTTGTGAATGGTAAAAAAAGATCATGTGAATGGTCATTCACACCATTCACATTGTGTGAAATGACCATTCACATGGATGACCATTCACATCAATATGCATTGAGCATTCACATAATTTTTAAGGACACAGAAAGTGTGAATGTATGTGAAATTCATATATCATGTGTATAACATTAGATTAAACATGGTTATGAGAAAAAAATTTAAAAAAAAGTTTTTTAAGGTCGGTACCTTCGGGTGCACTTGATTTCGAGAGGTACCTTTTTGAACCTGACTCTATATATATATATATATATATATATATATATATATGTATGATTGGCATGAGAACCTCTATATTTCGTGAGAACGTGAGAACCACTCTAAAATTTGTGCATCGACCGTATAAAATTGTGCATTTGATACTAAAATTAAATGTTTTCGATAAATTTATGCATTTCATGTAAAAAATTACGCATCTCGTGCTATAATTTATCCATTTTATGTACGAATTGTGCATTTAAGAAAATTTGTGCATTTGATGTTCAATTGTGCATTTAGTTTATAGTTTAATGAATGTAATTTTAGTGTTAAATTATGATATTTATTAATATTTAAGACTAATAATGATTTTAAGTAAAACTTTAAATTTTTAAATTTGTGCATTTGATTTACAAATTTGTGCATTTTTTAGTAGTTCTCACGGTAATGAGGGTTCTTACCGGAACACAAAGAAGCTAAATATATTTTTTATAGAAGTGTGAAAAAATTGTGATTTATTTTTTTACATATTGATTTTTCAATTTTTAAATATATAAATAATGAATCATAATGTGAATCAATAATTCATTACTTTTTAAAAATTGATTAATTAGTTTTTAAATATAAAGAATGAATTACAAATTTAAGAATAAGTGAATCAATATACAAAAATTATTGAATCATGGTGCTTTTTGTTTCTTAAGATATATTTAGTTTCTCAAGATTACTTAAGTCTATGTGTGTGTAAGAGATGAAAAACATAATTCTTAAAGTTAAGAGTAAATAAAAAAAAAGGTAGTCTTATTTAAACATGGAAGTCACGTTTTATAATTTAAACCATAATTCATGTGGTCGGATTCTGATTGGTTGATTAGAAAGCATTAATGTAACAACTCAAACCACCAAGACAAAATTTGTTCTGTCTTGTCCACCATATAATTCATGCCTCATGATTTTACTTTTGGAGCATCATACGGTTCATTCAAAAACGCATCCTGTTAGAAGAGAGTTATCACACCTTTATAAATGCCTCTTGGTTTCTCTTGCCCACCAATGTGGGATGTCACAATCCTCCTCCTATGAAGACACAACATCATTGCTATGCATATCAGTATGTTATCTTGCTCTAATACCAATTGTAACAAGCCAGACCACCGAGAAAGGATATTATTCGCCTTAGCCACCATACGGTTCATGTCTCATTATTTTAATTTTTGGTCACTATACGGTTCATTACAAAATGCGTCATACTAAGAGAAAATTATCTCACTCATATAAATATCTATTGATTTTTCTCGCCCATCAACGTAGGATGTCACATAGGAACACATTTTCAAATGCTCGTTGACTTCCACCGCTTTAATTCTAAGTTGATAAGAGTTCATTGATCCTCCGCTTCAACTGAGTTATTCTATCTTTTATGACTTCATCTTCATAGTTTGTTGTAACAATAAGATCGTTATAAAACAAGTCAGATATACAGATTATTCTACTTGTTGATGAACTTCAGAGCCAAAGTCCTGATAAGGACTTCAGTTTACAAGTCACAACGACCGAACACTTTTTCAATCCCTAATTTAGTTTTGAAGAACTATATATTAAATCCTTCCAAACTTAAACTCAACTTACCTTGATTTTTTTACTTAGAATCACTAGAGATTGAAGAGCTTGCAAATATTTTAGCTTGATTTCAACAAACTGAGAGAAATTAAGAACGATGATGACGGAATGGTACACTCACATAATAGGTTCTCGAGAGAGAAAATTAAAACTGAAATGAGGTATGAAAGTGTTGAATACATGGGTTTATCTCACAAGTTTAGAGTTTTGACATTTTATCACTTGCATTTGCATTTGAAAGGAATTACACTTACAATCCTTCAACTCATATTTCAAGAAGTTATCACACCAACCTTAGGTTCTAACTAAAAGGTTGACATTTAGAATCATTGGAAACCCCAATTTATAACAAAGAAATTTATATTTATTTCAATAAATGATATCAAAATTATATATGGTCACGGGTTCAAACTCCTTGGGGAGTGTCCCACTCTCCAGCTAGCGGGTAAGCACGTCAGCTACTCACCGGGTGTTAGTCCTTGGCGAAGGGTCAACAAGGGTGCAAAGGACTTCGGGTTAGAATTGTCTATCAATTCAACCTTTTGGGAAACTTAATTACATGGTCCATAACATCATAATTATAATAAATTACACTAAAATCGAGTGATGTTACATGGAGTATTTCTGTACAATCTCTATTTTATGTATTTACTTTTGATTTATGATGACTCTACATTTCTACTATTTCTACATTTTATTTTATTTTAATTTCATTATGTTAATCAGACAATAATGTTTCAACAAATTGAAAGTTGTGCATGAATTTAAGATGCCAAATGTTCTTTTGCAATTTGTTTGTGAGTTGCAACAAAAACTGCTATTCTTCTTGTCAAATTGTTTTGTTATTAATTGCTTTAAATATATTTTTTTTAACCGAACTCTATTACGATTGTTATGCTTGAAATTTGTTTTTACCATGATCTTAACTCATTGGATTTGGCACCAAAACAGACTGATATAGTTGAATTTTTTTATGAAAACTTATGGTGATATTTTGTGTTTCAATTTTCTCTGAGTATTTATTTTAAAATTTGTTTACCTTAATATAGATTCGTTTATTTTAATTTGAAAAAGTCAATTACTAAATGGGTAGTGCTATATTGTTAAAAGCAAAATGCTCGTGCTATACGCACACTCCTTATAATTAAATTTTATCAATCACACATTTCTTCTTTCATATGATTTCATTAGTGACGTGAAACTGATTGATTAAACTTAATATTTCTTCTCACATTGAGGGGAATGATGTGTAATTAGCAATGAGAAAAGTGTTTATTTAGAATCACTCATAAATATAATATCATCTATACTTATTTATATATCTAATTGAAAAATATTTTATAAGTGTATAATTTATTAAATATATTTAAAATACAAATCATAGAAAAACAATTAACTGTTTAAAAAAGTTAAAATAATAAACTATTAGTAAAAATTTTGTTATTATAATAAATTATATATACATTATACTCTGTAAAATTAAAATTTCAGTTGATATCAATTAAAAATATATCAATTTAAAATAGAAGTTTAAACAAAAGATAGAATAAAATTAGCCACTACTCATATATATTTACAAAGTTAAAAATTTAATAATTATAACAAACAAAAATAGTATACTTGTTTTTTCTCAATTAATGTTTTTATATTTTATATACACTGTATTTAAGTAATTTTTATTAAAAATAAACGTAAAAAAAGTTGTTATCATATGAAATAACTCAAGCTTATATTTGTAAAAGTATTTTAAGCAAGTTATATTTTTTCTTAAACAAATAAACGTACATGTTATTCTTGCCACCTTTTTCTAAAATAAATCTATAAGATGTGTTTTTATAATATTTACGGGTTAGTTATACAGAAGTTAATAACATAATTCCATCTTATTTTTCATGGTAACAAAATATTATAAAATTTATCATTATTAACAAATATTTTGTATTTTGTTTTCAATTTTATCAATATATTCTTATTATTTTATATAGATTAAAATTATACAAATATATTGCTAATATTTTCAATAAAATAAATGTAAGTTAAGATTAATGATATATATTTTATATTGTGTTGTTATCATTGGTTAAAAAAAATAAAAATACATTTATATTTTTAATGAGGTTGTGTCTAAATGAAACCAAAATTGAACTTGAGTATATCTTAATTAGTGGTTGTTATAAATAAATATTTTGTTTACTTTGTTAATTGCCAAAAATGATATAATGGTTTCACGTGGTTACCATATTGTACAAAACTTCCCCTAGTCGTTCCCTAATTCCTAATCCTATCTTGATGAACCCATCTTCAGTCTTCTCTGTTTCTCTCCCTCTTATTCCACCGCAAAGATTTAAGATTTTTTCCCCCAAAATCTTTGAAAGAAATTAATTAGTAAATCAATCTTCTTCGATCTTTACCCCCGTCTTTCGTGTTTCTTTCGTTTTTTGGTGGGCCTCTCCTCTGTTTTCTTTCCTCTCTTTCTCTTTCTTCACATTTCTTGGATCTTCTTGGCGTTACAGAACCGTTACCTTTCAGGATTTTTCACTTTTCCCAACAACAGACAACAAGAAAAAGGAAGCATTTTTTTCTTCCATTTGGGTGTTTCTCGACTCCACTCCCACTACTCTTGCATCTTTTTTCCTCCCCAATTGACATTTGTTCGTGAATTACTAGGTGGGTTTGTCAAGAATTCAACATTCTTGGTCGTAAAATAACATCTTTTCTAGTTGATGAATTGATGTCGTTGGCCGTCGAAGCTGTTTCTAGTTCTACTAACATGGGGCATGAAGAGAACAACGAAGGAGAAAAGAGTGAAATCCAAGAGAATGGAGATGAAAAACCAAGTTTGAAAAGAATTGAGAGTGAATCCTCATTTGATGAAACTGAAGAAGATGCAGAGGATGATAAAATTGAATTGGGTCCTCAGTGCACGCTGAAGGAACAATTTGAGAAAGACAAGGTATACAAATCTTTCACATTTCTTCCCCCCAATTTTCATTTACTTTTTGTTTAAATTGTCAATTTTCTTGTGTATGTATATTTGATTTGTTTATAGGATGATGAGAGCCTGAGAAAGTGGAAAGAACAGCTACTTGGAAATGTTGATATTAATGATGTTGGAGGTACTTATTGTTTTTAACAATTCAATTCTGTTTCTTCAGGTGAAAATAACAAAGTTTGATGCATGAAAATGGGGGATAATTTGTATTAGTCGCTGAATGTGCGGCAAGATCAAATTTTATAAATTTTGAGCCTTTTGAATCTCAAGAAGTCATTATATTAATTCTGAAACTTTGAAGAACTAGAAGGCAGAAGCATTTATAAACTAACAATTAATGTGTTAAATCTAACAAAATCTGTATTCAGTAATTGGCATGCTTATTCGTTATAGGGTGTTTGTTCGATTTGATTGAAAATATGAAACAATTGCTTCATTTTCATTCAGAATCATTGGAACCAGAAGTGAAGATCCTCAGCCTATCAATCCGGTCTCCAGGGAGATCTGACATAGTTCTTCCGATACCCGAAGATGGAAAACCTAAAGGCTTATGGTTTACTTTAAAAGAAGGTTGTCGTTACAGCCTCAGGTTCTCGTTTCAAGTCAGTCGTAACATTGTTGCAGGTTTAAAGTACACAAATAAAGTATGGAAAACTGGGGTCAAAGGTAATCCACTCTGCAATATTCTTAGCTCGGTTTCATGACAAAAACCAGCAAATTTTTTAGAAAATGTTTTGTAACGTTTTTTCGTGTTTTTAGTGGATAGCGCGAAACAGATGCTTGGTACTTTTAGTCCCCAGCAGGAAGCATACACTTTTGAGATGCCTGAGGAGACTACCCCTTCTGGTTATTTTGCAAGAGGCTCTTACTCTGCTAAAACAAAGGTGAAAATTATAAATGCCTGCTCCAAGTTCTTACATTTTCTACTTTTGATCTCAAAAAACGAACTTTCAAAATACTAAATTTGATATAAATGTTGTTACAGACTTACAGTCATATGATATTAGGTGACGAACTTGTGTCTAGAAGTTTAAAGATTTGTACCATCTTCTAACGAAATAAATGCGACAGTGTTTAAGGCGTTCTCCTCAGTACTTGTGGCCCAATCTATGGTTGAATCATCGAGCCACGCACCCACCACATGTTCATCTTTATTGAAAGCACCTAAGGCCATCTTGAGCTTTATTTTTTTGCTTTTAAAAGAAAGCAATCATTTTGCTGGCCCATGAGTTGAGGGGCTAATGATACTGTTGGTTAGCACACAAATGATATCATTATCGCTTTAATCGTACCATCTTTTTAGTTGTTGATTCACACGCAGTGTATATATACACTGAATAACACTTGTCAATTTATATGATTGTTTCTAATTCTTCTTTTTGTTGGTTTCAGTTTGTTGATGATGACAACAAATGCTACTTGGAGATCAGCTATACGTTTGACATACGGAAAGATTGGGCAGCTGTCGAACAGACAAAGGCCTAAAATGTCGGAAAAGTTTGGTCAGGAAGTTTCTCATTATTGGTTTGAATCATATTGTGATGCTACTCCCTCTAAATTTAGATCATGAGTGTAATCCAGCCTGGTGATGATGCCAAGATTTATCTGAATTTGTCTTGTATCTTCTGACTCTGTAATTTGTTGTATTAATATAGAGTTGGTGACTGTTTCTGCTGCCTTAAATCTGAATGCTAATGGGTTGGTTTTAATGGGCCTGGCTGTTGGATCAGATCTTACAAATGGGCAGTGCAACCCTCTAGCAAAGTGATTTTCTGGAATGAATTGATTTAAGGCATTTATAATTTTAGAAGTATGATCAGAACCAAATCAAACTGCAAAGAGAATTTCCATCAACTCCATAATATCTAACCATGAAATTAAAATGATCTGATTTGACATAAAAGTCGATATCCATCTTCGTTTTTTAGATTTCCTACCGTATAATAAATGTATAATACATATACACATGAATACATTATACACATGACAGAAAGTAAGAAACATGGGTACTTGTTACTCGAACAACATACATCAAACAGGGATCAATCAGGCGACAACACTCTGAACTTATAACTTCAAAGAACTTGAAATTTACATTTTTTCTAAGCTTTGTGATGGAAACAGTCAACCAGTCTCTCAGGTTTCTTCCAGGTAGGCTCGTAACCCATTAACAATCGTATGATATCTCCACATGCAACACAGTTTCACTTTGTAACCTGAATCAAGGCAGCTGAGTGTTGACATCCATATTAGTACCATTTAGCCGGCTCAACCTCTGACCAAGTTCTGCCATTACTGCCGGTTCTTGCTTTTTCCTTTGCCTCGAAATGTTTGTTGTAGTCATGAAGCTGATCTTATCAAACGCAACCTGCTACCAGAACATTTGTTATTTTCTCCTTCATGGACATGTTAATGACGATTCTGCAATTCTTTAAATTATGAATGTTTTTTAAAGATTCATACCGTTAATAAGTCATCAGGATCAAACATATGATGGGTTGTATTATGGATAATGTTAAGTACTTCCCCGATATGATGTGTTGTGAGTAACTCTACTTCCTTCATCTGTAAAGACGATTCTCGTGAAAATCTCTAACTACTGAAGTAATTATAAACAATGAATAATCACCTTGAATATTGCCAGAGCCACGTTGAACAAAACCTTCGCCCCTTCGTAAAAGAGAACATCCCACACTCGCATGGTCGTCTAAATAATAAGTTTAGGTGTGGATATATTAGATACATGCGTACACATGCATATGTATACACACACACACACATAGATGGAAGAGGAAGGCTGTCCGGGTGTAGTTTTACCTCTGAAGGCAGAGACTTAGAAAAGAGGCAAAGAAACCATTCAGTGGCAACAAGTGAGACATCAAATTCTAGAGCTTCTAAATGAGCAGATACCCTGTTTTTTGTTTCAAAAGATTGAGAACCGACATTTCTTAAACATAACAAAGTCGTAACATGATCGTATTCAAGAAAACGAGTGAAAACCTAGGACATTCTTTTGTCAGCAACCCTTTGAACACCCTCTGCTCAACATGGCATCCTGATAAGTTAGTGGTGTAGCAATCGTTGACTAATACATTCTCCAATAGAACTGCTAACATCCAAAACGCTTCTTCTTCTGTTTTCATCACAAGTAACAACAATGCTGCAACATAATTCAAACCCTGCAAAAATACAACTTGATCATTGCAAGCAATTAAAACTTGAACCTAACAAAAATGATTAACTTGGGCATTAATCTTTCCAAAGATGGTGATAACATCAGCTAATATGACAGCATGATTGATTTTGTGTTGAAACAGGAGCTGGATATCATACCAAATCATTGTACACTAATTTAACAATAATCAATTCTATTGCTAGCATCGGCTTTTAGTTCTGCAGATTCAAACCAATTTCATACTCATTGAGTTTAGATTTTAGTCTTTGGCCTCACGAACTCTCTCTATAAAGATACCAATCCACCACGACGTTTAAAGTCACAAAGTATCTCATTCAATCTTGATAAGGGGTCTACTTTCCGGAATGGGATTTTAGTTGCGTATTAAAAAACTACCTACCTGACAATAACCAACATCGGAGTCACGGAAGGAGTAGACTATAAGAAGACGTCTTAGAGCAGCATGACCATCCGGTGTGTCTAACCATGGGTGACCAGGAAACGTTCGTGGAAGATCCTGCATAAACATTGTACGAACAATGAATTCAACCAAATTGTTTATTTGTGTACTTGCATAAAATGTTGGATCCAATCTATAAAGAACGGCACCAATGGCAGAAACTTGTATTGCTTGCAAGCACAAACAAAAAAAAACCCGGAAAGACTTAAAGATCAAAGAATTGACCTTTATTAGCATTCAAATCTTGATATTATCAACAAAATAGAAACTTTATCCAAGAATTATCTCTGGGCAAGCGAAAGATTGAAACTTTAACCGAATTTACCATGAAACTCCCTTCAAGATTGGCACAGACAACAAGAATCATCAATCCCTCATACTACAATTGAAGCACACACTCTTGACATCAAAAAAACATTACATAGATTTTGAAATTAGATGATGGAAAAAGGAGTTGATAAAACTCACATGATCTATCTGCTTGGTGGCAGGGGTGACCTTGCCCTCAACAGCAATTGTGAGATCCTTATAGTAGGTATCAGGGACAGTTGATTTCTTCTTAGCTGCCCCAGACAAAGAGAACCATACTTTAGGCCTCAAAACAGGAGGTATACCCTTCCTAATTAGCCTCTTGAGGGTGATTGCATTCACTAATACTGAAAACTTAAGGGATGATTTAAGGGCAGAAGAAGATACATATGTTTGCAGATACCAATTTGCACCTTTGTTTGCTTCAAGTGCCCACCAAACCCTACCCTGTTGCCTCACCTTTTCTCGCACTTCATTCAATATATTCACATCATCAACATTACCTTCCACTGTAAACCCATAAATATCTTGAAACTTCACAATAATATTTGCCCTTCTCGCATGAATGCTTGGCCTCAAAATGGGAATTTGAGATTGAATTTCTAAAGATAAGTCCCTCTTGCTTTGAGTTTCAAACATCTCTGTTATTAACTTTTTCTTTTTGGTGGGTAATCGCAATAAACAATAATAATTATACAATCAAGAAAGAGAATTCAGGAAAGTGGACGAAAACTGTATCTTGAATAATCAATAAAACTGAAAATCTGTGTTCTTTGGGGAAAAAATAGAACATATAGCCAAATAGGGTTCTTGATATACAGAGAGAGGGCGAAAAACGCGAAAGCTCAAATCGGCTGGTGATAAAAGATGGAAATTTGACAATATCTTTGTAAATGGGCGTTTGAGAAAACTTCTATTTCAATTCTCAAATAAGAAAAGCCCCATACACATAAAGACCAGAAGATGATAGAAAATGGCAACATAAACCCAAATTTTGAAAAGAAAACGGCAAAAACACACTATGAATCACCTCTTGATCTTCTTCTCGTTGTTCAAATACACAAAGAAGAATCTCCTTAGTTTGGAAGGAGAAAACATACGACTTGAGAAAATATCCCCTCTATTTTTGGGAGTAACACAGCGTCTTTAAAAAGTTTGCTTTACAGTTTAGAAAATTTGATGAATAAATGAATTATAATAATTAACCGGTAATAAAATGGAGTAACAAATTAAAATTTTAATGTTATAAGGATAATGCATCGCTAACTATGGGTTTTGAGTTACAAAATATTTTAAAATATGTTTTATAATTTGTCATTGTTAACTAATTTTCTAGATTCATAGAATGTATCAAAAAAAATTCTATATTATTATTATCAAAGTTATAATTTGATTTTGAAACAAACATGACAGATTTTTATAGTGTTAGATTTGTCTGTGTATGTATGATTACATTTAATGGATTACATAAGACAACATTATGTTATATTGTTGGATTGTCAATTATATTAACAGAAATCATAAACATATGAATATGAAATAATGTTATACTAGAAATTTTAAAAATATTTATGTTATATTTTTCTCAAAATGACATAAGATTGATTACTTAGAAATTCAACACTTATTATTGGGCATTGTTATATGTATACCCCCTCTCCTTAATTTTTACTAATCATACACCCCATTCAGGGCCGGTCCTAGCATTTTTTAGGCCCGGAGCATATACTTAAAAAGGGGCCCTCTAAATATATATACAATATTCGTATAAAAAATTGCAATTAAATAATATTGATTTTGTTGCACTATTGTCAATATCATGTCTTTAAAAACTTCACAAACTGTCATCGTGTAATGATTTCATGATACTTCTCTGAATTTTTTCTCAATCCAAAAACTGTAAAAAAATAAAAATAAAAATAATATTAACATCGTATGATTATAAATTGGGTAAAAATTGCATACAATATTAAGTTATATATTTATCAGTAAATTGAAAAAAGAAATTTAAATTTTAAATGATTCATAATATTAATAGTAACATATGTGTCAAAAAAAATAACATCTCAAGAAATAAATACATATCTCATTAGTATATTTTTAATAATCGTATAATAAATAACATAAACCACGTGATAAACAAAAATAAAAAAATCAAACTCATTGAAAAACAAAAGTATGAATATTAAATTTGATGGATTGTATATTGATATAAAGCAAATAGACGATATATATATATATATATATATATATATATATATATATATATATATATATATATATATATATATATATATATATATATAGAGAGAGAGAGAGAGAGAGAGAGAGAGAGAGGTTCAATTGAGCACTTTTATGCATCGAGGTACAAAAGTACCTATATCATCCATTAGATCAAAAAATTGTATGGATCAGATTAATGGCAAAAGTGTAATAGTTGGACAATTTTATGCATCCTGTGCATTATAGAAACAAAGATGAAGGGCATTTTGGGGAATGTGCATACCTCATTAAATTTAATATTTCAACAAATAATCAAATAATAAATGCTAAATAAATTCAATTGATACATTTTCAAATTTAAAAAAATTACACAAATTCAAAAAAGATGATGGAGATTGATGCATTTCATCGTTAATCGTGTTTATATATGCATTGTGTTAAAAAAACGCATTTAACAAAAAAAAAATACACAAATTCATTTATGCATCGTGTTCAACTTGTTTATCATTCTTTTATGCATCGTGTTTGTCGTTCATATTCTTCATTCAGTTATGCATCATGTTCAACTTGTTCATCATTCATCTATGCATCGTTATTGTTCATCATCCATTTATGCATCATCATTTTCCGTTGTTCATCGTTCATCATCCATCTATGCATTGTCATTGTTTATCATCCATTTATGCATTATCATTATTCATCGTTCATCATCCATCTATGCATCATGTTCTTCATAATTATCATCGGTTACCTCTCTTGTTCATGTTCATCATCATCGTTGTTCATCGTTAATCTTCATATTCAAATCATCATCATCTAAGAAAAATCAAGAAGAACACGATTAGAGAGAGAGAGAGAGAGAGAGAGAGAAATGAGGAATGTAGTTAATATGAGATTTTAATTCAAAATGTAACTCCTAATTATCATTTAATGATTTTTAGAAATAAATTAATTATCATGTCTTTAGTTTTCCCTAAATGCCCTTTGTGCACCCTTGGTGGATTATCCGATGCACAAAAGTGTCTCGAGGTGCCCCGATGCATAAAAGTTCTCAATTGAACCTCAATCTATATATATATATATATATATATATATATATATATATATATATATATATATATATATATATATATATATATAAACCCAAGTGATAGTGATGGGATAGAAAAAAATTAAAAACTATGCACACAATGGGAATCGAACCCATACCATTAGAGTTCCAAGGAGAGATGACTACCAGCTGAACCAACACATTGTCTATGATTTTTTTCTCGCAAAACACATATAACCAAATACTGGACTGCTGGGCTATATTAACATATAAAATTTTTTTTGGGCCCCTTAGATTGATTGGGCCCTGGACGGTGGCCCAGGTGGACCAGGCCCAGGGCCGACCCTGACCCCATTGCTCACATGATTTTCGTTAATGACAAGAGACCCAATGATTAAAAGTTAATCCCATCTTACATTAAGAAGGAGATGTGTGATTAGCAATTGAGAGGATATACGTATAGAAAAAACCATTATTAAATTTTATACTTCATTATATATCTCTCAATAAAATAAAATAAAAAATAGTTTACAATTTTGCTTGATGATCACCAAGTCAAACTTAAGTAAATAATTTCAATCATAAGATATTATCTTCATCAATACAAATCCACCAAGAAAAGATGCTTCACATATATGCATATTTTAAATGTATAATAATGGCCGGTTTAACATATATTTTATTTTTAGTAAACTTATTCAAATAATTGCAATTGGGGGGAAAAGTGTGGAGCCATCAATTTTAGTTGTTTTGACAAAAAATACTTTTTCTAGTAAATATATTGTGAGTTGTAGTGATGTAGACATAGAAAGGTATGGAGGTTTCACTTGTCAAGTACTCCAATGAATCATCACCATGTTCCATTACAAAACCAACTTTCAAAATGAGCACATCATGGGAACCATGATGCTATTAAAATTTAAAAATTTAATGAGGTTTATGTTATTTTTAACTATTTAATATTAAAAATATTTAATATGATAATTTAATTGTTTTTATACATATTTAATCCTTTAATTTTTCTAAACAACTCATTTTGACCACTAACCGATCAAGCAGTTACAATGTTGACATTCACACTATAATGATGCATCTTTAAATAATAAAATTTGGTAATTTTAAGCTTATTAAAATCAACCAACATATCATTTTAATAATTTTAAATATATTAACTTAATTATTTTATATTTGTATATCTTTTGGTTGATTTCATATATGGTACTTATATATAATAGTATTACATTAAACAGAGATAATTGTGTAAAAAAAAACCCCTCAAGTTGAACCATTTTTGTGATTAAAACCCCTACTCAAGTTTCATTGCACAAAAAACCCCCCCAACCGAAAAATCTTACAGAATTGAGATATTACCAGTTGTAACCGACTGAAATTCGTAGGCCGCTGTCGACAAGTCATCAGTGACTACCGGTATTTCGCCGAAAAAGTAATATCCAATTAAAAAACACATATTTGAACAAATATATAAAAAATGTGAATTTGAATCATAAAACACAGACAAATGAGTTTGCTAGAAAGAAGGTTCTTCGGAGACGAGTGGTTGGTTAGCAGATTGCAATCGGTTCATGTAACATCCCACTTTTGGGACGGGGACGTGGAATTATGTGATTGGGTTGATTATAATATTATGATTGAGTTGGACCAATTATTGAGTTTTACGTGGAAGTGTCACGTGATAAGATTTTGGGTTAACCGGGTGTCGGGATTAAGTTTTAATAAAAGATTATAATTTTGAGAATTATTAAATAAATTGGGACCCGGAGATATAAAATTGTATTTTGGGGTATCGGGATCGGATTTTTGGGTATCGGACCGAGTTTAACCGAAAACGTATATAATGTGGCTTCTTTGTTCTTCCAAATCATTTCCAAAAGCCAGAGCTAAAGTGTGAGTGTGTGTTTGTGAAATCCAGCAACTTTAATCAAGATTGAAGCTTCAAATTTGTGATTCAAGCCTGCCGATTTCTTCATCATCTTTTAGTTGGATATTAAGGTAAATTTGAGGCTAAATTCGTGAATTATTTGTTGTTAATCGTAAGTAAGTAATTGAATTGAGTTTATGTATGTTTTGGGTTAAATTCGGAGTATTTGGGTTGAGTAAATCGACCTGGAGGAGGTGATTTGGGGTAAATCCCCTGGCTGTGCAGAAACAGAGCATAACTGCTACTGTTCGTCCGTGAGCGCGACCGCGATCCCTTGATCGCGGGCCGCGATGTTCTTGAGATGATCGCAGGCGGTTTGAGCCCGAGCTCGGACCGCGATGTGAGCTCGGCCGAGTTTGAGGTCAGCGCGGCCGCGACCGCGATAGGGTCAGTGCGGCCGCGATTGGTTGAGTTCGGCCGCGATGCGGCTAGGGTTTCGGGTCAGGTTTTCGGGTTCTGTGGATCATATGTTTGGGTCTTTAGGGTCTCATGAGTTATTGGGAATTGTATATAAAGCTGTTGGGTTGAGATTGTAATATTGAGAATGCGTCTTTTGGGTATCTGGGATTGTGTGAGTTGGTTGGGATCGCGTGTTTGAATGTTCGAGCTGTGTGAGTTGGTTGGGATCTTGTGTTCGAGTATTTGGGTTGTGTAGTTTGGTGGTTGAGTATCTGAGTCTGTGCGAGTTATATGAGTATTGTGTATAGAGCTGTTGAGTTATCGAGAAATCGGGTATCCAGAGCTGTTGGGTTGTGATTGAGAACTTGAGCTGTGATTGTGATTGTGATATAGAGTCATTGTGTTGTGATTCCAGGGTCTCGAGTTGATAGGGTTGAGGACGGGCAGGGAACCGAGACTTGAGTAGTTTGACTTCAGGGCAGGTGAGTTTGCATGTTTTTCTTGAGATACTTGTACGATTATTTTACTAATACTCGCATGATATTTTACTGAGCTTTTTACGAGATATCATGAGTTTCCTTACGAGTTTTTATTGAGATATTATCATGCTTGTATTACTGTGTTTTATTGAGAACTGTGTTTTGAGATATGAGATTTGGGACACTTGAGCTGTTGAGATACTAAACCGTACGGCTGGGCAGGGGTTGGGTCGCTCCCAATTCCCTTTTGAGTTCCTGACGACTGCTTTGTGCGGTCTAGGGATTTTGGCACGTGGGCCTATCCACGCGAGTTGAGCATCATGTGGGATCTCATATACTTGTTCAGTAGAGAACGCTGAACGTTTTATTATTGAGCTTACTTTTTATTGAGATTTATAATCGTACACTAACCCTTGCATTCTCACCAGCGTTAGCTGACCCAGTGTGTGTTGTTGTGTGTGTGTGTGTCTCAGGTGACCAGAGATTTAGTAGGCCTGCTGGACCCGAGTAGGGTTACTGTGACATTTATCAAGGAGCTAGCTGCCTGTGCTAAAGGTAGTTATATTTTGGGAATGTTTATGCGTACTTCGGATAGTGGGTAATATATTCAGGGACTTCTGTGACTTATCTATGTGATTAAAGCTTTAAAACTATCGGGTTTCCGCATGTATGTATTGGGAATAGTATAGGGATTATTATATTATATCATTGCTGACGTGGTATTTATGTGGCATGGTGGATTAGTTTGAGGGTGTCACAGTTCATCAGGTTGTAAGTCATTCCTTTTGGAAAAAAAAAAACCTTATTTTAATAAGTTTTATTCAGTTAGGGGCTTTTGTGCAATGAAAAATGATTAGGGGTTATAATCACAAAAATGGTCCAACTTGAGAGTTTTTTGCACAAATACCCCCATTAAAAATATTCAATAATATATCCATATTAAAGACATATGTGACATATTTGTAATGATACACACACACTCTAATAAATAACTGTAACAAGATTCATTTGATTCAAAAGATTCATAGAAATGTCTACAACAAGATTCATAACATTTAGAAGGTTCATAGCAGTGCTTGTAACAACATTAATAGGATTCAACAAAATTCATAATATCCGACAAATTCATAGGATTTAACAAACTTCATAGGATTTGACAAAATTCATATTTCAATAGAATAGTTCAAATATTATCTGCAATAAGATTTCTAGGATTCAAAGTCATTTAAGGGTTGTTCATAATGTTCCTAACGAATAAAGTAATCAGAACCTTTGTCTATATATATAAAAGATCGTATAAAATCAATTATTTATAAGAAATATGGGAGAAAATGTTGGTCGTTAAATTTTTTGATCAAATGCTTAAAATTTGGTATTGGGGTGTGAGGGAAATAGTGAAAATGGAAAATAGATAACATGGACAACAATGCAAGATCCTTCACATTTAAGGTTGAATAATATCAAACAATTGCCACCACCAACTTAACTACTTTCCTTCATTACCAATCAATCTTTATAAGAAATTCATCACGTAAGAGTCAAGAATGTGTTTTATAGTCTTGGAAGACAAATTTACTTGTGATTTTTAATTTAAGGTCAACCCTTGCAACAACATAATAAATGATTGACAAATGAGTTACATTTAATAAGGTATTAAGGCACTTTTCAACAAAGTAAGTTCTGAAGTCTTCATTTAATGCAAATGGGTAGTTTAGAAGTAGTAGTAAGTTAGTTTGCCGTTTAAACAAAAAATAATAATAAAGTAAATTTTTGGCTAGTTTTAAAAATCAAGATAATGTGCTACAGTCGAGCTATATCAAATGTGTCGATATTTTTCACATTTGGTAATCGTAACCGTTATGCTTCTTTTGAGATGCTTGATCTTAATTTACTACTTTTGATTTTTGGCTTCCTTACTTTCGATTGTGTTGCTATATATCTTTTGGATTCTCCATCCAATCGATAAGTTTTTTTGTATTTACCCTTAGACACGATGTTTAAATGTTGATCAACAACATGTATAAATGCTACATTAATTGGTAGTACAAAAGTTCTAGGTGAATTTTTGTTGTTGAAATCACGATTATTCATATGGATTGATATTAGTAAATTACAATTATACTTAATTAACTTGCATGAAAAAAGTATGTTATATTAATTAAAAAAACAAAACTAGCTTAAATTAGAACGTTGATCATATCATTAATGTGTGGTTCATTAAACATTATAAAAAGCAAATTATATAAAAAGCAATATACCAATGAAGCTTAGCTCACATTTGGTATTAGGGTGATAAGTAAGTGTTAATCACGGGAATATGTTAATTTGACACTCCATTAAAGTTAGGATCGCATAATGCTTACGAACTAAGAAATTTTGTTTCGCGATTGAGGAGGTGTTAATTAAGCGTCCTTAGGTGGTGTTTGGATTGCATGAATTTAAAATGATGGATTTTGAAATGATAGGATTTTGAAATATTTAGGGGTATGCATGGATTATGAAAGGTGGAGAAGTGGGAAATATAAAATCCTAAATGAGCTAAATCCTTTCTTTTAATATTGTATCCAAACATGATGATGAAGGATTTCTAAATCCAAATACTAAATGAGTTGTTTAAATCCTTCAAACCAAACGCCACCTTAGACTGGTTTTCAAAGTGTCGTCGTGCTACCAATTGCTTCAAAAGTTTGGTTCTACGGTTTAATTTGGATAAATATAATGGATCGATCGATTCATGTGGTGGAGTTTCTGGCTTTTCATGTCAATTGTCATGCATTGTTGTTGAAGGTGTTCAGATGGTTTTATCTTAACTTCTTTTTAGACTGTATCATGAATTCTATCTTATATCAAATTGTTAAGAGGATGTTTGGTTTGTGTTATGATGGAGATTTTAGATTATTACGTTACAATAATGTAAATAATTAGTTTAAAGTGCTTGGATTTCATTCATTAATAAGTGACTATTTGCGTTTAGAATTAATCTTACCACACTTTTTCATAAGTTAAATGTAGTTTATTTGCTTAATAAATGATTAGTTTGTTATTTTACAAGTTAAAACACAAATCGAAACATTTTAAAAACTGATTGTTTGATAATTGTGATAGCAAACAACAAATGTTAAACCAAACATTAAATTTTTAACAACATTTTTTGTTACAACTATTATCTGATTATTAGTTTCCAAAACGCTGCAATATTTTTTCAAACGCAAATCTAAATACCACTTAACAACAAGTCGGTTTAAATTGAGATTCAACACCATCCAATTATAAAATAAAGTTGGCCAACTAACTACCCTTCAACGCATTTCATTTTTTTAGTCTGGATTTTTTAGTTTACATTGCAGTCCAGCTTGTTGAAGCTTCGATGAACATTCCTGAATTGGTTTCGACTTATAAGGTTTGATTTTGCCTCTTGCAGTTAGGAGTGCAATGAAGTCGAGTCGAGTATCATCAAGCTCGAGCTCAAACTTGACATTAAAGCTTGAGTTTGATCGAGTCTAAGTTTTTGAAAGTTGAGTTCGGCTCGGTAAATTACTTGACGCTATCAGATTCGGCTTGACTCGATTAATTTTTGGGGGGAAAAAAAACAAATCGAAATATAAATACAAAATATTCTATTTAATTTTATCCCGGACTATACTATATGTATGCCTCCTTATTGGTAATCATACACACTCCTTTATTTATGTGAAAGTGATATTAGGTTTAATCATTGGGTGTTTTGTCATTGACAAAAAACCATGTGAAATATGGTTTGTATGAGTAGTAAAAAATAACGGAAAGTGAGTACGTATAATAATGTCTTTTTATCTCAACAGTAAGAGGGTGTTTGGTTTACGTTATAAACGTGATTATTAGCTTATTACGTTACATTAACGCAAATAATTGGTTTAAAGTGTTTGGATTGCATACGTTAATAAGTGATTATTTGCGTTTAAAGTTAATCCTACCACACTTTTTCATAAGTTAAAAAATGTAGCTTATTTGGTTAATAAGTGATTATTTGGTCATTTTACAAGTAAAAACGCAAATCCAAACACTTTAAAAACTGATTATGCGATAATTATGATAGCAAACAGCAGAAGCTAGACCAAACATTACATTTCCGACAACACTTATTGTTACAGCTATTATTTGATTATTAGTTTCCAAAACGGTACAACACTTTTTCAAACGCAGGTCCAAACACCCTCTAAGCAAAAATGGTAAAAATGTAATAATGTAAATTTAGGTTTAAGGTTATATAGTTTGATTTATATATATAGTAATTATAAAAATATAATATTATAAAGTTGAAAAAGGTAAAAATGTAAAATGTTAATTTAGGTTCGCAAGCCTATCGTGTAGGTTATTTTAATATTTGAGCTTGACTAAATTGCTACTCAAGTAGTTCGAGTTCAAGTTCGGCTCAATTTATAACGAGTCGTCTTTGATTTTTTTATGAGTCTGTCGAAGTAAAACTGTAGAATAAAAAAATAAAATAAATTGAAGTGATAAAAAGTTGTAGGGTGGGCCTCGGGCGAAATGCCAGGCGCATAAGTTTGGAAAGTGTTGGGTTGAAAACCAACCCCACGCCCACGCCCACGGCCTCGTTGGAGCTCAAGCCACACCACCAAAAGTCAAACAATTTGACAACCCCTTGATCCCTCACCTTCTATCTTACGTAACAATTTACCCATTCAATCATATATTTTAATAATCATTATTTTAAACAACAAAATATCAAATATGTTGGTGAAATTAATACTTTATATGATAGAATATGGTTCGAGAGAGTACCACCCAAATGCAGCGCACCAGAAGGTACCACCTTAAAAAAAACTTTTTAAAATTTTTTTTTTCATAAACATGTTTTAATTAACATTATGAAGATCGTATGTAAATTTCACATACATTCACATCTCCTAGCTCCTAAAATATGATGTGAACACACGCTTACATAATTTTGAAGACATGTGAACGTGCATTTATGTGATGTGTGTTTTCATGCACTTAGAGTGTTCGGATTTGCGTGAAATTTACATATGATCTGTGTAATGTTAATTAGAACATGTTCATGAAAAAAAATTTCAAAAAAATTACTTTTAAGGGTGGTACCTTCTGGTGCGCTGCATTAGAGGTAGTACTCACTTGAACTTAAATCTTATATGATATATACGAATAACATGATAAATTATATATAATAATGTCTCAATATGTTACCATACTACAAAAATAAAACACTACAAAATATAACAAACATGGTTACATGGGTAATAATATTATCATATTACAGGTTTCTTGAATATATAAAATTTTATTATATAATTCATGACAAAAACCATATTATTGTATCAATCGATAAAATATATGAAAACTTGTTAGATAAATATGACATTTAACCCTTCAAACAAATTTAAGGCACTTGATAAGCTTCTAAAAAATAAAATCTCATTGTTTAAACATATTTAATTGATGCATTTTAAGATTAAAAAATCTAAATACTTAACATAATGCTCATTTGCTCAATGAATCCGTACATGTGTGGTAGATACGATACACATCAAGCCATCAAGGCATGTATACTGCACCACTTTAAAAATGATGAATAACACTTTTTGGGGGCGTTTGGTCGCGGATTTCCTGGGATTTGCATTTAAAATCATGTGTTTGGTTCGCAGATTTCCGTAAGAATTTGAAATCCTAGGATTTCTGAAATCCCTTCCTTCTTTGTTATTTAAAAACCTAGCCTCCCCCTAAGGATTTTAAATCCCAGTTACCTTGCATTTTTCAGATTAACAAATTTTTTCTAAAAGATAATGTAGATTCTTAGACAAAATCCTGACAAATGCAAATCCTGCATAATGCAAATCCTTTGACAAAATGCAAATCTCAAGGAAAAAGATCTGCGAATCAAACGCCCCCTTAAGAGTTTATAAAGATCATAAATAACACTTGTAAAAGTTTATACTTGCTAAAAATTATTAGTAATTATGCCTCTCGTTATCCGTTTTTGATATAAAGTGCATGATTGGTTCCCCATGGTTTTCAATACACGATTGTTATACGTTGGAGCCAATATATATATATATATATATATATATATATATATATATATATATATATATATATATATATATATATATATATATATATATATATATATATATATATATAGGAGAGGGTTTAATATGAAGCCAGATGGATAACCAACAATAATCATCGGATTTAATGCCAAGATCGTATCCCAAAGTTAAAATCACTTCTCAACATATGCACTTGATACACTATCAAAATTTGAAATCTTTGTGCTCAACATATACATTTTCTTAATTAACATTACTACCTAGTTACGATACACATGTTACAACTCTTTGTGTTACTTACCTTCTAGAAACAAGCTATGATCCACATAAAGGCATGTGTATTCTACAACGAAGATGGTGAATAACATTACTAGGGTTCTTTGATGCATGTTGGTCGTCAATTGACTTCGTGTGTGTGTGAGGGTGAGGGGGGGCGATGGGAGAAAAAAAAAGTGAGTGTGAGAGTACGAATTTATAGCTCATTTTATAATATTTACAAAATAGGAAAAAGAAAACAAAACATTGATAATTGAGGCAAATTAATGTTTAAAAAAAGTATTTAAAAAAATGACTCCGTATTATAAATAAGAAATCAAGAAGACATAAAAACTTATTTTAACACGAAAAAGGATAAGCACAAGAATGATTTGGATACAGAGAATTGAATTGAATTGAATTGAATTGAATACATTATAAATTACAACACCCGTCCTTACATGCTACCAACCATTGATATTGTTTTTTTGTCAATGTACATGTGGTGTGTTTGGCGTATTATTTGTTGCTTAATTAATGCTCTACCCTTTTAATTAATTAATTAATTAATTATCTCAACAACACTAAAATAATACAATAATAACATAAAAACCATTTCCATAATGCATAATGTACAAACACTGATGCATGATAATTAAAAAAACGAATGAAGATTATATATATAAAACTTGTATGTATATGCTTCAATGCATGAATTAATGTAGCTAGAAGAATTAATTAATCAACCTGGAAAACCAGCCAAATATTTATTTCCATTAATTTCTTGATATTAAAGTACCAAAAGGAGATACGATAGAAATTTATAAGAATTTAATTAAGGAGGAAGATGAAGAAGCAATGCCTGGCTTTCCCATGTACGCCGGTGAAGAAAAAACTAAAGACGCCGGTGAACTCTTCTTCGCCGGTGGTATTAAATTTGCCGATCATGAAACAGTGAAGTCTAGCGTCGGTGGGTATGAGTTCTCTTTGCTATGAGGTTGAAAAGAAGTAAACTTGAAGAAGTCGTAGCCCATCTTCTGATGAAAAATTTTCCTTTTTTTCTTCATGGGTTTCAACTCAATCTACAGATGAATGTCTCTATCAGTCTATACATATACCTATACATACACATACACATACAAATACACTCACTGTGAGTGTGTCTGTGTGAGTGTGTGTGTGTGTGTGTGTGTGTGAGAGAGAGAGAGAGAAAGAGAAAGAGGACGTTCCCAAGAAGAAGACGAGTGTTTCTTGAAAGTATGGGGTATTTAAAAGAGTAATTGTTTTTCCCTGTGAAGACTTTTCTCATTACCCTGCATTCCTATTATTAATTGCTATTAATTAGTTTATAATTGTATTTTAGTTTGAAAGTCTTTGGATTTTGCATTTGCAATGAAGTAATCTTTTTAATGTTGTAATTAAAAAGAAGTAAATTTCAGACTTTTATGAAATTATAAAAATATGTTTTACATATAGAAAGAGAAATTTATAGCTAAAAGAACAATCATGATTATCAAATAGCCGGCCATATGTTATCCTACGTACATATAAAACCATAAGAATCACAAGTAACTTAAAATGCAAATCCAAACCAACAAGATACGTTTGACAGCAGAGCATTGTTATACGTGTATCCATTCCCGTTAATGTTTACAAATCATACACATTTCATCTCATATGTTTTTTTTTGTTAATAACGAGAGACCCAATAATTAAACTTAATCACATTCTCACGTTAAAAAAGAATTATATAATTAGTAATAAGGGAATCTATATAAAAACTTTTATTTTATTTGATTTAAATGAGGTGATAATAACACAACAAATATTGTAAAATAGGTCTGGATGTAAATACGCTTATTAAAATTTCGTGTTAACTATGTTTATCCTAATATCATGACTTTTAAATTAATATTTTATAAGATCTCAAAAAATTTATTATCTATACCATTTTAACATTAATGTTTTATTATTTTGGTAATAATATTTTATAATTATATATAGATTTTAAAAATGCTTATTTATTAAAAATACTCATGTAATACATGAGTCAATAATTTAGTGTATATATATACAATAGCCCTTGACAAAAATTAAAAATGTGTTTGATAAATAAAAGAAACTGCTCAAAATTTTTAGGAGTTTTAGGTAATGTTTTGTTCAGAGGATTTGGTAGTTAATTAGGGTGTGTTTAGATGGAAGGATGTGAAGGCCAATTTAGAATTAGAATTTCAAAATAGTTACATATCATGTTTGATTGAGAAAAAAAAAAGAATCTGGTTTCATTTAGCATTTGGTCTTCTTTCAAACTCCTATTGTCATAATCATCCCTCTTCCCCAATTATTATATAGTCGATAAAAATTTTCAGTTTGAGTTTTTAATAAAATTGAAAACAATGTCCGTTTAGTTGATGAAATTTTTCAGCTTGAGTTTTTGGTAAAATTAAAAACAAAGGTTTTTCTTGAAAACACATTTTATAAGCAAAACACGTTAAGAATGGTTAAAATAGTTTTTTAGTTTCCATTCAACGATCACATATACTCTCTCTACCAAACCCTTCCTCTTATTCAAAAACGAAAACACAATATGAAAGGATCAAAATGGAGTTTTCAATAGGTAGTTATAAATTGATAATTGAAAACTGAAAATATCTAAAAAATAATAATGGATCTTAACGCGTTTTCTGAAAACCCTTGTTTTTTGACGAAATTTTTTGCCGAAAATATGTTAACTAAACATGCACAGGTTCTCTTAAAAACACATGTTATAAGCAAAACATGTTTAGAAAGGTTAAAAGGGTTTTTTTTTTTTTTTTTTTTTTTGTTTCATTCAACCATAACACACATTCTCTCTACAGAACCATTTTTCTCATTTGAAAACGAAAACACGGTCTGAAAACGTTAAAATAGAGTTTTCAATATGTAGTTATAAATTGAAAATTAAAAAAACTGAAAACATCTAAAAACTGAAAATATTAAAATAGATTTTTCAATATGTAGTTTTAAACCCTTGGCTTTTTATTATTCTTTCATTTTATGTTTCTAACATTTTCAAATCTTGTCATACTCTAATCTTGTCATATCAATTTTATACAATCCAAATAGCACCTTGGGATGTGGATCTAAAAATATCCTTCCTATCATGTTTGGAAAAAAGGAGGAAATTTAAGATCATTCATTTTATTCAAATCATATCATTTTTAAATTTTATCATATTTAATTCCCAGCAATCCAAACACCACTTTTTTAAAATCCCAACACACGCACCCTTTAAATCATACTCCTAAATCTATACCTAATGTCCACAATGAGACTGGAACTACTTACTTGAAATCCGGATTAACACATTGATATCGATAAGCTACAAGCCTTTTGGTACAATCCAAACATCACCTTAGTTTTATTATTATTATTATTATTATTATTATTATTATTATTATTATTATTATTATTATTATTATTATTATTATTATTATTATTATTATTATTATTATTAGGGTTTATTATGAAAAAAACCAACATGTTTTCACGTTTTTTTGCGTTTTCGTCCCTCAATGTTATTTTTTTCCATTAAAAAATCTCAAGTTATTCTTTTGTTATTGGTTTAGTGAAATTTTGGACATTAGATCCCGGTTATAATTTGTGAACCGGGTTTTAAAAACTTGAAAAACCAGGTTCTAATGTCCAAATTTCATTAAAACAATAAAAAAGAATAACTTGAGGTTTTTTATGTAAAAAAATTACATGGAGGGACGAAAACGTAAAAAACGTGAAAACATGTTGGTTTTTTTAAATAATAAACCCTTATTATTATTATTATTATTATTATTATTATTATTATTATTATTATTATTATTATTATTATTATTATTATTATTATTATTATTATTATTATTATTATTAGTATTATGTGCAAGCTTAAAAGCTTTGTTTGGATGTTAAAACTTTAACTTTTGATTTTGGAATAAAGTTATTCTATGATAAGCTACTTGAAATAATTTTCAAAATAAATTTAAGTTTTTAGTTGGACAAGATTACTTTTTACCAGTTTTTTTTTTTTTTTGCATCAAAACCCTTTAAAATTGTTCTAAAATCTAAATTTCAGATATGAATTTATTTTAAATTTGTTTGCATTCAGGATTAATAGATTGATACATATGAAATTACTTTTTAATTCTTAAAGAGAAGAGTATACTGATTTTTTTCCAGCACGATCAGAGATGACCCATATGACATCCTCATTCCTCTAGGGAACACTACCCTCACCTCTCCCTAATAAAGGGTAATTATAATTTTAGGTGAAACGTGATGATACCGTGTGACAATTTATATTATCATTTATTATACATTTGTTTTGTTTTCTAGCATCTTGCTAGTATTATTCTTCATATATCGAGATTTTGGATTTCGGGTTTCGAGGGTGATGACAATTATGTCGTAGCTTCCAGCCCGTTATCTTCTTGCTGTTCAAAAAATAAGTTTATTATACATTTAGATTTTAAATATTGTTTTACGGTTTTACCTATTTTTTACATTTATCCCTACTTTATTAATGTTTATAAGTAAGGGAAAATTACCAAGAAAGCTAATATAAAATATAAAATTTGACAATAAAGATATTTTAAAAATTTTTTTTGACAAGAAAGGTAATATAAAATTTTATTATGTCCGAGAAAGATTATGAAATTCAAATTTTAGGTCAAGATAATCAAATATTATTCGCTTATCAAAAAAGGGAGCATAAAATTAAAAATTTACCTTCTTAATTTGTCATCAATACCCTTTTTTGTCAAATTTGAATTTTATGTTATTTTTCTTGACCTAAAAAATTTTACATTACCTTTATTGACAATTTTTGAATTTTATATTACCTTTCTTGGTAATTTACCCTATAAGTAACGACAAATGCATTGATAACATTATTGTTAATCATAAACAATATATTAATACATTGTAATAATTGTTAACGATAAATGCTCATTAAAATACATTAATACTTATATAGTGTTTTTTTAAACGACAAACTATCATACTCTTACTCCTAAAGTACTTCTTTACTACAAGACTTACTTACTCTACCTATATAGTGTTTTTATTTACTGGATTTCTAAAATTTGTAAATACTTACATAAAATAATACTTAGTAGAGACAAAAGATAAAATATTAAATATATAAACAGTTACGAGAGATAAAAATTGAGAAATTTTTTGTTTGAACATATAAATATTTACTTATATATAGCAAATAATAAAAATAATTTCAATCATTGAACAATGATGCTTTTTATAAATGACATGTAATAAAATAATGTTGTGTGTATATGTATATATATGTGTGTATATATATAATTAATATTATGCTAATAATAATAATAATACAAATTCTTAAATAACTAACAATTATAATAATATTAATATAACTTTTTAAATACTTAATAATAATAGAATAAAATATATATAGTTAAAAATAAAAAATCAATTTGATGAAAAACCAAAAATGAAATGAAGTTAAATGACAAATTGGTTATTTCTAAAAAAATTGAATAGTTAAAGGGTAAACTATTATATTTTGTACACATTTGAGTACTAAATTATTATATTTTACATTTGGCCTATTTTGTAAACATTTAGCCATTAATTTTAATCAGTTTTTCAAAATAAAACAAAAAACTAAAGTTCAATGACTAAATTTATTAAAAAAAATAGTTTAATTACTAAATAAGATAAATTTAAAAGTTGAATGGTCAAAAATAACCTTAACCCTTTATTTATTTATTTATTAAGTTAGAGAAATCTTTGCTTTGGGAGACAAAATTTAATAACAAGGCAAAGAATCAAGAAAGAAATAGCGGGTCAAGGCCCAAGAGGGGCCGGTCAAAAGAGAAGCAAAAAGACAAAAACAGCCCTGGATCCTCCCAGTCATATTCACCTAATACATTAAAACTGTCGGAGATAGAGGGGTTTTGGGTGGAAGAATAAATGGGGTCTGAGAAGCGGAGTTGTTGAAACGCAAAACCCGATCTTTTTCCCCGGTCCAAAGCTACTACTACCGCCCGGTGTCACATAACCCTACGTTCCATAACTTTTTTTTTTTTTTTTTTTTTTTTTTTTTTCACCAGGAAACACACACCGACCCTGCTTCTAAATTTACACATTTTGTTAATGAGACGGGACTTAAACCTCAAACTTAAGATCACCTTTAAGTCTTTAACACCTACATTATATAACTTAATCAATAATGTTTTATGACACGTTATAAAAATACCAATATTTATGAATTAATCTGAACAAATAAATATTATTGAAAGCTATCAATCAATATTCACTCAACATCATCCAAGCCTCATCCCTTGTTTGATATTCTCTACTACTTTTTCCCCTAGTAGAAATAATAAATTTTACTAAATTTGTTAAAGTCTATTAAAAATCCATAAGAACCTAATTACAACATCTATCAACTTATGAGTTTTGTAAACATATCAAAGAGTGTGACATTTTGTTTTAAAAAAACACGATTATGCAATTTTTTTAACATTTTGATGTCATTTTAAAAGATGTTTTCATCCTGTAATTTTTAAAACTTATCTTTTAAAGATGACGATCTCAATTCTCAAACACCTTGTATGAAAGGATGAATGGCAAATTTGACAATTTCTAACATACTTTTTTAGTCTTTGGTCCCTCTCTCTCTCTCTCTAAATATTTCTTTACACATACATCATATATAAAATAATAAATATTATTTTGAATGTAATTTTGTATGTGAATGTATCAATGACAACAAATTTGCTAATTCGTGAAACAAATTTGATATTATTCTATTCTGCCTACAAAGAACATTAAATAATAATTCAAAATAGAGTAAATTACATAAATGGTCTCTGTGGTATTATATAACTTACGAATTTCGTCCCTAGCACAAAGTAAATACATAAATAGTCCATAAAACTCAAAACTTGCTCGAATTTAGTCTCTGAAACTAACTGTCGTTAACTTAGGTAATAAGTTAGGGATATTTTTGTCTTTTTGACTTTGCAATGACCATTTATGAAACATTTAATAAACTTTTAATTATTGAAGGTTATTTAATTTATATTTAATTAAAAGGAAATTTATGTAAATTTTTAAAAAAAAAATCTTTAAAAAAATTCCACAATCCTATCATCAAAAGAACCCACCTCGTTAATTTCCGTCATCCTCGCCTCTCTCCTTGTTGATTCCAGAAACCGTCTGCAATTTCCCCCATTAGGACTCGGTTGTTGCTCTTGTCGATTAAGCGTTGACGACGAAAATACTTCACCGACCAAAGAAATACTCCAACAGAAAATGCATCACATGTTACCTTTGAAGGAGATACTCTATATTATTGTCGTCGGCCATCTATTCTCGTCGGTTAAGCTAATTCTTCAGATGATATTTTGATTTACGGTTCCTTCAAAGATAACGATGAAGAAATGTAAGGTTCATTTGAGGATATTTAGGTTCCTTAGATGACGATGAAGAGAGATCTAGATCTATTATATATTTTGGCTCAAGATCTTTACTGATTCACAGAGAAAGTGAGGAAACAAAGCCGAATTTTACCTCTGTTCCTCGTATGATGTATGATTTCTTGTGCGTTAGTGTTTACTGATTTGAGAGTTCAATTACGATTTCAGAATATGATTAATGATTTCGAGTTCTTGTACATATCAGATTATCAAAAGTATTTCAATTTCATTTCTGTTATTGTTATGGACATGTGTGGATGTTTGTATTAGTCCTTCAACAATCTACGAGTCTTTCTGTTGAGATTATTTGTTCTTCACATTTTACTCATGTTCTTGTTCTTCAGGTTTCTATCTTGATGTATACTAGTTTATTACCCGCGTATTATGCGGATGTTTTTAATATATATAAAATATAATAAATAAAAAGATAAAGATATAAATATTATTTTTTAAACAAAAGTATATAAGGTGATATTATTATTTATTATGACCTATTAATTTTGTATAATTCTAAATATATATGAAGATTAATTATTTTCTTATATATTTTTTTAAACTTTTATTATATTATCTTATAATTAATAAGTTAGTAGATTATTAGATTTTGTTTGATTTGATTTGAATTTAAAAGTGAATTATATTAAATTTAGATAGATTTAATTAATAAGTTAGTAGAAGTATTAGATTTGATTTGATTTGAATTTAAAAGTGGATTATATTAGATTTGGATATATTTGATTTAAATTTCATTATTCTTTTTAAAATCTATAACTGCCACGTGCCGATTCATGGGGACGACACGTCGTTTCACCAGAAAAGAGTATAGTTACTTTTTAATAGTATAGATAGATTCTCAGTTTATTATACTGTTCATTGAATTTAAGCTTATTTCTTCTTAGGTTCATTCAAGAATTTTTCTTGTTATTCTGAATGTTAATTTAAGGTTCTTAATGAATTATTCAAAAACATGATGAACTCACATGAATGCTTCAAGAAAAAAAAAAGAAAAAATTCGATTGAAAATATAAATCATTATTAAAAAATTTACGTAGATGGTCACTGTAAGGACAAAAAATACAAAAATACCCCTAAACTTAACACCTAAATTAATGACAATTAGTTTCAGGGACCAAATTCGAACAAGTTATGAGTTTTATAGACTATTAATGCACATACTTTGTGCTAGAGACGAAATCTGTAAGTTATATAATAACACACATATATACAATTTATGTAATTTACTCTTCAAAATATTATCAAGTTTGAGTTAGCAATTAAGATTTCAATGGACAATTACAAAGGCTAGATTACATAAGGCTTCCTCCTTATATAAAACTTAAATGTGTGGAGTATTTGTCATGTTAGGGGAAACCAAATGAGAAGGGGACGACCAATACTACCCCCTAACATGCAAACAAGTCGTACCAATCTACAGTCGGCGATTAATGTATTTTTATTGGTTTCATATTTTTTTATTTGATTAAACAATTATAAAATCATTTGGGGAATTGATTATCTATCAATCATAATTTTTTTTAACTTTGCCTTGTCGAGTAGCGTTTAAAACACGTACAGCCCTTGTTTTTAATTTAAAAACAATTTCTGTAAAGTACAATGTCGCAAACAATAATCATCTTTAATTAAATATGTTTTAACATTATATTCTTAAGACTAATTAAGTAAAAAATATATCATACCCCGTCCATTAAATTGTTGATTATAAATATGCAATCGGTTAAAAATAAATAATATGAAATATATATATTTTTAACTACTTTATATAAATTATATTTAATTATTTAATATATAACATAAAAAATTATTTTATTTTATACAAAAGAGAGATCATTACAATGATCTAGTGAAGAGCTTTGATTAGGGCTGAAATCAACCGATGTCCGATGAATCATTTGACGTGAAGTTCGTTTATGTTTGTTTCTTTATTAGACGAAAAAATATGAACAAAATTTTTTGGTCGTCTAATTAAATGAACGAACATGAACATAGATTTTGTTTATTTATTTTTGTTCGGGAACATTTAGTTACGTTCGTTCGTTTATGTATCATAAGTTCTATTTATTATCTTTGCTATAAATATATTATTATTATTATTAAAATTATAAATATGAGTGTTGACATTAAATGAAGATAAAGAAAATTTAAATGCTAGAAAGATGTTAACTTAGTATTGATATTTGATATTGAGCTTATTGTTTTTTTAAAACATCAATTTATTATTATCATCATAATTTGATGTCATTTATAAAACTTAGGGGTGAGCATGAGGCAGTTTGGTTCAATTTTTGGCCGAAACCTAACCGAAAATTCCAGTTTTTGAAATAGAGTAATCGTTCGGTTCAGTTTTTTTCCGGTTTCGATTTTTCATTATTATATTATAATTAAATTAAACGATGCATTATTATATACATACATCATTTTTAGTTATTCAAAAGTTTAAAACATAATGTCAATTTAAAAATGTGAGATTATCTAGATGATTGTTATAACAAACAACCAAAGCCAAGTATTAAACATCCATGAACAATTTTTCTAAAAATTGTTATCTTATTCCGGTTAAAAATTTTAATTAAAATTTGACATGAATTATGTAACTTGTTTGACAGTATATGATTTATTAGATTTAGTAGGGGTGAGCTCGGTACCGTACCGAACCGAACCGGTACCGATCCCGAAAATACCGAAACCGAATTATTAGTTTTGGAAGAACCGAATACCGAACCGTATAATTTTATATGGTGCCGGTTCGGTTCCGAATACCGAATTTTAGCTAATTTAAAAACCGAATACCGAATTTTAGCTAATTTAAAAACCGAATACCGAACCGAATATATTAATTCGGTACCGGTCGGTACTGGTACCGGTTCGGGTTCAGGAAATGGTACCCGTCGCTCACCCCTAAGATTTAGAGTAAATTACATAACTGGTCCATATGGTTTACTTAGAATTTCGGATTTCGTTCTTAAACTTCATTTAATACATCAGTGGTCCTTGTTTTTACTGTTTGTTTTCATCATCAGTTCCTCTTTCGTTAAACTTAACTTTTACTCTGTTAAATTAGTTAGAATACCCTTTTAACCCTTTTCATTGTTACATACATTAAGTTGGTAGATCATATTCTAATTGGACCTTGTAATACAAAATTCTCATTTTAATTAATTATTTACTTAATAAAGAGTTTAATAATCTATTGTCACAATATTTCTTTTGCTTTTAAAATTATGGTTAATGTTTAATTGAATAAAATAGAATAAAATTATATGACTTTGAATGCCTTTGATGTTCTTCCTCCTCTTCTTGATAAATATTTAAACTCAAATGCCTAGATCGTTGATTCATACGATTCTGTGATTTCTAGATTTTGTACTAGATCGTTGATTTTACCCACCCACCAAACTTACGACATCGTTCTGAACCTTATATTATACTCATCCACATTAACCTATTGCTTTGTCCCACGTTACCATACCCCTATCCTAACCCCACTCCATCCTTCTGACCTTACCCTACCACCAATCTACCCACCTGCCAAACCTATCACATTTCATCTTACCCTTACATTACACTCACCCACTCTACTATACCCTACCCCAAACCCACTTTTAAACCATCCTACCCAATCCCACCCCCATCCTACCCATCCATCCACCCACCCACTCATACCCTACACTACCCACCCACTCTACCTTACCACTAACATAGTCACCTACTAAACTTACCATATCTCATCCAATCCTTATATTACACTTACCCACCCTACCACACCCTATTATACATTTGCCCAACCCCACCCAACTCCATCCTACCTTACCTCACCACTAATCTACTCACATACCAAACGTATCACATCTCATCATGCTCTTACATTGCAAATATCCACCCTACTTAATCACACCCTATAATACCCTAACCTACCCGAATCCTACCCCACCCAGACCTCCCTTACATGACCATTATCCCACTTTAACATCACCACATCGAATACTATTTTGTTTATGTAGTAAACATTGTTTAATTTAAAATTTAAAGAATTTGTTTTATGAATTTATGAAGAAAAAATTGGTATATGAAAAAATAATGAAAAAAAGAACATCATAGTTTTTAAATATCTATATAAATTTATAAAAAAAAAAAACTATTGATTAAGAGTATTTTGGTCATTTGTCATGATAATATTCAAATTTCATTGAGATTTACGAACCAAATAGAAAACAATAATGAATTGAATCTTAATTCCATTTCATTTCTACCAACCAAACAAGTGGCGGTATTTGAATTCAGACATATTTCGTTCATCCCAAAATTCTATTCCGTTGACCGATTTCATTTTTTCAGCAAACATTTTGCGAACCAAACGCTGCCTAAATAGGGATTCCACACAACTGTGATCGAGAGTTGATATTTGATCTTTTTTTTTTTGGTGTATTTGTAGTTTGTTTATATTGTTTTTTAAATTGTTGATATTTGATCTTTTTTTTTTTTTTGTATTTGTAGTTTGTTTATATTGTTTTTTTAAATTAATATTGATGTATCGTATTTAAAAATTTTAGTTAATATTTGATTTTTATTTCTTTAAATATTTATTATTGTAACAAAATGTTAATAAAGAAATAGAAGGGTAAAAATGTCTTTGTATACAAATAACAGACGAGATGTTAAGTTTAACAAAACAAAGATCGATTTAAATGAAGTTCAAGAATAAATCTGTAATTTAAAATAAGGGCAAATGACCAAAAATAGTAACAAGTTTTGACATTTTTATCATTAATAGTAACATTATTTATTTTTTATCATTAATAGTAACAACCTTTTATTAGTCTATCGATAATAGTAATGGATGACCTGTAAACCTGTTTAGCAGGTCACCAACTTTTCAGTTATCAAAAATAGTAACATCTTTTCAGATTTTTATCAATAATAGTAACATATCAAATTAAAAACATCATTTTTTTTATTTTATTAAGTTTCTAATATTCCATAAACACCAAAATAAACCAAATTTTATTCCGAATATTTAGGGATAAATAATATTCGATTAATTATTGACAATTATATATAATACAAATAAAAAAATACTGCGAATCATTTCAATTTTCACTTTTTCCAACAAAAAGCTACGAACCATTATTTTCTTAGTTTTTCCAAATAAAATAATACAAATCGTTCCATTTTTTAGTTTTTTCCAATCTAAATAGGCCATAGTTTTTTTTATTTAAAAAACAAAAAATCAAAATGAGTCTCAATATCTTTCATTCATAAAACTATAAACCACAATGAGTCATGGTTTTTCCATTCATTGAAAAATTAAAAACTGAGTGTGTCGCAATACTTTTTTCATTCGTGGTAGTTTTCATTTGGAATAAAAAAATTACAAATTTATCGGTTTTTTAGTAAATTCCAAACAAAATTGATTACAAACCATACAACTTTTAGCTTTCCCGAATGAAAAATACGACCCAATCATGTTTTTGATTTTTTTTTTTACAAAAAACTATAAATCATTTTGATTTTTCGTACAAAATAATTGCAACTCATTTATTTTGTGTTTTTAACAACGAAAAAAACTATCAATTATTTCAGTTTATAGTTTCGTACAAGTGGTTATGTATCGTTTTTATGGATTGCAATATTTTTAATTCGGCAAAACAATAAACTGAAATAATTCATAGTATTTTTCGTTGTTAAAAACACAAAAATAAATGTGCTGCAATTATTTTGTACGAAAAATCAAAATGATTTATAGTTTTTTGTAAACAATCTAAACATGATTGGGTCGTAGTTTTTCATCCGGGAAAACTAAAGGTTGTATGGTTTGTAATCAATTTCGTTTGAAATTTACTAAAAAACTGAGCAATTTGTAATTTTTTTGTTCCAAATGAAAAGTACTACGAATGAAAAAGTATTGCGATCCATTCATTTTTAGTTTTTCAATGAATGGAAAAACCATGACTCATTGTGGTTTATAGTTTTATGAATGAAAAATATTGAGACTCGTTTTGATTTATTGTTTTTTAAATAAAAAACTATGACCCATTTAGATTGGAAAAAACTAAAAAATGAAACGATTTGTATTATTTTATTCGGAAAAACTAAGAAAATGATGGTTCGTAATTTTTTTGTTGGAAAAAGTGAAAATTGAAATGATTCATAGTATTTTTTTCATTCATATTATATATAATTGTGAATAAATAATCGAATATTATTTATCCCTAAATATTCGGAATAAAAATTTGGTTTATTTTGGTGTTTATAAAATATTAGAAAACTTAATAAAATAAAAAAATTATGTTTTTAATTTGATATGTTACTATTATTGATAAAAATCTGAAAAGATGTTACTATTTTTGATAACTGAAAAGTTGATGACATGCTAAACAGGTTTACAGGTCATTCATTACTATTATTGATAGAAAAATAAAAAGTTGTTACTATTAATGATAAAAAGTAAATAATGTTACTATTAATGATAAAAATATCAAAACTTGTTACTATTTTTGATCATTTGCCCTTAAAACAAACCACATGGTAATTTACTTTGAGATTTATAATTGGTACTTCTTCCTAAACTTTTAAAAGTAACATCTAGAATGAACTTCGTGTAATATTAAAGTTATTAAACTACCCTTTTAATTGTAAAACTTAAAAATATATACACCTTTTATTGTTCTAAATAAAAATGAAGATAATAAAAAGTTTACGTTTAACAAAAATAGAGAGTAACCAACTTATTTGATTTTTTTACCAGATCTATTTCAAATGAAATGATCCATTCATCAAATGGTATGATTCATTAGTTGTATTTGTGACGGTGGTAATAATTTTTCTAACAATAACATGAATACATGTTCAGTGGCAGATTCGTCGGTGTCACTTTTTTGAAATAAGTTTAATAGTTAGATTTTCGAATTTTTTTCTAAAACGGATCGGGTCACTAAAACGAGTTGTCAACACAAAATTAACAAATAACAAGAGTTTTCTATTTAAAAAATAGGGGTTTTTCATAAAATCAGACCGGTTCTTCAAATAATGTTTGGACTTTATTTTTTTGGGTTTTTATATAAATATTTTGGACTTTTTATTCACTAATTTGCTTGTTGTTAACATCTTCTTTTTAAATTCTATTAGTTTGTTTTTATTTTTTTGATTTAAACTCAGTAATATTTCAATAAATTTGAATAATAAAGACAATTAATATAAGTTAGATATGTATCTAGTACTTTTATAAATTTTTTCGTAGGTGTCACTCCAAAAAAATCGTATGTGTCACTTGAATTTTTGATACATACGTAAATCAATATTTTAAAAATTTATCGGTGTCAACCATTCAATATAATTAGGTCCCCCATGTATATGTTTGGATGAATATTAATAGTTTTTTAGGGGTATGGTATTTGGTTTTGATTATTAAGAGTGATAATTATATTATTGTGTTATAGTAACGCAAGTAATGTATTTCAAGTTTTTGGATTGCATTGTTTAATATTTGATTATTTGTGTTAAGATTAATCTTACCATATTGTTTTAAAAACTAAGATCGAAGTGTAGCTTATATTGCTTATAATTAATTATTTGGTAATTTTACAAGTGAAAACGCAAGTTCAAACACTTTAAAAAATGACTATTGGATAATTGTTATAACAAAAAACAAAAACTAAACCAAACACCAAATTTTTAGCAATACTTTTTATTACAACTATTATCTAATCATTAGTTTCCAAAAACACCGTTTCAAATGCAAAAGCAAAAACCTCTTAATGTTCTTCCACATCGTACAAACGTTATTATACTAGTGATACACATGATAATATGATATACGCATACACATGCACAACATGTTTTGATATGGTATTTATATATGGCATGCAGACGTACGTACATATATATAGCTAGGGTTTCAGTTCCATCATCTTAAGGAGTTGTTTCATGTTCGTTAAAGGCGATTGCTTCGGTGAGTGAGCGGCAACAATGACTACAGCCTCCATGACGGTACCAAATACCACAACACCCATATCTGCAACCCCGTCTCCAACCACCACCACGCCAGCCGCCGCCGCCACCACCCCAACCACCGCTGCCACCAGGTCCTCCCCAGCCACCACCACCATATCCTCCGCGTCCACCCCAACCACCTCCACCACCAGGTCCTCCCCATCCGCCACCACCACCAGGTCCTCCCCATCCGCCACCACTGTATCCACCCCAACCACCTCCACCACCAGGTCCTCCCCATCCGCCGCCACCGTATCCATCCCAACCACCGCCACCACCGTACCCACCCCAACTACCGCCACCACCATATCCATTGTTCACATGATATCCTTCCGGACTTTTATCTGTTGCATCCATAACCAAATTAATTATTAAAATACGTACCAAAGAGTATCAACATTCATCATTCCATTGAATATAAAGCAAACGAATCGAATTGAGTTCACAAAATAAGGTTGACAGCCAAACTCACCATTCTCACTTTTTGATGTTTCGACTTGCTCAGTAGAAGATATCACAGAAAGAACAAGCGCAAACAGAACACCGAGAACTAGAAGCTGCCTTGTCTTCATATTTCACAGAAATTAGTACGTTAATTAATTCATTTGTGGTATTATTACTTACTCTTTTAATTAGCAACTATATATAATATAGGAGAAGCTCGATCAATGGCTGGCGAGTGGCGAGCATTAACTCATGTGTATTGTTGGTTGTTGTACGGGTTTTTGGATTCTTATACGAATTCAATTCAAAGCATTAGGCAATCTTTGAAACTTCTGATTTCTATAAATAGTAAAACTCGCTAATTTGTCTTCATCTCTATCAAACGAGCCGTGCGCAACATACATCCAACGGACATGTATAGACTTTACAACAATTGTGGTTAATCTGTTTGCTGGGTGTAACATAATCAGATGTTTTGTAAGTGCATATATATCGTATCTCGAGATCGACGTATATAACTGTTGGAAATCAAATGATATAAGCAAAGTATTTACTAAGTATGTTATTTGCTAAGTATACGTTAATTAAATTAGATCTAACAGAGATACCAATTCTATAAGTAAATCTGTTAGGAAAAGACAAGAAAACGTTTTTAAACAGTTTAGCTATTAGCGAATAACTGTGACTATTTAGGCAATAGTTATTAGGAAGTTAAATTCGGTTATTAGTTGTGTTGATTGATAAATGACGCACCCTACTACCCTAGGAAGCACCGGTTTATAAACAGTCACATACAATATTAACCACACCGGTTCAATTACTATAAATATGTGTATGTATTGTTTTATAAACGTATTCCCAATCATAAAATAACAGAATAATTAACAACATATTTTGAAATTTCGAACAATAACGTACGTAAATAATTGCAAGAAAAAGTTGGTCTTAATAAAAAAAAAATATCCCTTCTGCCAAGTGAAATCCGCTCATTCCACATTCTTAATGGGCCTCCAGAAACTAACAATTGATAACGGGCCTCCAAAAACTAATAGTAAGAACTAGGAAGCCCGATATGATGATGACAACTGTCAACTGATAAGAAATAATGGGACAGGAGGCAACATATATTGGAGTTGGTCCAGTTGTATATCCATCTAGCCGTAAGCCATCTATGTGATGTACCACAAAACTACATTTTCATTCTTATCAATCCAATCAAAATTCATTTGTTGGTCTAATCTATTTTCCTTGTCCGCGTGTCTCATTTTTCATTCGATTTCTTTTAAAGACAAATTAATCATAAGGTACGTTTGGTTAGCGGATTTCTTGATATTCACAAGGATTTGCATTTTAAATCGTGTGTTAGGTTTGCAGATTTCAGTAGTGATTTAAAGTTCTTGGATTCCTTAAATCTTATCTTTTTTTGTTATTTAAAAGCCGAGTCTCTTTCTTGAGATTTTAAATATTAGTTACCTTGCATTTTTTTTGATTAAAAAATTATCCTAAAAGATTTTGCAAATTCTTTGACAAAGTGTTGATAAATGAAAATGCCGTAGAATTTAAATCCTAAACCCCCTAAGAAGTTGTAACCTTTGATTTTTTACATGGGATCCCTAAACTATTCCTTTGCCCCAAGACTTACTTTTGTCACCTAAAATTCAACTTGTCTCCGACGGGAGTTAAACCCGTGACCTCTCATTTACATATAACCTCTCTTACCAAATGGGATAAACGCCTAAACCCATTGTGGTTTCATGTATTAATCCCTTCCATCACAACATGCATAAAAAGAATACACTTAAAATAAATTTTATTGTTGATAACAAAATAATTTATCGTAATTTTAACTAAAAATTATCAATAAAGCCGGATTGTTAAAAATGTCAAAATCGTTACTAAAATAATTTATCGTAATTTTTGAAAGTGCGTTAACTTTTTAATTCTATGATGACAGATTTTGTTTATTTTACTAGAAATAAAATTAATAAACTAGGATGTGTTTGTTTAAGGGTAATATGTTTGAAGATATGGATTTAAAGAGGATAAATATGTTTGGTTTAGATGTATGAGTTTTATACTTTTATTCTATGGTAATCAAAATCATGTTACCTTTCAAAAAGGTAGGGTTTGCCAAACCCATTCTCAAGATTCTTTCCGAAATCAATAGAATTGGAATGAAAAATTCATTCTTTTGTATGTTTGGTTAGCTAAAAGAAAAAGAAAAAGAATTATTTTTAATATAAAATTTTCTCTCATCTATTGGAATCTATTTTATTATCTAATAGACAAAAAATTAATATTTCAATCTAATAATACGTTTTTCCAGTCGACACTACTACCATACTAACCCCACATCACCCACCCCTTACCTAACTATTCCTCATTCTATCATACCCCACCCCACCTCATCCCATCCCATCCCATCCCACCCTACCTAACCATACTTTAACCCATCTACCCCTATTCACCCATATACCTTACCTTACCTCACCTACCCTAACCTTCCTACCCAACCTAACCATACTCACCCCACACTACAAGAAAATGGAGCAAATTGGACGGCCACTTATTGCGACGACTTTCTGCGACGACGTGTCGTCGCACGTCTTTTGAGACGACTTGTTACTTTTCTGAGACGACTTTTGTCGTCGCAAAAAGCCCATTTTCTTGTAGTGCCATGTCACCTACCCTAGCCACTCGACTCAATCTTACCTCACATACCGTACACCCACTCATCCCATCTTAATTTACTAACTTAATAGAAAATTAACAAAGAATAAAGTTTAATTTCATTTATTCCATTCCTGTCCTGCCAAACAAACAACAAGGAATGAAATTTAATTTAATTCCATTTATTTCAGCTTTCTATTTCTTTTGAAAACATTTTACAAACCAAACGTCCACTAAAATTCCTTCACAAATGGTTTATCATTAATGGTTTTAGATTTCTAATAAAGAGACGTGAAGAGTTTAGGATGACCCCAAAACTTAGGACTTATGGTGGAAGTTGAAGGTGGAAGTTATTATGGTAAAATAAGTGACATTATTGAGCTAGACTATTTTTCCGGATATAAAGTTGTGTTTTTTCGTTGCGACTGGGTTGACATTCGATCTTCAAGAGGGTTAAAGAAAGATAAGTATGAGTTTCCTCTCACTACAAAAAAATGCCTTTTAGTGACTGAAAAAAGTGTCAGTAAAAACTCAAAATAGTCACTAAATCCCTTTAGACTTTCTCCTTCTGAAATAAAATCAGTCACTAACGCAGCCGTTGGTAAAAGTCTTTACAAACACAATATTTCAGTCAGTAAAGAGGCAAGAGTTTTAGTGACTAAAATTTTCGGTAGGTATAGGATGCTATTCAAACTGCTTGACTCCATCACACCATTGTTTTACCCTAAAAGTTTCAGTCAGAATAGGTCTAAAAGATTTTTAGTGACTTAAAATTTCAGTCACAAAATCCTTAATATTATAATTTATATAATTTATATTTTTCTATTTGTTTAATTATATATATACTGAAAGCAATTAAAAACTACATAATATGAACAAAAAGGTAACTTGATTACTTGAATCATAACGTGTACATCTTGATATAATCCAAAAATAACAAGATTGTTTACACTTCAATCGATCTATCCTAAACAAAAACTAGAAAACATAATGCATTGCTCGGTGGTGAAATCATCCGATATTGATGTTGAAAGTCTTGCGATTAGTAGCCTAAAACAAGAAAAATCTCACTTTAAATGATCATATAAATGTTCTATGTATATAAAAATGGGCATTACAGATCTTTTCAATTTGAGTGAAGTAATGGCAAAGAGCCAAGGACTAATACCAATGCACAATTAAGTTGTAACTGAAATAATTAAATACTAAATCTCCGAATCTGATTTATCTTTCGACCTTAATCATTCATACTAGTAAGTTGTAGCTGGAAATAATTCAAGAAATAAATTCTAATAGTTTCATTTCTAGATCAATACACAATTAAGTGAGAAAAATACACTCCACAAGCCACAAAGCTATGAATCAATGATGGAATCCAATTATAGCATGCATATGACTTAATTGTAGTTATAATATTAATTATAGAATAAACTAAAGACAATGTTGATTTAAAATAAATAAATAAAGAAAAACAAATAGCAAAACATCAATGCTAAATGTTTTATGTTTATGATAATTGTATCGAAAAAGAATAATGAGTGGATGAGGAGTAGTAACATGAGAAAAAGGGTCATAAAAAACCAAGTACATATACAGAGATGGATCACAAAAAACCAAGTATATTTACGGAGATGAGATGAACTAGACCGGATTTAGAGAACTACCTAATGCAGCAACATACCTCATCTCAGGATTACTCCAGTTCCTGTTGTAAAGCTTGATTTGATGACAAAATTATCATCCAAATAAAAGTGGAACTCCCATTTCATGAAACGTGATTCTACACAAATGCTAAGTTCATAAATATTTGACACCAATGATGATCCAAAAGACAGAAGAACTTACTTGCAATGAGTAGCAATGGCTTCCAGGCTAAGAGTATTGAATCCACCGCAACTAATATGAATGATAATGTTCAAACTGGGGCAGCAGGGCAAGTTCCAGAGGAAGGAGAAACTGTGCAAGTGTATTTAGAAAGTTATATAAAACCTAATCCTACAAACAGAGAGAATTTTTACCTGAAAATCGAGATTGTTTTGTTAAGGAAACGATTAGGAACCGACTAACTTTGAAAGGAGGCGGCACAAATTTGAAGTAATCCCTTAAAAGCCTGCATGAAGTAACCAAGCTATGTTAAATGATTTGTATAATGATGGTTCAGCAGTTCAGGTAACTGCTGCTCCGACGAAGCCTTCTTGACCCCCTCCCATGCCACCCCGGCTCCGACCAGCAGCCTTCCTTGCCATCTTCTTTAATTTCGATCTTCGTAGATCTGTACATGTAGCTTGAATCTTGATTTCTCTTAGTAAAATACAAACATTAGAATTCTAGAGTTGTTGGATCTTTGATTTGCAGAAATTCTCAAACGGCATAGAAGGATAGTTTTTAGGGTGAGAGAGAAACCTACATCCTTCTCATGCAGACTCTTCTCAAGCAAGAACCTGGATTCTACAAGTTAATCCGGGCCAAGTCATAGATGCTTATCATAGATAATACATTTTGGAAAGACAGTTAATAAAACATGTTTTTTTTACAATCACCTTTCCTCAGTGCTTCTTCTTCTGGAATTGTTGTTATTGTAGCATCTGTAGCTGCAAAAATTGCAGAGTAAGATTCAATAACCATTTATTAAACAACACATTGTATCAAATATAAACCAATAGAGAGATTCTGACACCTTTTTTCAGCTAGCTAAGCCACAGGATCGTCATAAGATCTAGTGGGAGGTTACTTATAAAAAAGATAGTTATACAAATAAATAATGCTAGAAACTGCCACAACATATGCCAACCGAGTTGTGATTTTCCACAAAACTTCATTATTACCGTCTACGTTTGATAGTGATCCCCCTATAGCAACTTCTTTGAAAATATTGTCTGCAAGATTTAAAAGTGGATTCAAAGGACAATATAAGAATGCAAGTCACAAAACTTCATTATTACCGACTACGTTTACCAAATCCCATGATGATTTCCTTAAATCTTAAGTGGTTGGGTTGAGTTTATCATCTGATACATGAAAACCCACAAAAGTTAAATTATCTCAATCATTACCAAGTACAAGACCTTACCAATAACCATCAGATGCCCACTATAATTTCATTTCCATAGACCATAATATGGTACTTATGATGCACATTAATAATATAAATTGTAGTGTTCCCAAATGTAGAAGGACAGAAAAAAAAATACATGAACTTACCTGATGGATTGGAACATGATAACCAAAGTTCAAAGCAGAAAAAGACGAAACCCATTAATGCAGATCAAGAAGTCATTCTTCTTTTCACTTTCTATGTGACATAAACCGATTAGAGGGAACTCCCTAAAAATCTAATTAGAAATTGTCAACAAAAAGCATTGAATGAAGGCACTATATTGCAACTAAATAAAGGCCCACTAAACTTATGAAATTGTCTTTTAATCCTACTTTTGTAGGAAACCAATTAAAGTTGGAAGTTCAATTATTGTAAGAAATACATCAAAGTACGAAGTGAAATGATCAGTGTCAGTAACCTCCATTGAAGCTATCTTGCTGAAAGTGTTACATTCTTCTGTTCTGCCAAAAAAAATTCTTTTGTGAAAGTTTGACATTCTTTTGCTGTTTTGGGACTTTTTTACAATAGAATATTTAACTTGTTGGTACTTAACGCAGGTTATTGTGCAATTCTTTTCACAACATTTTTTTTACAGTTTTGGTGGTTAAGATTTTCATTGGTGTACTAACTTGTGATGTGAATGAGGTAAGCCACAGGGAACCAACATTGGTACATATACATCAAATAGGCTGCCAAGAGAATGTTTATTGAAATACTTCTTTCAAGATTTCATTTATGCATTTTATCGAACACTTAACATGCATGTTAACTTACCAAATAGAGACTTGGTCAAACCAATCTATTATAAACAACAACAATCTTACTAATTCATTTGACACATCGAGACTCGACTTCATCTTCTAACCCCTTAGAATTAAACTTGTTGACTTGAAGTTTATAGACATTCTCTTCGAACCTGTATACGGAAATGAAACTAAAAGTATGGAGTTGAATAACTACGAGGAGCGAGTAAATAATACATAGCACATAAACAATATAAATTTAGAGAATCGAATGATTGAAAACCATAACGTACCTGTGAAGAGCACCTGACGATCAGAATTCCACTTATGAGTAGATCACGATCACGCTGATCCACCAATTGAGATGAGCAGTTGAGCGGTTGAGATTCAGATTGTTTGAGTAAGAAATTCGATCGAGAGTAGTTTTGAAAGCGGTTATAGGTTGGGCAATAGATAGATGACGACGTGCAGGGAAGAGCATGGCCTGACGGAGCAGAGTGGAAACCGGGAAGTGCATAGCAGGGGGCGGAGTATGTGCATAGCGAGGTAGGAATGGAGGCAATGAGTTGAATCAGTGATCTGCCTAAAGAGAGCGAGAAAGAGCAACTGACTGAAATGATGGACAGAGGGAGGATTAGGGCTCGATGAAATTTGGGGTTTTTATATTTTAATCTTTCAAAGTTTTTACCTACTTTAATTTCAGTAGGTAGGGTACATTAGTGACTAAAATAACTTCAGTCACTAAAAGTGTTAGTCAGTAAAGGTCATTTATCTTGTAGTGTCTAGTAAATTTTTCTAAGCCAGTGGTACACATAAGCTTTGAAAAACGATCATTTTATAATTTCCTCTGAAGTAAGACAAGTGTTCTACCTAGAGGATCTAGAAGATGTTGGATGGTCACATGTAATTATGACTATGCCTAGGGATATATATGATACAGGGACCAATGTAAACACATAAAATGATGATGAGTTCTATACCCCGTGCATCCCGTCATAATCTTCCGATGCTTGATACCGATTTGGCATAGGAGAGTGATTGAAATTGAAGATTGATAATTTAACATTCTATATTACTATTCAATGTATCTTTTTTATTATTTTCTATTAGGGGTGAGCAAAAGGCGGTTTGGATCGGTTTTCCTTAAAAACCAAAGTCCAAACCAAAACTTTCGGTTTTTGGAGTTTAGAAACCAAACCATTTGGTTTTTTTCGGTTTCGGTTTTTGGTTTTTCGGTTTGGACTTTGGTTTTTCGGTTTGGATTTCGGTTTTTTAATTAATCTTTTTATATTTTCAAAATTTTTATTCTTCGTTCATGAAACCTATTGTATATTTGTAAGTTTAACAATAAAAATTTAATTATTGCTTATATTCAATAAAAATAAGTTCTATGCTCAAAAAAAATAACACAAAACAAATGAAATCGTTATTAAAAGAGAAAAATAAAATAAAAGTTTTAATATTTATATAACTTTCGGTTCGGTTTGGAGTTTTTCGGTTTTTGTGTATGATGAAACCGAAACCGAACCAAAATCTCCGGTTTATGAAAATCCATCATCCAAACCAAAGTCCAAACCAAACGGTTTGGATTTTCGGTTTCGGTTTTTTGGTTTTTTTCGGTTTCGGTTTGGATTTTGGTTTTTTTTGCACACCCCTATTTTCTATAGGACTTATCAATGTTGATATCTAGCTAATAGGCTTGTTTAAACTCAAGTTTATCATTTAATTGATTTTGTTGATTTTTAGACTGAGATAAAATATTTTAACTAACGTGTCATTCTTTGGTGATTTCAGCAAAACAATGACGGGCATTTGTGTTCTTGTAGATTAAATGATTCAAGGAACACAGAAAATTAATGGTAAGTTCCCTATCCTTAGAAAGCATTTACTATACTAATTAATAGTAGTTGTTAATTTTCTTTTCTTGGGCAATTCAATATTTACTATTATTATTATGTTGTTGATAATATCTAAGGTTGCATAACTAAAATGATGTCGAATTGAATGTGAGATTCAAGGACACATTTGATCTATTCCAATGTCATGGACAATTATTTTTGTAAGGAATCAAACACATGTTGTATATTTGATATGTTACTTAGCTGTTTATTTAACCTAACACCCTATCCTAATAATTTGGAATGATTCCATTGCCTAATATCTTTCAATATCTCTAACCGTGAAGCCTGATTCTTCCTGATATTTGATCTATCTCTAATGTCACCTTAATTTGAGCATTGAGGCTTTTACTGCAGATATATTACAGCAAACTACAAAAAACAATGAGATGAATGACTTTTCTTACAGTATTCATGAATTGATGTGTTAGACATAGTGGTTCGATCAATATTCAAGCAGTCGAAATGATTGTTTCTTGTTGCCATTTGGTCACTTTACTTACTCCATGTCTTAATATAGACTAATATTTTATACACCATATATAGCCATTAATATTTCTGATTTAAATTTGCATTCATTTTAATGAAGACTATTATAGTTGAATTGTTTTGTTCTAGTTTATATGAATACCATTTATATGCATATTGTTCAAACGGTCATAACTTTAAAGTTATGGACAAAAGTTGGAATTTTGTTCAAAACTGCCCTGATGCAACCTTCACTTTAAAGTGCTGTTCTTATCTTTTTCTTTTTATTTGATCAATGACCGATATATAGAAATAATTAATTCCAATTTCATGAGTTGGGTGTGTTTATAATTAAATAATTTGACAAAGCAAGCCTGAAATTTGGGTCAATCTTTTTCCTTGCTATTGGAATGTGTTCGTAGTGGCCAGTGGGCTTTGTGAAGACTGGAGAGTACGTAACTTGCGAATTTTTCTGATTTTGTTTATGTTAATTCTATCATGATTTCTTAATTAATAATGAGGTTTGCAGGGAATGTTGTTCGTTTACAATGACTTCTACTTTTTGGTAATTTTGTAAGAAACTTTCTGTTTATTTATTTATGTTGTTTGCAGTGATGTTGGTTGAAAAACTTTTGATTTGATGGATTAATCCCGATCAAACTTATATTAGTATGTTAATTATGTCAATTATGTAAAGTAAGATGTATGAATATGTATATTATAGTAAGTAGAAGGACCTATCTAGTATTTTAGAAAGTTGAAGGGTTGCACCTTTTCACAAAGGTTGTGACTTTTCATGAAGGGGTACCACGAAGAGTTGCGACTATATTCAACGCACCCTCTCATATTATATATAGGTCCAAATGTAAATCTTTGTAAGTGTGATTTCAAAAGATAATTTATAAAGTTCATATTTTTTGTAAGTAAATACTTTGCAATCTAGTGTAAGAATTCCAACATGATTGTGGGAAGTGAGTGACTTTTGGTTTTGGTGGATTATCACTTGTTTTAATGGCAAGTCATCTGTCATTGAAGATAGCATAGAGAGAGTACTTGGGATAGAGATGGTGATACAAGCTTGTCAGAAATACGGGTACCTAAGGTTTCGTCAAGAAGATCGAGTAGAAGTTAAACGGTTAAACCCCCATATATTGGATATTGATGTCGGTAATCGATCAGTGTTCCTATGGCACGTACTGGCCACCGTTGCTGGTGAAGCTATAAAAGGATGGGTACCTTTTCTTGTGAATTTGTACAAGGTTTGCTTAATTTATGTGACTGCATATTAATGTCTCCTGATGTATCAATGGGAATTATGTAAATTAAAAGGATTTGGTAATAGAAATGATCTAAATTGGACAATGTTTGCTTCCTCATCTGTGATTGTAAATTTATGAGGTGCTTTGAAGGAAATTAATTATTAATGGGAACTATGTAAATTGCTTATATTTAAAATTTTGCATATATTATTAAATTGTTTACGGTTAGAAGTATGAAAAATCTTAAATTTAGTTACATTAAAAAAATGTAAAGACTAATTTGTAAATTTGTTCACGCTTAGAAACGTTAAGATTTATTAATTTTGTACACTTTTAAAAGTGTGAAAACTTATTCAATATGTTCACGGTTAAAAGTGTGAACTTTTTTTAAATTGTTTACTTTAAAAATGAAAAATTCATTTGATTTCTCACATTTAAAAACGTGAAGATTGGTAACATAATTAAAATTAAAAAAATATGAAAACTTATTCAAATTGTTACATTTAAAAGCATGAACATTATGAAAGTTTGTCACGGCCAATTTCCTTATTCTAGGGTGATATGCGAACATTGCAATACTTCACATTTTTTAGTATATACATTTGGCTAAATTTACGTGAAAGTTAGGCTAGTTAATTAATTTGCTGCAATGCAAAAGTTAAAATGTGAAAGGATGACATTAGTGGGCCTACAGCGACAACACGCGTCGCTGCAGTAGGTCCATATTGTTATACCTTATTTCTTGTAGTAATTTGTATTGCGTTGAATTATTTGAAATTTTAAGAGTTTAAAAGTTTTTCCAACCAAGTCGCAATAGAGTTTAATATCCCAATTAGCTAGTTTGGTTTGAAGTTATCATTTTATTAGATAAACTCTAGTCAAAAGCTTAATTTGTAAAGAACTATAACGATGTAATTGGTTTTGTGATTCAAATTCGGAGTTGTTTTCATAGTTGGTGTTGTATTAACTTTGGTCTTGCTTCTAACAACCTGCTAGAGATTTCTTCTTGATAAAATTGACGTCTGTTAAAAAATATCTATCTTACTAGTTAATTTTATCCACCCTAATTCTGACAGACGGACAAATTGAAACGTTGACGAGGAAGAAAACATCAAAATTGAATCAGTATCCGAAAAGTTTGACCAAAATAGATATAGAATATCCACTAAATTTAACAAACCCATGCATGCTTTTTGATTCCCAGGTGTCACTCGATCAAGACACCTGCCACCACCTTATTTACCCACCGAATCCGAATCTATCCAAAACCCAAATTCAAATATAAAATATAACAAAAGTTTGACCATCAAGCAACCATTTTGAGCAATTCGGTGGTTGGTTCTTTTTATCTCTTAAAAATTATTGAAAATATGATACAAGATAAGTCACACCATGCACACTTACACACACCGATCAACTCCAAAGTTTAGTATAAATAGAGGGCGAACGCAAATGCATCTCCACATCCTTGAATAGCAAGATATATATATACACACTCTTCGATCATCAAGTTACTTACCAAAATGAAGATCAACTCGTGTTTGTTTCTTGCACTTCTTCTTCTTCTCGTTTCCTACACTTTGGCTGCCCAGACATCGCAGACTGATCAGAGTCCGTATCATCAATCTCGATCTATAATTTATCTGTTAGTTTTCATTTCTAACTAATAATCGATATCAAGTGGCTAATAAAAAACTTTTGTTGAATTGAATATGTGCAGAAGCAGGAGATGGCTACAAGGTAGAATCAGAAAACTATGGTGGTGGTGGAAACCATGGTGGTGGTGGGGGAAACCATGGTGGTGGTGGTGGTGGTGGAGGAGGATGGAAATGTAACCATGGATGTTGTTATAGTGGATGGGGAGGACGTTGTCAAAGGTGTTGCAGCTCGCCGGAGGAAGCCAAGGCGTTTGCAGAGAAGCAAGGTGCTCATCCTTGAAGATATGGATCCACGTACTTTTAAGTAGTGAAAACCATGTACTTTAGTAACTCTAAATAAAACACTACATGGTCGTACGTGTAATATCTATCGATCACTGCCATCTAGCTTTACTTGAATAATATCAATATATATCTATCAAGTGGAAAATACAATCTTTTTCCACCTTTGTACGTGGTTTGTATATTTATTTTGCGTTGCATGGCCAGAAAATACGTACAATTCTAAAGATAACTCTCTTGGTGGAAAGAACTGAAAAGAAAGAAAATAAAGACATTATTACTTTATTAGTTAGAAGAATTAAACGGTGTATATATAAATTTTTTATAATTTTTATTTTCAAGTTTTGTCAATATATAGGTTAAAATTTAATTGTATTATTTCTCTCGCAACAATGAAGAATAAGTAGGAACTAATTTGGGAAGAGTGAATTAGTACAACAATATGATTATTATATTTTCAAACTTTCATGATCTAAATACCTATCAATTTTATCCTATATATTAATTTATCCAGATTTCTTTTATGGAATCTCATCATTTCGATTGTTCTATATTTTAATTAAAATAATAAAACACCCTCTATATATATATATATATGTGTGTGTCTATATATATTACAGATTTGTAATACATATACAAATCTTTAAATGGATCTTTTCGTACCGATCCAGTGATTCTCCTTAGCAATTTTTTTGTTTGATAAATGCCACAACCATTAAAACCGATCTTACAAAATTAGTGTTTGCATGTTGTAACCTGTTAGCATGCTTACATGACATACATGTAATTTGATAAATGCCACAACCATTAAAACCGATCTTTCAAAATTAGTGTTTGCATGTTATAACCTGTTGGCATGCTTAATTACATCACATACATGTGAGGTCTGCATGGCAAAAGAATTTACATTGATCGTGCGATCTCACGAATTTAATAATGTATTATGAGTTATAAGTTGTTGACATGCTAACATGATATACATGTGATGTCCATGTGACAAATTTCTTAATTATGTCATGATACCATACATGTAATTATTATTAGCGAACATTGCGTAAATCCTATTAGAATTTTTTTTTTCAATCAAGTCCTTTATTAATAGAGTAACCTACGTAGCAGAAGAAAAAAAAAAGAAGCTTTTTTTGTGTGTTTTTTAATTAAGTCGATTTTTCATCGATTCATGTTTTTGTGTTCTTCAAATTTTTGGAGGTTAACGTTCTCATGATAAATAGATCGAGGAACTTACGAAGCAGAACAACAAATCCTTTTATTAAAACCTTTTTATTGCAAATACAAAACCAAACCAAATCGTCTAGGGTTCCAAAGTTTAACATTTGATTAAGAGACTTAATCGAAAAAAATAATCTATTTAAGAGTAGGTTGTTTATGTAAGAATGAAATTCCTAATAATTAAGTATAAGGTGGTCCAAAGTTTAACATTTTATTGTATCGGAGCGTCTAATCTAGTTGATTAATTTCGAGGATGTGGTGGATCTTTCCCAATACAAAATCGATCATAGTTGGAACGTCCAGATGAAGCGTAGATGATGTTGGCAACTAGGTTAATCCTAGGATGAGCTAGTATGATGGATATGATCATCCTAGCTAGGATATCGTAATTATTCATATTTTAGATTAAACATCCATCCATCCTATCATATCTTCAATATTTCGTATATAAAATGTATGTTTAATTAATTAAAGTAAAAGAGACGAACATCCATCACATTGCTCACGACTTGTGTCGATGACCAAAATATGGAGTTTATGGAGTTATGTATAACTACTATGCTTGTAGTTGTTTCACATGCTCTATGCACCTATAGAGTAACAGTTTCCATACATATAGACATACATACATACATAATGTTTCTATTAACATATTAAAATATATAATATATTCTGTTAAAAAAAGGTCATTCACTTATGTTTTGTGATTAGAAATTTAGACCATGATTATCTAATTAAAAAAGTAAAATAAATTTCTCATTCTTTTTTTTAGTACACCATTTTATTTTGACACTAATATTTTTCTGCCACAAGTTATATTTTATTATTTCATTGTGATCATCGTTTAAAATTACAATTTGTATCATTAATTTCTATGACGTTAATCTGAACAATAATATTGAATATATTAAAATTGAACAACAAAACATAGTTTATGTAATTCCAGATATTATTTACATCCAAATAGTTTACAAAATGTTAATCAATCAAAAAGTTGTGGTCGATTCTTTTTGGCTCTATTGCAGGCCTACTCTCGTAGCCGGTTTGTATATTGGGTGTTGTTTTATAAAATTTTTCATTTAAAAACAAAATTCCAAAAATTATTTGTAAGCCAAATTCATTTACTCAATTCTAAACTTTTTGACTTTACAACCTTTGTGTATGATTCCACGCATATAAGCTTAAGAGGCGTTTGGTTCACGGATTTCTTATGATTTACTGGAATTTGCATTTAAAATCATGTGTTTGGTTCACATATTTCAGTAAGGATTTAAAATCTTAAGATTTAATAAATCCTTTCCTTCTTTGTAATTTAAAAACTCAGTCTTTGAAAAAATTCAAGTCCTAGAGAAAAATATCTGCAAACCAAACGCCCATTCAGTATATTAACGCCCTCGTTGATGTGATATACCTACGTACCTTCGTTGCTGATATTTGTATTATTAAAGAAAAATTTCACATACTAATGTTATTTTGTTGTTAATTATAACTATTATTTATTATAACTTTTAAGTTAATGCATGTGTTATATTTTATTACTTTTAGGTATTGAAATCTGTAAATTGAAAAACATCGATCAATACAATTACAACGGGTATGTGTAAAGAAATATTGAAATGTAAAGTTGATTAAACAACAAGTATTAATTTACTTATTAATAATTAATTAAGGAGATACAAATTACGTGTGGGTGGTATAGTATATATCACTGATTGACAGTACGTACTCCATTTGCGATGCTTATTTATTAGTTACTAATAACATATTATATCCCATATGCAGTATTATTGCTATTACACTAATTACGTAATGCATCCATGCAAGCATAGGTAACGTTCTTGTATCCTTCTTTTTCTTTCTCTCACTCGCCACCTGCTTAGAAGAACCCTCCACCACCTCCACCTCCGCCACCACCCTTGTGCCCTCCTCCTCCTCCTCCACCACCCTTATGACCTCCGCCACCACTCCCTCCGCTGCCGCCACCACCACCTCCCTTATGTCCTCCACTTCCACTCCCACTACCTCCACTCCCACCACCTCCCTTGCTACCACCTCCGCCTGATCCACCACCACCCTTACTTCCTCCGCCCCCTCCACTACTTCCACCGCCGCCTCCGCTACCTCCTCCTCCCTTGCTACCACCTCCGCCTCCACTGCCTCCTCCACCGCCTCCCTTGCTACCTCCACCGCTTCCTCCACCTCCACTACCTCCTCCTCCACTTCCACCGCCTCCCTTGCTACCTCCTCCTCCGCTACCTCCGCCGCCTTTGCCACCGCCTCCGCTGCCTCCACCTCCACTACCTCCTCCTCCACTTCCACCTCCTCCCTTGCTGCCTCCTCCTCCGCTTCCACCGCCGCCCTTGCCACCGCCTCCGCTGCCTCCACCTCCACTACCTCCTCCTCCACTTCCACCTCCTCCCTTGCTGCCTCCTCCTCCGCTTCCACCACCTCCCTTGCTACCGCCGCCGCTACCTCCTCCTCCACTTCCACCTCCTCCCTTGCTGCCTCCTCCTCCGCTTCCACCGCCTCCCTTGCTACCACCTCCGCCTCCACTCCCACCTCCTTTGCTTCCTCCACCTCCTCCACTGCTTCCACCGCCACCTCCACCTCCTTTGCTACCTCCGCCGCCACTACCTCCACCTCCTTTGCTGCCTCCTCCTCCACTTCCACCACCACTGCTGCCTCCTCCTCCACTTCCACCGCCACCGCTGCCTCCGCCCTTGCCACCACCATGACTTCCACCGCCACCTCCATGGCTGCCCCCTCCCTTGCCCCCACCATGGCTTCCACCACCGCCTCCATGGCTGCCACCACCTCCTACACTACCTCCACCACTTCCACTTCCTCCTATAACAATATCTTCTAACGAGTCATGATCATCAGCTACTTCAACACCAGCAGTTTCAATCATACCAACCTCATGAGCTCTCAAACGTTTATTTTTCTCATCAACTGCTTCCCCTTCTGATTCTGAAATTCACCAATTTCACATATTACTATCCTGTGGCCGCCTCAAGGAATATGTCAAAAATAAATTTATATAGTACGTGTAATCTACTCAAGAAAGCTACACATACAATTTTAATTACCTCCATGTTCATGTTAATTTCAAGTACTTAACTCGTATAGCATGCATCATCATATATACGAATATATGCATAGAAACGATATCAAACTCTTTTCGATCATACGGACTAAACAATAACATGTCATTTCACTCGCATACTATAAATTAAGACAGAGTCCGACGCGTTAATTAATTTCTATAAGTGGAAGAGTTAACTCACTGGCATTAGCATTTTCAATCGATCTTGCGGAAGATATGACAATTCCAATAGCAAATAATACAGCGAACAAAACCAAACCATTTTTCATCCTCATCTTTCTTGATAATAATGTTGATTATTTATCGATCGATAAGGCTATTCACCACCTCTCTTGTATTTATAAACAGCTCCAAGTCTTCAACTAGCAGATGCATGCAAGTAATATCACATCCCCGGCCAGAGCAGAAGTGACACCTAGCATTCCAAAGCTGATGTGTCTCTTCCTGAAAATGACACCACAGCTTGGTTGTGATGAGGTGGATGATTATCAAATAAAACAAAAGAATAAAGTCACTCAGCTCGTTGTTACAGAATTTGATTATTTGGCATGCATGTAAAAGTGTAAAACAATCAAATATAATACCCGCGCGTTTTCAAATAGTGGTCGTATAGAAATTAATTATTTCCCATGCTTACTAAAATGGGACAACTGGATGATTGAAGAGTACTTTGGACCTTTCTTAATTTGGGTTTTGATTCTCGGAAGTTGGAAAGTTTGTCTTTTCCCGATGTACATGAACAAAATTAGACTCATGATCATCAAGAATTCGGATGCCCCAATTTTAATCGGTTCTTAAATCTTTCATTCATCGTAATTCCTACTGGCATGCATATACATATATATCTTGAGTTCTTGTATCTTAAATCTTTCATTCATCGTATATACATATATCTTTGTGGGTTGTTTGTCCTTCTTCATATTTTTGAGTTCTTGTATCTTTGCTAGTTTCTTGCTAGCTTTTGGATCTTAATAATAATATTTTTTCGGGTGCTCTAGTTGGAGGTGATGGTATTGCCGAAACTCTCAGCTAGTGTTGCCTTTTGTTGTTAAAAAAAAAACATATATCTTGAAAAAAGTGTGAGAAACAATTCATCATTTTCTATAGAGTTAATTACAAAAATGGTCCCTGTGGTATGTCCTAAACATTGGATTTGGTTCCTGAACTTTTAATTTTGCAAAAACGGTCTTTATTTTCACTGTTTGTTTGCAATTTTGGTCCATCAACCTATTAACTTTTCTAATATGACCAAATTACCCTTATTTTAGTGCAAACCATAGGGACTGTTTCTGCAATTAATATTTTAACTCTTTTTATTCTTAATTAAATAATTATTTTTTAGTGTTACTTAACCTTAATAAACTACAAAAAAATTTTTTTTAATTATTTATGTTGGTTCATAAATGATTTAAATACTTTTTAGTCTTAATTATTTTTAATTAACCATAATCAAAGTGTAAACCTCTCAAAATTTATTTTTAAAAAATCATTTATGTATAGAAACTAAATTTTAGAGGTTTCATAAATAAAATATTATAAAAGAATATTGACTCTATAATTATTTATGTTGGTTCATAAATTTGTAATAAAAAATATTTATGTTGGTCAAATATATTTTACTTTCGTCTTAAATAAAATTGGCCAAAAATTTTATTTTATAGTCCTTTCATTTTTTTTTTATCAAAACAAGGTGATTATGGTAAAGTAATAAATCAAAATGGTTTAAATTTTAAGGTATTGATTTAATCGGATTAAAATTATAGTCAATATGAATCTCAAACATGTTATACGACCAAAAATTTTAAATTGTTTTTAGTGTTACTAAAAATTAAAACGATAAAATAATTGATACCTTAATTAAATAAATTTGACTTGTCTTAGACCCTTTGGAAGTTTTTTTTAACTCGGTCGAGTTAAATGTTAAAATTTTATTTATTTAAGTTCGTCATTTATTTTTCCGCGAAGAGAAAACATATAAATTAAAAGGAGTTTTGATTATACACACACATATGATTAAAAAGTTTAATCATCTTGACTCCAATAAATAAATTCATCATTGAAATTAAAATTTTCCGACCTAAAGTTATGAATGTTTTTTTCTAAAAGATTGATTGAAAACAAATTATTAGGTTTAAGTTTTTCAACAATGACATGCTCTCTTGGTTTGATCGGAGCTTTTAAGATAAGTTTTTTAATCGGAAGGATGTTGATATTAATCTTGTTATAAAGGTTTAATCGTTAAACTCATATCACCTTGTTAAAATAAGTTTAAATAAAACGTTTTAATTTTTAAATGATTATAAGTTTTAAGAGGTTTACAATTTGATTGTTTGAATGATTTAAATAATAAAAATGTTGGTTCATAAATGAACTTTTTGACAATTAAAAGAGTTTATTGTGTTAAGATATTTTTAAATATAAATGTTTTTTTTAAAAAAAAATATAACACTATGTCTGGTACAAAGAATTAAGCATAGGGAATTGGAAATAAGAGGAATTCTCATGTTTGTCAACATGAGAATTCCTCTTATTTCCAATTCCCTATGTTTAATTTTCTGTACCAAACGCACCATAATAGTTTAATGTGTCAAAACTATAAAGTTGGTTCATAAATAAATAATTATAAATTGAACGATTCAAAAGTTAAATGATTTTAATATTTGTGTCTCTTAATTGAGTTTAATTAAATTATTGGTTCATAAATAAATGTTTTATATTTTATTAAAGTTAATTAATACTAAAAAATAAACTATAGTTAATTACATAAATGGTCTTTGTGGTTTGACCAACATAAATATTTTTTATTATGAATGTATGAACCAACATAAATAAATATATTGTCAAAATATTTTATTTATGAAACCTCTAGAAAACAATTTCTAAAATAAATGATTTTTTTATTATAGATTTTGAGAGGTTTACACTTTAAATAAATTTAATTTAGACTTAAAATATTTAAATCATTTATGAACCAACATAAATAAAACAAATCTGTTCTTTTATATAATTCATTAAATTTAATTAACACTAAAAAATAAATTATTTAAGTAAGAGTAAAAAAGAGTTAAAAGAATTAATTGCATAAATGATCCCTATGGTTTGCATCAAAATAAGGATAAATTAGTCATATTAGAAAAGTTAATATGTAAAGGGACCAAAATTGCAAACAAACAGTGAAAATAATGACCGTTTCTGCAAAATTGAAAGTTCAGGGACCAAATCCAATTTTTAGGACATACCACAGGGACCATTTTTGTAATTAACTCTTTTCTATATTTATAAATAATATTTATAAATTTCAAATTAAATAAATCAACAAATCATTAAATTTATACGTTGATTCGTTAGTTTTTGAATTTATAAATAATGAATCAGAAATCTAAAATAAGTAAATCAATGTACAAATTAATGAATCAATATACAAATTAGTGAATCATAATGCTTGTACTATTCAAAATATAATTAGCTTATCATACTGTTAGCGTTTAATCGTTTATCCTAATTTGCTTTGAAGAGTACCTTTGCAAGGAGCCAAGAACTACATTGAGCATCGATCAGTATATGCGAAGAAGTTAATCTGCATAATAGGCGGATTGATTCACAAATTGCCAGAAGGTGATAACGTAGAAATATAGATCGATAGGCAGTTTTCTCGATCTGTAAGGCTATTGAATTATCTGTCTAGCTAGCTAGGCCGGCCTGATGAAGCAGTGTGGCTAAAAATGCATAATTCGAAAGTTGGTTTTGAAGTGACCAACACTTTCAAAACTAAAGAAACAGTTTTAGCTGCTATACATATAAGCATTAATCTTGACCTTCCAAAGAAGATCGAGTATTGATCACATATATTATACTATATATATTCATCTAAGAGTTTTGGTGAAATTCCATAAAAACATTAGTAAATTAGTAATGAGTTTTGATGTGGCCCATAAGGTAAATGAGGCATGTCAAATTTAAACAATATATATAAAGGTATGCAATTTAAAGTAAAATAAAATATCTTTTAGTATTACGTATATACAAGAAGCCCATTTTCTAAAGATAGATACATATCATAAAAGCTTATCGGTGAAGGCAGTCTAGGGTAGGCAACTCGAAAATATATAATTCTGTACGTTCGACACAAAATTTCAAGGGTTTATTCTTTTCTATTAGACTAAATTACACGAATGGTTTATATGTGGTTTATATAGAATTATAATTTTGGTTTCTATAGTAATTTTATTACATTAGAAGTCTTTAGTTTTAGTATTTCAGAGTATGAGACGATGAACCATTATGACTATAATTTTTTCGAAACATCTTCTTATTTTGAATTTTTTGAACATAGAAAACAAATCATTCCGATTTAATTTCTCCAAACGAAATAAACAACTAATTCCGATTTTTAATTTTCCTAAATGAAAAATGATTCGGTTCTTCAATAACCAATAAAAAACATTTAGTAACCAATTTCGATCCCATAAATAAATAATTATAGCATTATATAAAAAAATGAACATTATTGACGGAAATAAACATACAAATAATAATAATTAAAAATTAGTACTTCAAAAAATAATGACATCTGAATAAATAAATGATAAAAAGAATATTCAAAATATATATATGAAATAAATTATAACATAAATAAGAAGCAAAATTAAAGAAAAATTAATAAGAGAGTAGTAAAATTACACAAATGGTCCTTAAAAGACATAATGACAAAAATGTTTGTAATGCTAACGGTTCAAGTTAACCGCCGTTAGTTTCAGGGACTAAGATGTTACGACTTTTCGATTCTTGAGACTTGTGACGTAATAAAATTCTTTCAGAGATTAAAACCATAATTTCATATAAACCACATGGACCATTTGTATAATTTGGTCTTTCAATTCTAATTCTGATGTGCTTCAAAAATATTTAATTATATATTCCAGTACACTACAAAGAAAAAGACATTTAGTGACTGAGACTTTTACTGACTAAAAATAATATAGTCATTAAAAGCCCATGTTATAGCTATTCTGACAGAAGATAAAGTAGGTAAAATTTAAAATGAAAAAATCGAATAATATAATTTTATCCCCTTATTTGAGCCCTAATTACTATTACAATTGCTCCGTCTCCGATCTCTCTCTCGTATGCTACTCCGTCACTGATTACTAACACCGACTCCGCCGCCGATTTTCGACACCGGCTCCGCCTCTAAATTCCTACACAGGTGTGCCTTGCTGCATTTTGTCTCTGCTCCAACTCTACTCCGTCCTTGATCGACGCCTACTTCGCCATTATTCCGACTCCCCTTTGCGTTCTCAGTGTTTGCTCCACCTCTGCTCCGGCTCGATCCTTGGACTGAAAACACACATATGCTGCTCGAATCAATGATACAATCTGGTGGCTCTCTGTTTCAGGTTGTTTTTTTTTGTCTTCGAGTGTTTTTAGTTGCCCATATTTGTCTAAATATATTGTTTTTGGTTGTGTATTTGACATGAATATAAAATGCATGTTCACACGAGCTCGTTGTACCAAGTATTTAATACTTACTACTCCAATCAGTGTAAAACATATAAATATAATATTTAATAAACTTCATTCTCTTGAATATAGTTCATGTCCTGGAATTCCAGTGTATATGTGGTTAATTTAGTCTTTGTAAGGTTGTTTGATCAAACACCTAGGCTGATATCATTTAAATTGTTGTTACCATCATCTATATTCACAAAACTTGCCACTTGTAGTGTGA